>JAMPIV010017515.1:0-177784 GCA_024509875.1 Oreohelix idahoensis | reverse complement strand
TGAGGTATTAAGGCCGGAGGGCGTGCTAGAAATAGTAATGTCAAGGAAGTTGACAGATACTGTGGAGACGAGGGAGGTGCACTTGATGGTGGGGCGAAAGTGGTTCACACAGTCGCTGCAGCGGTGTGACTCAGTCCCAGACATATCTGTGAGACCTATTCCATCATCGAATTTCGATATTTTATCGAGGAAGTCAGAAATGTGAAGGACAAGAACAGGCTTAGGTTGGGTTTTCGATCTTGCATGTAGAATACAGGCTTGCCCAAAGAGCTGTCATGAATCCTAAGATGAGATGCTTCGGGAGGAAGATCATTACTAGTGATAAGCTGTTTAATAGTGTTGTGTACAATGCGATTGTTAGAGACAGTCGCATCGCTGGTCCTGGACCTGTAAAAAGAGCCATTGGTCAACTGGTTTTTACCTTCACTTAGGTACAAGTCCTTCTGCCAGACGACAATGGCTCCTCCCTTGTCAGCCGGTTTGATGACAATGTCGTCTCTAAACATCCTGGAGGAGATTGTATTGGTCTAGGGTCGGACGAAGAGGAACAAATTTTAAGCCCTTACTAAGAACAGAGCGCTCTCCCTCAGAGAGGGGTAGATCTGGGGGGATGCAGACTACCTGAGTGCATGATGGAGTGGAGGATGGAGGGGTAGCTTTGGGGGTAGGGATGAGACGGGATAGTTTATGGTGTTTAGACGTGGAAAGGAACTCATGCAGCTGCCGGTTCAGTGTGTGGATAGTGGTGCGTATCATAGAATAGAAAGGGAAGTTGTTGGAGGTGAGACAACGTAAGCGAAGCATGGGTCTGGTCTCAATTCGTTGTATAAATAAATAGGGTAGATTGCGGTAATATAAGGTATGAAGGAAGAATAGGGAAATACGAAAATAAATAGGTGAATAGGATATAAAATACTGAGAAAAGGCGATAGGATAGGATCAGGGAGATAAGCAGGATAGGTAGATAGAGATACGAGATAACAGAGACACGGTGCAGTCAAAAAAAATTTTATATAATCGAAAGTGGAAGGGAACTGCGGTAAGACGTGGAATACAATCCGATTTCGTATTCCACGTCTTACCGCAGTTCCCCTCCACTTCCTCCATTATACACCAGGAGAGTGTGTGTGCGAAGATTTCGTCACTATCCTTGAACTCTGTAATGGAAACTGTTGTCAAGATAGTTAACTTCATAGTTTCTCGCTCTTCGTTGACCCACAGGCAATTCAAGTCTCTTCTACAAGAAATGGAGAGCGCATATGCGGACCTCCCGCTGTACAGCAATGTTCGTTGGCTTAGTTGAGGTAATGTTTTGAACAGATTTGTATCATATCTAGAAGCAATCAAGGTGTTTCTTGATGAAAAAGAACAACATTTCCCGGAATTAAATGACGAGGCCTGCGGTGCAAGCTGATGTTTCTGGCTGACATAACTACAAATCTGAATGAATTAAACTTGCGTTTACAAGGGCTGGGTCAAACAGTACTTGATATTTTTGAGCACTGGAAAGGATTTGCGTCAAAATTAGACATATTTTGCAGAGATATTACCACTAACACATACAAGTACTTTCCAAACGTAAAGGCTCATTCAAATCGATTTACTGTCAACAAAGATGAGCTTCAGAAGTACGTTGAAGCGCTCAAAGGAGAGTTTGCTAAACGAGGTCAAGACTTCAAAATTCACGGGCCCATGTTTTCTTACCTCATCAAGCCCGACTTAATTGATCATACTAACATCCCATTTGAAATATCTCTTTTCGAGTGGATGGATGTTGACAATTTTTAAATGCAACACATCGAATTCAAGGCATCAGAGTTATGGACGATAAAATTTGTAGAATTGCGAAAAACTCTTGAAGGAAGCTGCTTGGAAAAGTCAGCTGCCATCCTCAACTGCTGGACATCCCTGCCTGAAGCGTTCACCTGTTTGAAGAAAGTTGCATTTGCTCTACTTTCAGCTTTTGGGTCAACTTATACATGTGAACAAATTTTCTCACACATGAAAGCTGTTTTACGTCCACAGAGAAGTCGCCTAACACCTGTGCATTCAGAAGCCTGTGTGAAGCTGACATTGACAAAATACACACCTGATATTGAACAATTAACCAAGGAGAAGCAAGGACACGGGTCCCATTAATTGATTAATGTCTCAGATCAATAATAATCAATGGTTACACATATTAAAATTTTAAAAAACGTGTTTTATGTTTGGTTTATTTAATTGTTTTGTTCTTCAAACTATTGGACTTTCTGTCTTAACAAAATATACATATGGTAATTTTATTATAAAATTTCAAACTATTGTGTTCAGAACTTAAATTTTGCAATACATAATATTTGTATTGATATTTGTTCCTATTTATATTAAAATATTGAATAATCTACAAAGAATAGAATAGTTATTTAATGTATCGGAAACATGTTAATACAAGATCATTTTTAAATTGTTTCAATAATTGTTGTATATAAAAATATGGTGGACTTAGGTTGGCACGCTGAGTGACTTTGCAACATTACTTCGGCACGACACTATTAAAAGTTTGCCGACCCCTGATTTAACATATGGCACAAGAGAGAAACTTCTCTCAGTTCCCAGCAAAATACTAGGCATTATAATTATACAGAGAATTTCAAAAGCAGTAGACCACAAACTGAGGAAAAAAACAAGCAGGATTTAGAAAGAACAGAAGATGTGTAGATCATATATTTACCCTCAGGAACATTATAGAGCAGTGCTCAGAATGGCAAAGACAGCTGTACATTAATTTCGTTGATTTTGAAAAAGGCTTTTAAAAGTATACATAGGGACAGTTTATGGAAAATACTGAGGGTTTATGGAATTCCAAGCTGCATAGTGTCAATCATAAAAAGCCTCTATGCCAACTTTACGTGTATCGTTGGGCAGAGCAACCTAACCTTGAGGAGAAGACAGGAATACGACAGGGATGCCCCTTATCAACCACTCTATTTTTAGCAGTCATAGACTGGGTGATGCGCCAGACAACAGAGGGCAGTCCAAAAGGAATAAAATAGACTATATTTTCTACATTGGAAGATCTGGAATATGCAGATAACATTGCACTACTAGCACATTCATATCAACACATCCAGGAAAAAAAAAACAGATAGACTTAATAAGTATAGCCAGCAGGTGGGCTTGAACATCAATCTAAAGACGTCAGAGGTCATGACGCTCAATGTGAACAACCCTGAGCCCATATCAGTAAGGAATCACAATGGATGGGTTTGAAAAAAAATCGAAAAAAGGTGATTCGTCTTACGAGGAAAAAAGACAAAGAAAATAGTCTACGTTACGGCCACAAGGCCTTCGTCAGGAAAGGAAAGAAAGTGAAGGCTAGATAGGACACATAAAAACTAAATAAAATAAAAACTGGGTACTTCCCTGAAGGCAAGAACCGAAATTCTATCAAAATCGCTGTCCTGTTGATAAGCGCGTGGCTGAACAGAAAGCGACTTCCGCCGCCGGATGTACACAATGCATACTAAGAAACTAAAAAACGAAACCAGAAAATAAACTACCCAACGTGATAAAAGTGGGGACTGGAAATAGAAGGGGACAGAATGAGTGGGAGATAAATAAATATGAAATAAAAAAATGTATATGGCATACAAATAGAAGAATAGGATAAGAGTAAAATAGAGCAAGAGAGGAGAGGGTGACCTCAGACAAAGGTGTGAAAAGTGTTGAGACCGGCTGGTTTTAGACACCCCATGCGGTGGATAAGACGGTTCTCAAGCTGTTCTCGGCTGGCAGTGTCAGAGGAGCAGGATCGGATCGCTGTGACCTGGATGTCGATGGGACCATGGTGGTCAGGACCATTGAAGTGTATAGCAACTGGTGTGGACTTTTGCTGAGCGATGTCATTTAAGTGCTGGCTGAATCTGTCCCCAAGTCGTTTGCCTGTTTGGCCAATATAGGTTTTGCAGCAACGTTTACATATGATCGTATAAATGACATTGCGCGATTCACACGTGAAGCTACTAGTGATGGTGTACGTAGCCTTAGGAAAGGACACCTTCTGGGTTGAGATGACATACTTGCACGTGTTGCATCGTGTCCGTCCACAGGGTAGTGTGCCAAAGTGAGTGGCATTCTCCTTTGGGAGACGGCTGTGAACAAGAAGATCCTTCAAGTTCTTGTCACGTCTATATGCCACCAAAGGTGCTTCACTGAATACTTTTTGGGTCAGAGGCTCTGCTTGGAGGATAGTGAGGTGGCGGAAAAGGATCTGTTTGACAGTAGTACTGTGAGGGTGATGGGTCAAGATTAATTTGACTCTATCCGAAGTGGATTTATGGTGAGGTTTGAGGGCCTCCAGACGAGAGATGGGGAGCACACGTTGGAGAGCAGAGGTGAGAACATGTTCTGGATAAAGTCTGTTACGGAAGAAATCCAACATCTCATTTGCTCGTAAGTGGAAGTCATCGTCGTCTTGGCATAAACGGCGGAGGCGGAGAAGTTGTGAAAAAGGAAGGGAGTCACGACAAGCCCGAGGATGAGAAGAGGTATACAGGAGGTAGCTGTGGGTATCTGTCGGCTTGTAGTATACTGAGGTATTAAGGCCGGAGGGCGTGATAGAAATAGTAATGTCAAGGAAGTTGACAGATACTGTGGAGACGAGGGAGGTGAACTTGATGGTGGGGTGAAAGTGGTTCACAAAGTCGATGAAGCGGTGTAAATCAGTCTCAGACATATCTGTGAGACCTATGCCATCATCGATATATCTGCGGTAAAACCCAGGGAAAGGACCGGAGTATTGTTGCCATATCTGATGCTCCAAGTGGCCCATGAATAGACAGGCATAGCTGGGACCCATCTTCGTTCCCATGGCAACACCACTAATTTGGTCAAAAAACTGACCATTGAATTCAAAGGAATTCAGTTGAAGGACCAGTTCAGCAAGACGGAGAAGAGTGACAGTGGATATAGAAGGGCAAGTGCATTGGTCCAGAAAAAACCGAAGAGCTCGGAGACCATCCGAGTGGGGAATAGAGGTATACAGAGAGCAGACGTCCAGCAAGAAAAGACGGTAGGAGCAGTCTGCTGGGAGTCGGATAGAGGAGAAAGTTGTAAGAGCGTGATTGGTGTCTTTGATGAAGGAGGGAAGATTCTCAACGATAGGCTGGAAAATGCTATCGAGGAAGTCAGAAATGTGTTCAGTAGGACAAGAACAGGCTGAGACAATAGGTCTTCCAGGGTTTTCGATCTTGTGAATTTTGGGGAGCATGTAGAATACAGGCTTGCCCAAAGAGCTGTCATGAATCCTAAGATGAGATGCTTCGGGAGGAAGATCATTACTAGTGATAAGCTGTTTAATAGTGTTGTGTACAATGCGATTGTTAGAGACAGTCGCATCGCTGGTCCTGGACCTGTAAAAAGAGCCATTGGTCAACTGGTTTTTACCTTCACTTAGGTACAAGTCCTTCTGCCAGACGACAATGGCTCCTCCCTTGTCAGCCGGTTTGATGACAATGTCGTCTCTACGGCGAAGAAGGGAGAAAGCACTAGACTCTGCCGAGGTGAGATTGGAGTAATGCAATCTACGAGGGCGGAGCTGCTGAATGTCATGGATGGTGTTCTTGATATACAGGTCCAGGGCATGAGAGGCTCCAGGTTTAGGTGTAAAGGGAGGTTTAGTAGAGTCAGAAAAGCGTGCGAAGATGTCGGATTCAGCCTGAGACTGCGGTGTGCTGTCTTTCTCTCTAAAATGGAGCTTCATCTTCATGCGACGGTGAAACCGATGAACATCCTGGAGGAGATTGTATTGGTCTAGGGTCGGACGAAGAGGAACAAATTTTAAGCCCTTACTAAGAACAGAGCGCTCTCCCTCAGAGAGGGGTAGATCTGGGGGAATGCAGACTACCTGAGTGCATGATGGAGTGGAGGATGGAGGGGTAGCTTTGGGGGTAGGAATGAGGCGGGATAGTTTATGGTGTTTAGACGTGGAAAGGAACTCATGCAGCTGCCGGTTCAGGGTGTGGATAGTGGTGCGTATCATAGAATAGAAAGGGAAGTTGTTGGAGGTGAGACAACGTAAGCGAAGCAGAAGCTGGGTCTGTTGGGCACTGAGGTCTGATAAAAGGCGGGAGTGACTGGCGGCCACTACGCGCATACGTTGAAAGCCACATCTGGTCTCAATTCGTTGTAGGAGACGTTGTTCCCTAGGATTGAGTGTACCAGCAGATGGATGAAAATTGGAAGAAAATCCATTAAGAAGAATTTTGTGGTGGAGGCAGGTGTGAATAAAGTGGAGATGAGAGGTGAATCTAGTTTTCTTGAAAGTAACGAACGCAAAGTCAATAGCGACACGGGATATATCAGGAGGTAGGGAGCTAAAGCTGGTGGTAACCGACACACGGAGAGAGTTGATAAAATATTTCAGAGAGGGCATAGTGGGGAAAAGTAAAACGTCCAGAAAATAAAAAACGTAAAATATGAAATAAATAAAATATAAAACGCTGAAACAATAAATAAATAGGGTAGATTGCGGTAATATAAGGTATGAAGGAAGAATAGGGAAATACGAAAATAAATAGGTGAATATGATATAAAATACTGAGAAAAGGCGATAGGATAGGATCAGGGAGATAAGCAGGATAGGTAGATAGAGATACGAGATAACAGAGACACGGTGCAGTCAAAAAAAATATATATATAATCGAGGAAGTGGAAGGGAACTGCGGTAAGACGTGGAATACAATGGATGGGTTTGAAAAAAAATCGAAAAAAGGTGATTCGTCTTACAAGGACAAAAGACAAAGAAAATAGTCCTTGTAAGACGAATCACCTTTTTTCGATTTTTTTCAAACCCATCCATTGTATTCCACGTCTTACCGCAGTTCCCCTCCACTTCCTCCATTATACACCAGGAGAGTGTGTGTGCGAAGATTTCGTCACTATCCTTGAACTCTGTAATGGAAACTGTTGTCAAGATAGTTAACTTCATAGTTTCTCGCTCTTCGTTGACCCACAGGCAATTCAAGTCTCTTCTACAAGAAATGGAGAGCGCATATGCGGACCTCCCGCTGTACAGCAATGTTCGTTGGCTTAGTTGAGGTAATGTTTTGAACAGATTTGTATCATATCTAGAAGCAATCAAGGTGTTTCTTGATGAAAAAGAACAACATTTCCCGGAATTAAATGACGAGGCCTGCGGTGCAAGCTGATGTTTCTGGCTGACATAACTACAAATCTGAATGAATTAAACTTGCGTTTACAAGGGCTGGGTCAAACAGTACTTGATATTTTTGAGCACTGGAAAGGATTTGCGTCAAAATTAGACATATTTTGCAGAGATATTACCACTAACACATACAAGTACTTTCCAAACGTAAAGGCTCATTCAAATCGATTTACTGTCAACAAAGATGAGCTTCAGAAGTACGTTGAAGCGCTCAAAGGAGAGTTTGCTAAACGAGGTCAAGACTTCAAAATTCACGGGCCCATGTTTTCTTACCTCATCAAGCCCGACTTAATTGATCATACTAACATCCCATTTGAAATATCTCTTTTCGAGTGGATGGATGTTGACAATTTTTAAATGCAACACATCGAATTCAAGGCATCAGAGTTATGGACGATAAAATTTGTAGAATTGCGAAAAACTCTTGAAGGAAGCTGCTTGGAAAAGTCAGCTGCCATCCTCAACTGCTGGACATCCCTGCCTGAAGCGTTCACCTGTTTGAAGAAAGTTGCATTTGCTCTACTTTCAGCTTTTGGGTCAACTTATACATGTGAACAAATTTTCTCACACATGAAAGCTGTTTTACGTCCACAGAGAAGTCGCCTAACACCTGTGCATTCAGAAGCCTGTGTGAAGCTGACATTGACAAAATACACACCTGATATTGAACAATTAACCAAGGAGAAGCAAGGACACGGGTCCCATTAATTGATTAATGTCTCAGATCAATAATAATCAATGGTTACACATATTAAAATTTTAAAAACGTGTTTTATGTTTGGTTTATTTAATTGTTTTGTTCTTCAAACTATTGGACTTTCTGTCTTAACAAAATATACATATGGTAATTTTATTATAAAATTTCAAACTATTGTGTTCAGAACTTAAATTTTGCAATACATAATATTTGTATTGATATTTGTTCCTATTTATATTAAAATATTGAATAATCTACAAAGAATAGAATAGTTATTTAATGTATCGGAAACATGTTAATACAAGATCATTTTTAAATTGTTTCAATAATTGTTGTATATAAAAATATGGTGGACTTAGGTTGGCACGCTGAGTGACTTTGCAACATTACTTCGGCACGACACTATTAAAAGTTTGCCGACCCCTGATTTAACATATGGCACAAGAGAGAAACTTCTCTCAGTTCCCAGCAAAATACTAGGCATTATAATTATACAGAGAATTTCAAAAGCAGTAGACCACAAACTGAGGAAAAAACAAGCAGGATTTAGAAAGAACAGAAGATGTGTAGATCATATATTTACCCTCAGGAACATTATAGAGCAGTGCTCAGAATGGCAAAGACAGCTGTACATTAATTTCGTTGATTTTGAAAAAGGCTTTTAAAAGTATACATAGGGACAGTTTATGGAAAATACTGAGGGTTTATGGAATTCCAAGCTGCATAGTGTCAATCATAAAAAGCCTCTATGCCAACTTTACGTGTATCGTTGGGCAGCAACCTAACCTTGAGGAGAAGACAGGAATACGACAGGGATGCCCCTTATCAACCACTCTATTTTTAGCAGTCATAGACTGGGTGATGCGCCAGACAACAGAGGGCAGTCCAAAAGGAATAAAATAGACTATATTTTCTACATTGGAAGATCTGGAATATGCAGATAACATTGCACTACTAGCACATTCATATCAACACATCCAGGAAAAAAAAAACAGATAGACTTAATAAGTATAGCCAGCAGGTGGGCTTGAACATCAATCTAAAGACGTCAGAGGTCATGACGCTCAATGTGAACAACCCTGAGCCCATATCAGTAAGGAATCACAATGGATGGGTTTGAAAAAAAATCGAAAAAAGGTGATTCGTCTTACGAGGAAAAAAGACAAAGAAAATAGTCTACGTTACGGCCACAAGGCCTTCGTCAGGAAAGGAAAGAAAGTGAAGGCTAGATAGGACACATAAAAACTAAATAAAATAAAAACTGGGTACTTCCCTGAAGGCAAGAACCGAAATTCTATCAAAATCGCTGTCCTGTTGATAAGCGCGTGGCTGAACAGAAAGCGACTTCCGCCGCCGGATGTACACAATGCATACTAAGAAACTAAAAAACGAAACCAGAAAATAAACTACCCAACGTGATAAAAGTGGGGACTGGAAATAGAAGGGGACAGAATGAGTGGGAGATAAATAAATATGAAATAAAAAAATGTATATGGCATACAAATAGAAGAATAGGATAAGAGTAAAATAGAGCAAGAGAGGAGAGGGTGACCTCAGACAAAGGTGTGAAAAGTGTTGAGACCGGCTGGTTTTAGACACCCCATGCGGTGGATAAGACGGTTCTCAAGCTGTTCTCGGCTGGCAGTGTCAGAGGAGCAGGATCGGATCGCTGTGACCTGGATGTCGATGGGACCATGGTGGTCAGGACCATTGAAGTGTATAGCAACTGGTGTGGACTTTTGCTGAGCGATGTCATTTAAGTGCTGGCTGAATCTGTCCCCAAGTCGTTTGCCTGTTTGGCCAATATAGGTTTTGCAGCAACTGGAACAGACAGACACCTTCACATACCTCGGATGCATAGTAACACCAGACGGCGGGGCAGGCAAAGACATCAACAACAGAATGAACAAAACAAGAACAGCCTTTTTTAGCCTAAACAACATCTGGAAGTCCTCTCAATACAGCACAAGCACAAAATTAAGATTATATCAGAGCTGTGTGCTTCCTGTGCTATTCTATGGTGCGGAATGCTGGAGAGTTACAGAGAAGGAAATGTCGAAATTGTCCTCTTTTCACAGAACATGCCTAAGAAAAATTCACCGAATCTTTTGGCCGAATATCATCACCAACCAAGATCTGCTTACTCGGAGCAAGCAAGAGGACATGCACACCATCATAGCTGGCAGACGCTGGGGCTGGGTTGGCCATGTCCTCAAAGAGACCCCGATGCCATCACAAGAACAGCTATGCTATGGACCCCTGAAGGAAAATGAAAGAGAGGCCGACCAAAAACAACCTGGCGGAGGACTGTGGAGGTTGAGTTGCAAAGAATGAACCAGAGTTGGGGCACTGTACGAAGCATGGCCACCGACCGAGCAAAGTGAAATCAATTTGTTGTTGCCCTACAAGACGGCAACAGGTGTAATGGCCACTGACTGCTTTGTCGGTCGGCGGCTAAGGATCAAAGAAGAAGAAGACAAGAGACAAAAAAAATTAAACAGCAAAACTAACAAACAGCACTGAGGTGTTTTCTCAATTTCATGTTCAGATTAGAGTGATATTTAAGTTGGCATGACACTTGAAAAATGAGAAACAGATCTCTGGTCTGCTCCAGTATTTACCAACCAGGGTTCCACAGGGTATTATCAGGGGTTTCGCAATAATCGTGGCAAAAGTAGAAACATTTTTGAAATAATAAACAATTTTTGTTCAGAAGTAAATCACTACTGATTTAAACGCTAAGAGTTAGAATTTAACATCATTTTACTTTATTTTAATGTAATTTTATAACACACATTTCTGGCATATAAAATAGGAAATGATAGATTGTTCCATGATTCGAAGCTAGTAGCATGCTATTTTGAAGTGAGTTTTACTCAGCTATTTGTCAACCTTATGAGTTGTCACAACTTCCAAATTTCTTGAAGCAAAATATACTTTAAACTTGCTTCTAGAGTTAATTTTTTTAAATTATTATGACACATTACTGCTGGATGTTCAAAACATGTCTTGTAGGTGTGTTCAAACAAGAATATATTTCCTATGATGAGTCAGGATATATTTTTTAAAAACTGTTTTCCTGAACTTTCTTACTGCTTCATCTTTCACGCCGAGTTTCCTTTGCTAGACATAGTAGTAATAACTGTCTTATTTTTTATCTTAAACTTAATTTTACTGTTCTGACTAAAATTTCATATGATATTCTGAGGGAATTACACGTAGAACAAGGTGTTTACATTTCTTCCTTTCACATTCTTCCTTTCACATTCTTCCTTTCACATTCTTCCTTTCACATTCTTCCTTTCACATTCTTCCTGTCACATTCTTCCTGTCACATTCTTCCTTTCACATTCTTCCTTTCACATTTCTTCCTTTCACATTCTTCCTTTCACATTTCTTCCTTTCACATTCTTCCTTACACATTCTTCCTTTCACATTTCTTCCTTTCACATTTCTTCCTTTCACATTTCTTCCTTTCACATTTCTTCCTTTCACATTTCTTCCTTTCACATTTCTTCCTTTCACATTTCTTCCTGTCACATTTCTTCCTGTCACATTTCTTCCTGTCACATTTCTTCCTGCCACATTCTTCCTGCCACATTCTTCCTGTCACATTCTTCCTGCCACATTCTTCCTGCCACATTCTTCCTGCCACATTATTCCTTTCACATTCTTCCTTTCACATTCTTCCTGTCACATTCTTCCTTTCACATTCTTCCTTTCACGTTATTCCTTTCACATTCTTCCTGTCACATTCTTCCTGTCACATTCTTCCTTTCACATTCTTCCTGTCACATTCTTCCTTTCACATTCTTCCTTTCACATTCTTCCTTTCACATTCTTCCTGTCACATTCTTCCTGTCACATTCTTCCTTTCACATTTCTTCCTGTCACATTTCTTCCTGTCACATTCTTCCTGTCACATTCTTCCTGTCACATTCTTCCTGTCACATTCTTCCTTTCACATTCTTCCTGTCACATTCTTCCTGTCACATTCTTCCTTTCACATTCTTCCTTTCACATTCTTCCTTTCACATTCTTCCTTTCACATTTCTTCCTTTCACATTCTTCCCTCGAGTGTAGCCACACAATAAATCAAAACAATAAGAAGTGTATTTTAAGTAAATTTGTATTATTCCCTCCAGTGAAGTCACACAGTGAAATCTCACAGGGAAACGAAAAAGTTTTCTGAACAGTAGTTTAATTATTCCCCCCCAGTGAAGTCACACAGTGAAACAAGAAAAAAGTTTTATGAACAGTAGTTTAATTATTCCCTCCAGTGCTGTCACACAGTGAAACAAGGAAAAAGTGTTATTTGATGAATAGTTTAATTATTCCCTCCAGTGAAGTCATACAGGGAAACAATAAAATAGTGTTTTTTTAAGTATAGTTTAATTATTTCCATAGGAAAATAAGAAAAAAAGTGTTATTTGAATGATAGTTTAGTTATCCCCTCCAGTGAAACAAGGATAAAGTGTTATTTGATGTATAGTTTAATTATTACCTCTAGTGCAGTAACACAATGAATTAATAACAAGAAAAAAGTATGTTTGAAGAATAGTTTAATTATTTCCTCTAGTGCAGCCACACAGTGAAACTAGAAAAACTGTTATTTGATGTATAGCTTAATTATTTCCTCTAGTGCAGCCACACAGTGGAACTACAAAAACTGGTAGTTTGATGTACAGTTTAATGTATTGTGTTTTCAGGAGTTATTCCCCATAATAAGACTCTGCATATTTTATAAACATTGTTGATACGTGTAACTGTAAATATTTTATATAAATAATCTCCCTTCCAATATCTTTATGGATGTTCCTGTACGATGCTAAATCTACCACACAGAGCATTTCTTCACAGGATTCATGTAAGAACCAAGTGGGCAGTTGTAGGCTTTGGCAAAGTCTTCTGAATTTTGTAAACTTCCAATAATTCTGTTGAAGAAAACACAAGGGACACAATTTGTTTGCATGTCTTTATAGTTGAACAATATCCTCAATTATAATACAATCTACAATAATACAATGCTACGCACCAATGAATGACAGCGATGATGAGGTCAAGGATGAATTCTATCAACAACTGCAGAAAGAACTGGAAGACACACCTAGATATGATCTTATCGTGGTAATGGGAGACCTCAATGCGAAAGTTGGAACACACAATACATATAATGAAAGAGTAATGGGGAAATGAGGCAGCGGAACAGCAAACGAAAATGGGGATAAATTAATAAGTTTATGTAGCATTAACAACCTTGTTTTTGGAGGAACACTTTTCCCACACAAGGAAATTCACAAATTAACATGGGAATCACCAAATGGTCGGGACAGAAACCAGATAGACCACATCATGATTAACGGTAGATGGAGACATGCATTACAAGATGTGAAGGTAAGAAGAGGTGCAGATGCGGGAAGTGATCACCATTTAGTAGTAGCAAAACTGAAAGTGAAACTAAGAACGGCTGGACCAACTGCAACTACACAGAAAAGGTTTGACATCAGCAAATTGAAGGACCCCCTTACCAGAAAAGCTTTTGTGACTGACATAAAGAAGCGGTATCACTTTGCCAAAAGTCAGGAAAAGTCATTGACTGATATAGACCAGAAATTCAACACCATTTCAACAATACATAAGGAAAGCAGCAAATCATGCCTGGGATTCCAGGAAAGGAAGAAGCAAGACTAGATAACACCAGAAACATTAAACATCATAACGACGAGAAAGGAAATGAAAAGAAAGAAAACTAAAGCGAAGTCCCCCAGGTTAAAGCAACTATATAGCGAACAGTACAGTCAGCTGGACAAGGAAGTTAAACGCCAAACCCGAGCCAACAAAAGTAATTTCCTAGACGATCTTGCAAGACAGGCAGAAGAGGCAGCACTGAGAAATGAACAAAGTACAATTATACAAAATAACTAAAATCGTCAGCGGAAAACGAGGTGCAAACAATATTACATTAGTAAGAGATAAGCAAGGACATCTCATCACGACAGCAGAGGGACAGGAAACAAGATGGGCAGAGCATTTCAGAGAAACTCTGAACAAGGAACCACCAGAGACCCAATTGAAAGTACCTGAGGCTGAAAATGATCTAGATGTAAATACAGACATTCCACGAAAAGAAGAAATCATCACAGCAATCAAAGGGTTAAAGAACGGAAAAGCTCCAGGCCATGATAACTTAAATGCAGAGCTCTTTAAGACAGACCCTGAGGTAGCAGCAGAACTATTAGAACCACTATTTGCACAAGTCTGGAAAACAGGGGCAACAGCAACGGAGTGGAACAATGGAATAATTGTCAAATTGCTCAAGAAGGGAGATCTTGCAGACTGCAATAATTGGAGAGGAATCACTCTTCTCTCAGTTCCCAGCAAAATACTAGGCAGGATAACTATACAGAGAATTTCAAAAGCAGTAGACCACAAACTGAGGAAAGAACAAGCAGGATTTAGAAAGAACAGAAGATGTGTAGATCATTTATTTACCCTCAGCAGTGCTCAGAATGGCAAAGACAGCTGTACATTAATTTCGTTGATTTTGAAAACGCTTTTGACAGCATACATAGGGACAGTTTATGGAAAATACTGAGGGCTTATGGAATTCCAAGCTGCATAGTGTCAATCATAGAAAGCCTCTATGCCAACTTTACGTGTAGTGTTGGGCAGAGCAACCTAACTTTTTAGGTGAAGACAGGAGTATGACAGGGATGACCCTTATCAAAAACTCTAGTCATAGACTGGGTGATGCGCCAGGCAACAGAGGGCAGTCCTACAGGAATAAAATGGACTACATTTTCTACATTGAAAGATCTGGAATATGCAGATGACATTGCTTTAGTAACACATTCACATCAACACATCAAGAAAAAAAAACGGATAGACTTAATAATTATAGCCAGCAGGTAGATTGATGTTCTATGAACATCAATCTAAAGAAGACAGATGTCATGACGCTCAATGTGAGCAACCCTGAGCCCATATCAGTAAGGAATCAGCAACTGGAACAGACAGACACCTTCACATACCAAGGATGCATAGTAACACCAGATGGCGGAGCAATCAAAGACATCAACAACAGAATGAACAAAGCAAGAACAGCCTTTTTTGGTCTAAACAGCATCTGGAAGTCCTCTCAGTACAGCACATGCACAAAATTAAGATTATATTAGAGCTGTGTACTTTCTGTGCTTCTCTATGGTTCGGAATGCTGGAGAGTTACAGAGAAGTAAATGTCGAAATTGTCCTCTTTTCACACAACATGCCTAAAAATCTTTTGGCCGAATACCATCACCAACCAAGATCTGCTTACTCGGAGCAAGCAAGAGGACATGCACACCATCATAGCTGGCAGACGCTGGAGTTGGGTTGGCCATGTCCTCAGAAGAGATCCCGATGCCATCACAAAAACAGCTATGCTATGGACCCCTGAAGGAAAACGAAAGAGAGGCCGACCAAAAAACAACTTGGCGGAGGACTGTGGAGGCTGAGATGCAAAGAATGAACCAGAGTTGGGGCACTGTACGAAGGATGGCCACCGACCGAGCAAAGTGGAATCAATTTGTTGTTGCCCTACAAGACGCTACTAGACGTGATGGCCACTGACTGTTTTGACGGTCGGCGGCTAAGGATCAAAGAAGAAGAAGAATCTCCTCAATTTGTGTTGATTATGTCACCTTATGTGTGTCCACAAGGAGTTGAGGTTGACAGATGGACTAAAACAAAAGAAGGACAAAGAACGAGAAGATGAAAGAGGCTGAGAGGATACATCAGCGGTGATTCATACAGAAATAATGGACAGTTTTACACGGACATAAATATAACACAGTTTATGTTACGAGCAGTGTGTTTCCATCAGCACGCACAACAGCTGCACATCATTGGAAGTGGTTATCTAATGTTAACAGATAATTTAAGATAGAAAAATAAACAGATTTCAGTTTCATTTGAGAGAATATAATTGTGTCTATTTATGTCTCAAAATATGCCATTTATCTAATATGTCATATGTTATCTAATATGTTATATATCTAATATGGTATTCATCTCATATGATATTAATCTGTTATCTCATATGTCGCTCATCTCATGACTTTCATATTCTATTGTAGCTATTTCTTTCATCTCATATGTCACTCACCTCATGACTTTCGTATTATATTGTACCTATTTATGTCATCTCATATGTCACTCACCTCATGACTTTCATATTATATTGTACCTATTTCTGTCATCTCAAATGTCTCTCATCTTATGACTTTCATAGTCTATTATATCTATTTCTGTCATCACATACATCACATCTCATGACTTTCATGTTTTATTGTATCTATTGCTGTTGCTATTAGTTTTACTTAATGAGATTACGAGCCCTATGTTGAATGGATTAGTTGCCCCTGGGGACATGTCTGAGGAAGCTGTTGATCAAATCTTTCTTTGTCCCCTCGGTGACCCCCCCCAGGGACTGTATGCAAAGTAAAAACATGGGAACTCTTTGCAAAGTAAAAACATGAGAACTCTTTGCAAAGTAAAAACATGGGAACTCTTTGCAAAGTAAAAACATGGGAACTCTTTGCAAAGTAAAAACATGGGAACTCTATGCAAAGTAAAAACCTGGGAACTCTACGCAAAGTAAAAACCTGGGAACTCTATGTAAAGTAAAAACCTGAGAACTCTACGCAAAGTAAAAACCTGGGAACTCTAAGCAAAGTAAAAACCTGGGAACTCTACGCAAAGTAAAAACCTGGGAACTCTACGCAAAGTAAAAATCTGGGAACTCTATGCAAAGTAAAAACCTGGGAACTCTATGCAAAGTAAAAACCTGGCAGAAACTGTCAGACAAATAATTTAACAAAACGTTCACATGGAAGAACTAACAGAAAATTGGGGAGGGGTGAGGGAGGGGGAAGCAAGTAGGTGTTTGTTTGTTAAGAGATATTTACCTGTATTTTCCTGGAGAATGGGGGTTTGTAGCCATATTAATAATCCACCTTTCTTTTGTCATTTTCTCACACCACATCTGTACATGGAGAAAATAATGAAGCTCACAAATCTTGTCTTACCTGGCAAACAGAAGTGCTCATTTATTTTACATGTTTTCAGTTCTGCAAATAATGTCTCATCTGCTATAAATTGGCATGTTTTCTTTCCGTTTCCACAGCCTTGTTTATTTCAGAAAATCTTTCTAAAATATATTTTGAAAGCTACTTAAACAACCAATGGTACTTAAACCTTAAACCTTCAATAGTGGTTTCTGTAGTACTGTGTTTGACATGATGAGGTTGTCAACCTTACGTAAAACCTCGATAAAGTTGTCACCCTTATGTAAAACCTTGATAAGGTTGTCACCCTTATGTAAAACCTCAATATGGTTGACACCATTATTTAAAACCTTGGTAAGGTTGTCACCCTTATGTAAAACCTCAATAAGGTTGTCACCCTTATGTAAAACCTCGATAAGGTTGTCACCCTTATTTAAAACCTTGATAAGGTTGTCACCCTTATGTAAAACCTCGATAAGGTTGTCACCCTTATGTAAAACGTCGATAAGGTTGTCACCCTTATGTAAAACCTCGATAAGGTTGTCACCCTTATGTAACACCTTGATATGGTTGTCACCCTTATTTAAAACCTCGATAAGGTTGTCACCCTTATGTAAAACCTCGATAAGGTTGTCACCCTTATTTAAAACCTCGATAAGGTTGTCACCCTTATGTAAAACCTCGAGAAAGTTGTCACCCTTGTGTAAAACCTCACATTCATCATCATCATCATCATCCTCCTCCTCCTGCTTCTCATCATCATCAGCAGCAATCATCATCATCATCATCATAACCCTCCACTCCTAAAACCTAATATTGATCACCATTTACATCCTGCCTAAGGGGCAGTAATCCTTTTTTGTCTTGATGTCCCCAGAGACCTTCTATAATTATATAGGTCAATATTCAGGTTGAGAGAAGATCGGCTACCTCGACAAGTCAGGTAAACTAAGAGCCAGGAATCCACTCCTCCAGGACGACCTAGAGTCCACTGGGAGGACAACATTAAACAATCTCTGAAGGACCGACGACAATATTGGAACCAGGCCAGGAGGAAGACGTCTGAAATGGCAGTATGATGCTCTCTCTGGCTAATCTCTACATCTTAAGTAAATAATTAACTAAAAAGCAGGTTTACCTGAGCAAAGCTAAGGAAGAAAACTTGATCTTGTGTAAGTTCAAGTCCTGGAAGAGCAGGCTGTTCCCCCTTTCTGCGCACAAGTTCCTTATAAGCCCTGTTAGAATAAGGTCAAGAAACTATAAAGGAGTCAGATGAAAACAAAACTAGTGGTAATGTATCCAACCTTTTGGATATTATATGTCTCTGCAAAAAAAGACAATTAGTATTACCCTATTAGCAACAGGTATGTGTTGCGTGAATATTTTGACGCACATATTACAAAAATACGATATGGCTATTTAATATGGAAAATATATATTTGCATTCATTTGTGTATGAAAATGCTTCCTCTGGTAAAGCTAGGTAATTCATGATTGATTTACACTTTTGATTATATGAGTGATCTTTCTTGATATTGTATTCATGTCCGTTCTTATTTGTTCGGGCCAGAAAATAGATTAATTTTGATTGTTATGTTTATGGCCTGAATTCATGTGTACTACTTGTCTAGTGAAAGAAGATTCAGTCGTATATTGTATACCTTTATATGTTCAGGTCGGACTATATTCTTTCTGCCGGAATCTAGCGCAGGTTTTCGTAGTCCTTCTGGGTTGTGAAGAGTTCCGATTATGTCGCCAAGATGGCTGAGTGCTTTTTCCAGGGCTGGCACTGTTTAAGGTTTAACAGTGATTCATAGATGTTTTTCTAGGAGAAGTTTATGTCTCTGCAAGAGTCTATTTGTCAGAAATCCTCCTCATATGTGTAATTCGGACTCCAGTTATGCCAGACCCTATTTTTGATGATCTCGAGTCGATTAGACCTAGATGGAACATTGTGCTTCGTATCGCTAGGGTCGTGTTTTGTATCGACGAAGATGACAGGCTTTCCTACAGCAGTTATGTCTGCATGAAGTAACTTGATTACTGTAGAGCTGTATGGAAAAACTTTATGAAATTATTTATATGCACATTCTAAATTAACTTTGGCTTATATCTAACTTCCTACGAGTGAGTGAGCGACAACTCAGGAAGGCGGCCATGTTATATTTCTGTCATCATATTTTTGATCACTGTCAAGAGAACAGATTATGTATCCTACTATCGGGCAGTGGTATCGAGATCTTGTTATGAGGTGAAAACCCACTATCGTGGTTTATGATTATTATACAAACATTGGACATATTTCAGCTTAAGAACTTAGCTATGAAATGAAGGTTCGGCCAATGACTTTTGTATGTTTACCGATCCTCATTGACGCGTTCAGTCAGTAGAGGATACGGCGATTAGTTACCAGAACAGTGAATGCTACCTTGGGTTGAATGATATTTCACTACTACATGAATGTATCATCCACGATTCAAATAACCAATGAATTTATGTCAACATGTATCCATGACTGTATCCGTGCTGTCCAGTTTGCGTGCCTTCATTAAACTATTGAAATGTCAGAGGCAGTTCAAGTCCTCATTGCATTACATGAGAGTGTGTGAGAGTTATTATCAAGTGGTCTGTTACATCGAACTACTACACCATTCGCGTTACTTGACACTCACACTCAATGTCTACATGACAGGTTCATTCGATGATGCAGAGGTAACCGAAGAAGACTTTCTTCAGTGATGATCAGTGCATGACCCAATACATGACATCTGCATCCAGACATTCAACAGTGGCCTATACACAACAACACGTTATTCTACAGTAGTGGCCAGACATATAACATCCCTGACTTTCTACAGTAGTGAACCAGATTCCTGGGGTTATGATAACCAGACCATTCCTGACGCCACATACGACACGCATGAACACCAGTGTACAAGTAACAACGGGGCAGTCGATGTCAGCTTGACCTGTATTACCGATAGGATGCTGTATCTAGGTCAGCGCTTGTTGACATTTTTTCGCTGTACAGACGGTATTATACAGGACAGTTGTATCAAGAGTATAAAATATCGGGAGCAGTACTGTTGACATTTCTCATCGTACAGAAGAAAGAAGTGATTGTTGATCCTGTACAGAAGAATCATAGTGTTGTTGAACATAAAGTTCATATTTCATCGTTGGAGCTTCATGTGCTCAAAAGAATTGAACATTATAATAAGTTAATTCAATAATTTAATAACTTATTAAAAGTGGAAAATTATTTTGAATAAAAGATAAGCCTTCTCTGCAACACATCCTTTCTGCGACACTCTATTAACATCACATTGCCATATTATTTAATCATATTATGTATGCATTTATGCTATTAAGGTTTACATGTATTTATGTTTATATGTTATTTGTTGTGCGTTAAGTTAGTTTGTATTCTGCGGGCCTGGATGGGAGGTGACTAGAACAAGAAATACCAAGTGACATTGGTCTTGCTCTAGCGTTCTATAGGGAGCAAATTTCTTAATTGAAATTTGCATGCAACATTGTTTGCAAATATTTGTTAGCTGTGACGAAACTGTCCTTCTTGTTGTTTTTGTAATATTTCTATGTTCTTTAGTTTTGTTGGATTTGTTTGTATAATTGTAGGTCTCATCTTTCCTTTCATTTCAGTTCTTTACACCCTTATGTTTATACACTGTGGCGTTATTTGTCTTGTTGATTTCATTGCGGTTATCATCACAGATTCTGTGATCATTTTTTTTTTGATTTTTTCTATTTTGATTTAATTTGATTCCTGCAATTGTTTTCATATTGTCTTTTCTTGTTTGTCCTTGTTAATGTCTTTGGTTGACAGATAATATATAAGGTATATTTGAATATATTTATATTATAGTACAGAACAGTACTTAATTACTATCATTGGTGTACAAGGAATTATAAAGTAGTTGGGATAGAAAATATTATTTTCCACAGATACTCAAGTGATCATTGATTACATTAAGGAAGTATACAAGACCTTTGTAAGGCTTGTCTCCCACAGTGTTTGGGATATACAGATATTGTTTTCCACAGGTACTCAGGTTATCATTGGTTATATTATAAGCAAAATAACCATACAAGTTTTTCACTAAGACTAAGTCTATAGTATAGACTTGTCTCCCATGAAAGTGAAATAAGGTAATTTATTTACTTTTTCAGGTTTCTGATTTAATAAGACAGGATGTCTAAATTAGATTACTTTATTACACAAGGGAAATCCCTTGATAAGACTGGTAAAGATTTAGAAGAATGGACAACTGCTCAATTCTCTATGGTAGTGAAGGCAGAAGAGAGAAAACTTCAAATAGAAGAAAAAAGATTAGAAGCTGCTGCTGAGGAAAGAAAAGCTGCTGCAGAGGAGAGAAAGCTTCAAAAAGAAGAAAAAAGATTAGAAGCTGCTGCTGCTGCAGAACAGAAAAAATTAGAAGCTGCTGCTGCTGCAGAACAGAAAAAATTAGAAGCTGCTGCTGAGGAGAGAAAATCTGCTGCTGCTACTGAAGAGAGAAAAGCTCTGGCTGAAGAGAAAAGATTAGAAAGAGAAGCTGATGCTGCTGCGGAACAAAAGAAATTGCAGATGCAGGTGGAGGAAAGGAGATTTGTGGCAGAACAGAACAAATTAGAAGCTGCTGCTGCTGCAGAACAAAAAAAATTAGAAGCTGCTGCTGCTGCAGAACAGAAAAAATTAGAAGCTGAAGAGAGAAAAGCGATAAGAGAACATGAATTTGAGTTA
Organism: Oreohelix idahoensis; assembly: GCA_024509875.1. NCBI lineage: Eukaryota > Metazoa > Mollusca > Gastropoda > Stylommatophora > Oreohelicidae > Oreohelix > Oreohelix idahoensis. The sequence goes on along the minus strand of JAMPIV010017515.1, from coordinate 156,074 downwards.
GAGAAATTAAGATTGACAAGTATGACTAATGTTAATCAGGCATCTGGTGGTAATGGTAAACCCTTTAATTATAAGGTCAAGGTGCCAGCGTTCAACTCTACCAGTGATGATATAACATTTTGGCTTTCTAGATTTGAACGTGCTTGTCGAGCTCATAATGTTGACAAATCACAGTATGTGAATCAGTTGTCTGAAAAATCTAAAAGGGGAGTCTCTGACTAAGTTATGTTTGGTTGAAGAGGCCGACAAGGATAATTATGATGCTATTAGGGCAGCTTTGATAAAGAGATATCAGCTGTCAGAAGAAGGTTATCGTCTTTTGTTTAAAACAATGAGACCTGAGGTAGGTGTAGAATTCTCAGAATTCATTTCAAAAGCATGACTTACACTATCACGATGGATTGAATTATCCAAAATAGAGAAAACATTTGATGGTCTTACGGATTTATTGCTAAGAGACAAAGTCATGTCTTCGGTAAATAAATCATTCCTAGAGTTTTTACATGAGCGTAAACCTAGTACAATAAAGCAAATGGAAGAATATTGTGACCAGTATGCCACGGCACACCCTGACATGATTCTTAGTAACACTAACATTAAAGAGGGTATGCCAGTTGCTTCAGCAACGGAATATAATCATAATTACTCACACAAATTCCAAGGAGCTCAAAATAAATTTGATAAAAAGGTTAATTGGAATAAGTATCAAAACCAAGGTAACCACTCAAATCAGGGTTCTTCTTCGAAGAACTGGAATCGGGCTGACAGTCCTCAATACGCGAGGGGTGCCCATAATTATAGAAATTTCCGAAAAGGGAGTAACCATAGGAACTACCCAAGTTCTTCATGGAAACAACAAAACCAACATTACAGGGATACTCATTATAATGAGCATGATGATTATGATCATGAATATTGTGATTCAAACCCAAATAGGGGTTATAACAGAGGAAATAATAATTACAGAGGCAACAATAACCGAGGTAGATCACAACACAAAAGACATGGTAAATCTCATTACCAGGCTAACTCTGCACAACAAGAGTTTCACGAAGCCGGTAATCAAACCAATGATAAGAAAGACTCTAATAGTGTGGGATGTTCTGCTTTCGATTTTGACAGAGCATTTCAGTGTTCCCAATGCAAAACATTATTCGAGCCAACCACAGTTTCGACTTTAAGCTGTGGTCATCCTCTTCCCGCTCTTCCGGCGTCAGTCGCGCATGATGGAAGAGATGCTCTTGTCTTGAATAGAGGTCTAGTAGATGGTACTCCGGTCTCAATTCTTTTCGATTCCAGGTGCACAACCATCGGAGTGAGGCAGTCACTTATAGATCCTTCTCGAGCCACTGGCAAGATAATCAAATGCATAACATTTGGTGGCACATTGGAGAAGTACTCCACTGCCATTATCCACATTTCTACTCCCTTCTTTACAGGAGATGTGCACGCATGTCTTCTGCCGAATCCGATCGCTGATCTTATCGTCGGTCGCATTCATGGTGCGAAAGAATGCACTCCGCAACAAATTGCCGAGTGGGAAACTAATAATATGCATACTGCAAATGCTGTAGTCACTAGAGCTCAAGCTCTAAACATGCCGCAATCTTCGCCTTCTGGAGATAATGATGACCAGAATCAAGGTGATCTCTTGGAGATTTCGCATGTTTCCTTTATAAAACAGCAGGAAGATGATCCTACTCTGAAGAAATTCTTTACTCTGGCAACAAAAGGTGATCCGAATAAGGATACAAATCGTAAATCTTGGATTACGATGAGGAATGGCGTACTTGTACGTATGGTACAAGACTCCGCTAAATCCATTCATTCTCAAATTCTTGTGCCCAAAAATATGAGAGTTAAAATCTTACAGCACGCTCATGATTCTCAGTGTGCTGGACATATGGGTTTTTCCCGGACTAAATCTAGAGTTCTTGCATCTTTCTTTTGGCCTGCTGTGAATAAGGACGTACGAATCTATTGTCGATCTTGTAAAGTATGTCAAGAGGTTAAATCCAGAGGTCCACGCCATGCTGCACCTATTCAGGCTGCAGACATTCCCATTCGACCATTTCAAAAAATGGCGATAGACATCATTGGTCCATTTAAGATAAAGTCTGCTAGAGGACACCAATATATTTTGACGTGTGTGGATATGTGCACACGTTGGCCAGAGGCTGTTCCTCTAAAGAGCATAACTACTGCTGATATTGCAGATGCTCTTTGGTTAATATTTTCTCGTCTGGGATTTCCAGCAGAAATATTATCGGACCATGGTAGCCAACTTATATCGGATACCATGTCTCAAGTGATGTCGACTCTAAAGATAGAGAGATCTCTGAGTAGTATTTATTATCCTATGTCCAATGGGATGGTGGAACGTCTGAATAGAACTCTGAAAAATCTACTAGGTAAGATAACTGAGGATCATCCTCAGGATTGGGACAGGGTTTTACCCGCGGCTCTCTTTGCATATAGAGAGGTCGCCAACGAACATACAGGATTTTCTCCTTTTGAACTTGTCTTTGGCGCGAAACCGCGAGGTCCTATGTCTCTACTTCATGATCTCATAACTGCTGATAATATTGTCGATGACACAAAATCCTCTTATGAATATGTCATTGCACTTAGACATAAGATTATCGAAGCATGCAAATTGGCAACTGCTTCTTCTGAATTTGCGAAACAGAAGGCAAGGCAATTTGCCAATAAGACCAGACGCTTGCGACAACTCTGTCCAGGTGACAAAGTATTGGTCCTGCTGCCTTGTAGAGAAAACAGACTTCTTATTTCTTGGAAAGGTCCGTACGATATAATATCAAAAGTTTCCGATGTTGACTATATCGTCGATATTGACGGGAAGCATAAGACCTTCCACATCAACATGCTCACGGAATTCCACGAACGTCCGGATTATTTACAACCTGTTTTCCAGGCAACGGACGATTTTCCAGTCCAACACGGACATTACTCATCACTGTCAGTAATACAGGATGAGGAAACGAGTTTCTCGGATGTAAATCTACTTTTTCCAATGATTCCGCTTCATTCTAATGAGTCATGGAAAGATGTTGCGATTTCTCCTGAATTATCTCCAGGAGAACAGAAACAAGTTTCTACTATGTTAGAACAATTTCAGGATGTCCTTACTGACATTCCTGGTCAAACTGATGTCATTCAACATGACATTATTCTTACTGACCATAATCCTATAAGAGTCAGACCGTATCCTATCCCGATACATTTTCAAGCACAGGTAGAGAAAGAGTTGGATGAGATGATAGAGTTAAAAATTATTGAACCATCCACATCAGCATATTCTTCACCGATGGTTATCGTGCGAAAAAAAGACAACAACATACGTCTTTGCGTTGATTATCGCAAATTGAATCAAGTGACGAAATTTGATGCTGAACCTATGCCTTTACTTGAAGAGCTACTTACGAGACTATCAAATTCCCATTTCTTTACTAAACTCGATTTGTCTAAGGGATATTGGCAAGTTCCACTATCCGAACATGCCAAACCGTTTACTGCTTTTTCGACGCCTAGGGGTCTATTCCAATGGAATTTCATGCCTTTCGGCTAATGAACGCCCCTGCAACATTCGTACGCATGATGCGTCAAATCCTATCTCATCGCTCAGATGTCATTGCATATCTTGATGACATCTGTCTTTTCAGTGATACTTGGAACGATCACTATAATGGGATAAATGAACTATTGTCTATCTTACGCGAGCATAACCTGACAGCGAAACCATCTAAAGCTTGTATTGGTTTTAGCGAAATATCTTTCTTAGGTCACCGTGTTGGTCATGGTTTCTTAAAGACAGAAGACCATAATACAAGTAAGATACTTAACATTTCTATTCCTAAGACTAAAAAGCAAGTGCGAAGTCTCTTAGGTCTAATACAATTTTATGGACAATTCATTCCGAATCTGTCCTCCATTATGTCACCTCTTTCTTCCTTGCTAAAGAAAGGGTCTCCTAATGTAGTCCATTGGACTCAAGAATGTCAATCCTCTTTGGATAAGGTTAAAACTATGTTTTCTACTTCACCTATCCTAGTATTGCCTTCTAAGGATAAGACATTTATTCTTCGTAGTGACGCTTCATCCACAGGGATTGGAGCAGCACTAATGCAAGAGTACTCTGGAACTCTGCATCCTGTGATGTATATTTCTCAAAAATTAAATGCGGCAGAGAAGAATTACTCGGTCCTAGACCGTGAATTATTGGCTATGGTTTGGTCAATCCTTAAACTTCAAAGATTTCTTCTTGGCGCGCATTTCATTGTGGAAACTGACCAGAAAGCTCTTACGGCTATTCAGAGTAAAAATCTGAAGAGCGCGAGATCAACGCGATACGCGATTGCTCTGCAGCCGTTTCATTTTTCGGTGCGAGCTATCCGTAAGTCAGAAAATGTGATGGCAGATATTTTGTCTAGATGCCCACATGATTCATAACTGTTAAATTATATGCCTAACTTTGCTACAGTTGTTCCTATGTTGAAATGTGTACACATATGGAATATATCATATATTGATTGTAACACTACTTGATGTTTATTCACCGCTGATCTTTCAATGTTTTTTTCGTCTTTGATGATCATGATGTTAATATATCTAAGATGAAATTTATGTATAAACTGATGTAGAAAGTGTGGCATTGCCAGTATTGTAGTATGCGTTGGTGACACCTCTCTGGAAATATTTATACTTAGAGAAATACTTTCTCTAAGTTCATGAAATATATTCTCAATGCTTATCATCTGCGCATTGTTATTGGTGCGTTGTGAGCCTATTGTATGTTGCTCCTAGATGAATTTCAAAAAAAAAAAAGTACCATTTTTTTCCCCGAGGGGTGTGGTAATCTGTTGCGTGCATATTTTGACGCACATATTACAAAAAACGATATGGCTATTTAATATGGAAAATATATATTTGCATTCATTTGTGTATGAAAATGCTTCCTCTGGTAAAGGTAGGTAATTCATGATTGATTTACACTTTTGATTATATGAGTGATCTTTCTTGATATTGACTCGGCGCATGGATATTGTATTCATGTCCGTTCTTATTTGTTCGGGCCAGAAAATAGATTAATTTTGCTTGTTATGTTTATGGCCTGAATTCATGTGTACTACTTGTCTAGTGAAAGAAGATTCAGTCGTATATTGTATACCTTTATATGTTCAGGTCGGACTATATTCTTTCTGCCGGAATCTAGCGCAGGTTTTCGTAGTCCTTCTGGGTTGTGAAGAGTTCCGATTATGTCACCAAGATGGCTGAGTGCTTTTTCCAGGGCTGGCACTGTTTAAGGTTTAACAGTGATTCATAGATGTTTTTCTAGGAGAAGTTTATGTCTCTGCAAGAGTCTATTTGTCAGAGATCCTCCTCATATGTGTGATTCGGACTCCAGTTATGCCAGACCCTATTTTTGATGATCTCGAGTCGATTAGACCTAGATGGAACATTGTGCTTCGTATCGCTAGGGTCGTGTTTTGTATCGACGAAGATGACAGGCTTTCCTACAGCAGTTATGTCTACATGAAGTAACTTGATTACTGTAGAGCTGTATGGAAAAACTTTATGAAATTATTTATATGCACATTCTAAATTAACTTTGGCTTATATCTACCTTCCTACGAGTGAGTGAGCGACAACTCAGGAAGGCGGCCATGTTATATTTCTGTCATCATATTTTTGATCACTGTCAAGAGAACAGATTATGTATCCTACTATCGGGCAGTGGTATCGAGATCTTGTTATGAGGTGAAAACCCACTATTGTGGTTTATGATTATTATACAAACATTGGACATATTTCAGCTTAAGAACTTAGCTATGAAATGAAGGTTCGGCCAATGACTTTTGTATGTTTACCGATCCTCATTGACGCGTTCAGTCAGGACTTTCTACAGTATGGTTGTATTTATTATTTACCACACAAATAACGTCATGAACACCCACTTTATTTTTCTTCCCGTCCTCTCAAAATGTTTGTCCTTAATTCAGCTCGCCCTAGAGATTGGCTCCGGCCTTTATTGATTGAAATAGTTTGCGCCTCGACTAGAGCTTATAAACTAGGCTAACCTTAGGGAATTCCGATTTCGCAGTTTTCAACAAGCCAAAAAAATACACATGTATAATTATGCACTGCTTGCGGAAGTTTTCACTACCCGTGTGCTCAGACATTTCATGCCCAGGCAAACTTAAGAATGTATGGTATACACACAGCAAGGTTAGCCCTGCGTAGGGGAGCTCTTTAGTAGTTAGTAGTAAACATTTGAAAGAATGCAGTGCTTTCCACAATCTAGGGTTACCCAAAAATTATATATATTTGTCACGGCCCTACTTCGTTGTACGAGAAACCGCTTGTTCGTCAATCGATCAAGCCATTCGGAAGCCAGAAAGGCTGACGAAGGTAGCTGAATGACTAGGTCATGTGGCCAGCGGAAATTTGGGAGCGACGTCACTCGCCGAGATGATTCATCGTGCGACTGCCGTCCTGCGTGGACGGTCTCTCCCAGCCAGCTGTGTGCTGTCAGCTCTGTATGGAGTTTTTCAGGAGACAGCATCTGACGTTAGTGCCTTGCCCTGGTGCCAATATGTCTGAGAGGTAGTTAGTCTCTCGGTTGGGTATTTTGTGACCGGAGGTTTTTTGTAAGTACGATCGATTTGTATCTGCTAGGCGTCATTCAGTAAACTTATCGACTGTGTCCACGCGTCATTATTTTCTTGTGGTTACCTGAATCGTACTCACCTCATGATTCGTGAGGTCATGAAAGAGGTCAAAGTCAAAACAATATTTTTGACAATAACTCGTGACAGGTTCACGAGAATCCCATGAAACTTACTGAACACAAACCTCTTTCACCATATTATTGAATGCTTATAAAAGATTGACGCTCCTCGAATAAATTCAGTTGAAAATTCAATGCGCAACTATGGCTAATCTCACTACAGAACAACGATTCATCATCATTGGACGTTTACAGACTGGACAGTCACAAAGTGTAGTGGCCAGACAATTTAATTTGGTTAGAGCCACCATTAGTTGCCTTTGGAGGCGATTTCAAGAAACTGGCTCTGTGGCAGACCGGCCGCGCAGTGGAAGACCCAGAGTCACAACTCGTGCCGAAGACCGCTTCATACTAGAGGTGGGCAAATAGACACACTCAGTTCTTTCGAGACATTCGAAACAGTGGTTTAAACTGTGTCGACGCACTGTTTCGACACAACGGCACAGCGGCTCTTTTGCCCGTATCGGGGAGAAAGAAGTCTCTAATAGACAGTATACAATGAACTGTGTGAGACAATCTCTCTTTTTTCTTGAGCGCTACTGGCGTGTGTGAAAATCTATGGTGTTTCGTGTGCCCACAATTCAATATTTTTACACAAGTCTTCATTATGATGAAATAAAACGTAGATATGATGATAGCTGCAGTATATGTGAAAATAATAAAAAACAACAATAATAATAACAGTAATACTAACACATGATATCAAACTATAGTAAGCTAGTTTTGGTAGATAATGATTCAAATCCACACCGAGTACACAGATATCAGCAGAGCTAATAAAGTGTCCATTACATTTATACGAACACATGGACACTTTCAACTTTAACATAGTGCCTAAAACATTGACAACTGCAGCACTGACACAATTTCCAGTGTCTATAACTTGTCAGCAAAAATAATATCACTTGTAAAATCAAGTCATCATAACACATCCCTGAAAAATATGACATGTTTGATATTCCATACTAATGTTCCGAACCGTTGATTCAAATTTTACAAAGGCTCAGACAGTGTATCTCTGCAAAACAGCGAGGCAGACGGAACTGCAGTTGTGTCGAAACAAACAAACCGGCAGTGTCGAATCGCTCGCTGTTTCGAAGCATTGTTTCGACACATACACACAGTAGCCATCTCTACACGGAAGGTGAGACAGTCAGAAAGTGTGCCTCTTTGCAAAACAGCGGAACTGAAACTGTGTTGATGACTCGATACACAAAGCAGGCGATGTGTCGAAACAGTCGGACTCGGCGCTGTTTCGAAGCATTGTTTCGACACACACACACAGTAGCCATCTCTACTTCATACAGCTGCATCACCTCAGGAATCAACTTGCATCTGCATCTTCCACAGTCCAGTCAATGTCAGCAGCTCGTCAAATTTCAGATCAAACGGTCATGAACCGGCTGCACGACTCTGGTCTTTGGGCTAGAAGACCCTACAGAGGTCCTGTTCTTACGGACCGGGATCGCCAGAACCGACTGCAGTGGGCAAACCAGCATCGACAATGGACCGTTGGGAATGACTGGAGACGGGTTTGGTTTAGTGATGAATCATTTTAGCTGTGCTCCAGCGACACGATAGACGGAGAAGAGTTTACCGCAGAGTCCATGAGCGCTACTCTCAGAACAGCGTTGATGAGGCTTCTCCACATGGTGGCGGAGGTGTACTAATGTGGGGGGGCGATCAACTTCATGGGAAGAAGTGACCTGGTGCAAACTGAAGGACGCTTGAATGCCCAACGATACGTCGCTGAAATTCTTCGTCCTCACGTCCTTCCACTTCTGGCCACACGAGGGTCGATTTTTCAGCAGGATAACACTCAACCTCATGTGGTACAACTCACCACCCAGTTCCTTGCTGACAACAACGTCCAGACCATTCCGTGGTCAGCCATGTCATCAGACATGAACCCCATAAAACACTTATGAGATGAACTCGACAGACGACTCCGTCAGCGAGACGTGGCTCCAGCCAATCTCTGACAGTTGTCTCTTGCACTGCGGGAAGAGTGGGCAGCCATCCCACAACAACAGATCCAACGGCTAATCGAATCCATGTCAAGGAGATGCCGTTCTCTGATAGAGGCCAGAAACCGAGGCTTCAGTCACAAAGAATAAAAGTCCAAACCAATTTTAATAAACATCATTTTATTGTTAAAGTCTGACAGTTTCTTCATGCCAAGATTGAAACATTAATTCCGTAAAATAAAATTTTGGTACAAGTTTGAAATCTGGTGTCCATTAAAAATGCATTAATGTTGCGTTTCTTATTTTGAACAGTATACGAGTATATATATATGCAGGTCAAAACTGTATGGAAGGAGACATGTGAAGAAGTACTGGGGAAAAGGGAAAGACAACAAAAAGCATGGATAACAACAGAAACCATCAATAAGATAAAAGACAGAAAAAACAAGAAAGCAGAGTTAAACACAAGCAAAACCAGAAGTTCCAAAGCCAAGGCTCAAGAAGTGTACACAGAAGCAAACAAAGAAGTAAAAAGAAGTATCAAAAGAGACAAGAGGAAGTATATTGAGGAGTTGGCAAGAGAGGCAGAAGATGCTGCAGCCAAAGGAAATATGAGAGAACTGTATAGCAGCACAAAGAAGCTAACAGGGAAATACAAGCAAACAAGTTGCCTCATAAAAGACAAGAATGGGAAACTGCTCGCAATATACAAGAGCAAATGAAGAGGTGGACAGAATATTTTGGGGACCTTCTCAATAGACCAGCTCCACAAAACCCGCCGGACATCCAGCCAGCAGAAGAAGAGCTACAAATTAACGGTGAAAGACCAACGAAGGAAGAAAAAAAGAAAGCCATAAAGCTTCTAAGAGAGGGAAAAGCGTCTGGACCTGATGGCATTCCAGCAGAGGCCATCAAAGCAGATATCGACACGGCTACAGAGATGTTATATAAATTACTTGGTAAAGTCTGGGAAAAGGAAGAGATACCAGCAGAATGGAAGGAAGGATATCTGGTTAAGTTGCCTAAGAAGGGAAATTTACAAGAGTGCACAAATTATAGAGGAATAATGTTACTATCAGTGCCAGGAAAGTATTAAACAGGATTATCCTTGAGAGATTAAAAGAGTCCATAGACAAGAAACTGAGAGATGAACAAGCAGGTTTTCGACAAAACAGATCATGTACAGACCAGATAGCCACTTTGAGAATAATAGTTGAACAAAGTCTGGAATGGAATTCACCACTATACATCGGATTTGTGGACTACGAAAAGGCATTTACAGTGTAGACAGAGAATCACTTTGGAAATTGTTGAGGCATTATGGAGTTCCCCTGAAGATCATTAATTTAATAAAGAAAACATATGAAGACATGACATGCAGAGTTCTTCACGAAGGACAGCTTACAGAACCGTTTGGGATAAGAACAGGAGTGCGACAGGGATGCCTCTTGTCTCCATTTCTTTTCTTGCTGGCAATAGATTGGGTTATGAGATCATCGGCAACACACAACAGAAATGGAATCCAGTGGACTCTGACTAAGCAGTTGGATAATCTGGATTTTGCTGATGACTTGGCTCTTCTGTCCCATAGCCGTAATCAGATGCAGGACAAATTGAAAACACTTGATGAGAGGTCACAGCAATTGGGTCTGAAAATACACAGGGAAAAGACAAAAATAATGCGAATAAATGCAGGTAATGATAACAGGGTTGAACTTGAAGAAACACCAATACAAGATGTAGAATCATACACATATCTTGGCAGTAATATAGACCAAGTTGGAGGGACAGACAGCGATATCAAAATAAGAATACAAAAGGCAAGAGGAGCTTTCATTGCATTGGGAAATATATGGAGATCAAGAGAAATAGGATCCAACACGAAAATAAGAATCTTCAACTCAAATGTGAAGTCAGTCCTATTGTATGGCTCAGAGACATGGAGAACAACAAAGACAACAACCAAAAAGCTACAGACTTTCATAAATGGGTGCTTGCGTAGAATAGAGGGATTAAAATGGTATGACAAGGTTACCAACGTGGAACTGATGACAAGAACTAGACAAGTGCCAGTGGAACAAGAAATGAGAAGAAGACGATGGCGATGGATAGGACACACACTGAGAAAACCTGTTGATAGCATTACAAGGCAGTCCTTGTTCTGGAACCCCCAGGGCAAGAGAGGCAGAGGAAGACCAAGAAGTACATGGAGAAGAGAGTTGGAAACAGAGGTGAAAATGATGAGGAGAACATGGAAAGTACTTGAGATGATGGCACGTGACATGAGGACTTGGCATGTGTTTGTTGAAGGCCTATGCTCCTGTGGGAGTGGAGGGTTATGAATATATATATATATATATATATATATATATATATATAAATATATATATATATATATATATATATATATATATATATATATATATATATATATATATATATATATATATATATATTTTTATATATTTTTATATATTTTTATATATTTTTATATTTTTATATATTTATATATATTCTCGTATACTGTTCAAAATAAGAAACGCAACATTATTGTTGTTGCAACGCAAGACGAGATTAAACAAGCCGTTAAAAGATTAAAAAATTTTAAAGCTGCTGGAGTTGACGAAATTGCAGGCGAAATGATTAAAGCAGTTAATGACAACAACCTCTGGAGAATTTTAGATATTATAAATGAAGTATGGAGAGAAGAACAACCACCACAACAATGGAAAGGCAGTATTATTGTAAAGTTGCCGAAGAAAGATGATCTATCAGACTGTAATAACTGGTGTGGTATATCTCTATTATCAGTACCTGGAAAATTATTATGTTGCATGATGTTAGAAAGACTGAAATTGCATGTAGACGAAAAGATAAGAGAAGAACAAGCGGGTTTCAGGCCGAAACGATCATGTATTGATCAAATATTCACACTAAGAACAATTATAGAAGAATCAGTGGAAATGCAATCACCACTTATTATCACCTTCGTCGATTTTCAAAAAGCCTTTGATAGTCTACACCGCCCATCATTGTGGAAGTTACTTACAATCTATGGTTTTCCAACAAAATATGTGAATATAATCAAAGCGCTATATGACAATGCAAGATGTTGTGTTAGAACAAATAAAGGGAATACAGAATGGTTTACAATAGATACAGGGGTGAAACAAGGCTGTATTATGTCACCACTACTTTTTGGAATAGCTATTGATTGGGTTATGAAAAACTATACCCACAACAAACAATTAGGTATAAAATGGACAGATGGAAAGTTCCTGGAAGACCTTGATTTTGCAGATGATTTAGCATTCTTAAGTCCAACACCCAGACAGGCCCAAGAAGCAGTAAATAATCTGTGTCATCTCTCGGTTAAAATAGGTCTCCAATAAATGCCTCTAAAACTAAAGCTATGAACTTTTCTAACGAGACCTTTGATATCATCTTGAACGGGGAAAAACTACAGAAAGTTGAAAGTTTCAATTATTTAGGCAGTAACATGACTCAGGATGGTGACACAACAAGAGAAATTCATACTAGAATTGCTTTGGCAGCTAGCGCCTTCAATAGATTATCTAACATTTGGAAATTACGATCACTGAATATACATACCAAGCTTCGTCTGTTTAATTCGAATGTTATCTCAGTGTTAACATACGGCTGTGAAAGTTGGAAAATAACAAAATCATTGGAGAACAAGCTGAATACATTCGAGAACAAATGTCTTAGTAAAATCATGAACATCAGTTGGAAAGAATTCAAGACTAATCGACTAATAAGAGAAGACTCTAAGCAGAAATATGTCTCCGACTATATAAGGAAAAGACGATGGTCATATATCGGTCATGTCCTACGAATGCAAAACAACAGAATACCACTACAGGCGCTCACTTGGGTTCCTTAGGGTAAGAGGAAAAAAGGAAGACCAAAAGAAACACTTAAAAGAACAATAATAAGAGAAGGAAGAACGTTGGGCCTAAATAATGTGCAAGAGTTAAGAGGAGTAGCATCACAACGAACAACCTGGAGATCACTGGTTTTTGCCTTATGCGCCGTGTTTGGCGCTTAAAGACATTATTATTATTATTATTATTATTATTATATATATATATATATATATATATATATATATATATATATATATATATATATATATATATATATATATATATATATACACACACACACACACCTGGTTTAACAAAGGTACTAGTAATGAACAAAATGACAATCACTAAAATTAATATAACTACACTCACACACACACCCAGGAGAAACACAATTAGACTAACACCATAGTGATTTGGATTGATGGCAATAATGTTAAATTGCCCAGCACAAAATACACTTTAAGAAAATCAATTAATCTTTAAGAAGATTCACTAGGCTCACATATTAATATAAGTTTAGAAGAAAAAAAAACTCTGTGCAGCTCTTAGCTAACTAAGAGTGCTTATTAATAAGTTTAAGAAAATCCTTATAACCATGCATCTGGAATAGGTTACAGCACTTATTGTACTATGCAGGCTAATAGTTCTTCTGTGGTACAATGAGCACTGAGAGATTGGGAGTTCTATTATATATAGCCAGAATCTTTTACAACCTGGCGTAACTGATGGCCAACACCTGCACCGAGGTCGGCAACATTCCTCATGTGACAAAGGCTTGAGGGAAATTGGAATTTGTTCCCCTACGATTCGGAATCAAAGCGATTACGTATTAGAAACGAAGACTCTTCCGTTGTCGCCGAACTTAAAGGGTCTACAGGAACTTCTTCCTCGTTAATCATAAAAAGGACGTTGGTTTCGTTGTGTCCATTCACAGCGCAGCTGCGATATTTGCGCCTTTCGGCCGACACATCCGACTTCAGCACGGCATTTTTTGGGACCGGGTTTGCCTTCCCTCTTCGATCCCTACTCTCTCGGCCAGACTACAGTGATGCAGCCTGTTTCCAGGATCACCACTTAGAGGTGGAGTAGGGTCTTGGTCAGATTCGGTTCGCTGACCCTGACGCAAGCAGTCAAGCTACGAGTCGCTGACAGCTTTCACTCATGCTGCGTCTTTGGTTCGATTAAGAAATGACATCGTTACATCCGGAATTACGCTCGTAGGTGCTTAAAATGAAGAAAATGGGAGGAGATAATGTCACTGGCGATAGAACGGTGTTACTAACAGCTAGAAAGTGACAGATAATCTTATTTTACTCACTGATACGGGTGGATTTAGGCTGACTTGAAGTACCACCCCTATCGACACCGGGTAGATTGAGGTTGTATTGTAGGGTGTCCTATCTGGTTTTTATTGTTGCCGTGTGTAAAGTAGTTGGATAGTCCACAGAGTACAGCACAGGCAAAATGACATGCAAAGTCATAGAAATGGTAAACTGCTCGTGACGTTTATATACCATTTTATTGTACACCACCATGACAGTCACGTTACATACGTCATAAGACATCACAGTTCAACAATTGTAGCATTCAGAAATAATATTGGTGCCAACTGATATTCATGTAGGATCCAATTCTCTTTATGGATAGAGTAAACAATAGTTCAATGTACTTAGTGTCATAAAGTTATGGTTCATGAATCATATAACGGATACCACAGAGCTGGATACGTTTCATAAGTTAATACTGCAACAGTGTCATCTGCATTTCATCAGTACACATACATAATAATCATTACTCTTCTCCTTATGCTGGCAGATCAGGTGTAATAAATAAGTCCGTTATCGTTTGCACGAGAAATAGCATTGAGGAGTACAGGTCGAACTGACCTTTATCACATTCCTAAGTCTAACCCTTTGACTTAGGCGTAATCGCTGGCATAGCGAATCCTGGAACACAGACAATAGTCCTGTTGGTCTAAAGCGACCCATATATGTAAATTGTTCAGGTATAAAGATACCGGTGGCAAAATCCTAATCAAAGTACCTCTCCATTTTGAATCACACAGGCGAGCAGAGAGCAACAAAATGTCGAACTACGGGATGGTATCGTAAAGTTCAATAAAGAGGTATTACCTTTCTTCGGAATCAACCACTAAAACATATGCCTCCAGGCGGCTTGAATAATACTGGGAAAAGTCTAGTTAGATAACTAACTCACAAAAGACTATGGACTTCCCTATCAAAATCACAAGACGCCTTAGCGTCTTTTCCCTGCTCAGTACATCTCGATCAATCCTGGGCGGAAGACGAAACTCAACTTCTCAAAGTCTAGACATGCGCAGAACGCATACAACTGACTAACACTCACAACGAACGATGAAGAAGAACAATTTCAAAAAGCTATGTTCAAAAATCACGCCTTAAATGGACATGGGAATACAGTCAATCCTGATTTCAATCATTCCAAGAAATAGTTGACCAGTATTACCGTATAAGGAGACATCGTTCGAAAAAATGACTCAGCGAGTCACGACACAAGATCAGATACCAACGAGCCAACCAACAAGAGAAGTTAATCCTCATAGTACAATGTACCCATAATATAAACAAGGTTATCTGTCTTAGATTACAAAAAATTCAAAGTGTACAATTCATACAGATTTAGTTACACACAGTCTTAGGAAAAAATTATGTGCGTAACACTCACGACAGTTAAACAAAATCTAATGCTCATTGGTTATACCGAAATCATACCAAAATCTAAAGCCGATTGGTTATACCCAAATCTAATTTCCATTGGTTTGTTGTATTGAACTACACAGTGATTGACAGGCTTGACTTGTTTGAAAGTGGATACATCTGCAAACCATTGTCATAAACTGTAGATGTACAAACCATTGTCATGAACTGTAGATGTACAAACCATTGTCATGAACTGTATGTAGATGTACAAACCATTGTCATGAACTGTAGATGTACAAACCATTGTCATTAACTGTAGATGTGCAAACCATTGTCATGAACTGTAGATGTGCAAACCATTGTCATGAACTGTAGATGTGCAAACCATTGTCATGAACTGTAGATGTGCAAACCAGTGTCATGAACTGTAGATGTGCAAACCATTGTCATGAGCTGTAGATGTGAAAACCATTGTCATGAACTGTAGATGTGCAAACCATTGTCATGAACTGTAGATGTGCAAACCATTGTCATGAACTGTAGATGTGCAAACCATTGTCATGAACTGTAGATGTGCAAATCATTGTCATGAGCTGTAGATGTGAAAACCATTGTCATGAACTGTAGATGTGCAAACCATTGTCATGAGCTGTAGACGTGAAAACCATTGTCATGAACTGTAGATGTGCAAACCATTGTCATTAACTGTAGATGTGCAAACCTTTGTCATGAACTGTAGATGTGCAAACCTTTGTCATGAACTGTAGATGTGCAAACCATTGTCATGAACTGTAGATGTGCAAACCATTGTCATGAACTGTAGATGTGCAAACCATTGTCATGAACTGTAGATGTGCAAACCATTGTCATGAACTGTAGATGTGCAAACCATTGTCATGAACTGTAGATGTGCAAACCATTGTCATGAACTGTAGATGTGCACATCATTGTCATGAACTGTAGATGTGCAAACCATTGTCATAAACTGTAGATGTGCAAACCAATGTCATGAACTGTAGATGTGCAAACCATTGTCATGAACTGTAGATGTGCAAACCATTGTCATGAACTGTAGATGTGCAAACCATTGTCATGAACTGTATATGTGCAAACCATTGTCATGAACTGTAGATGTGCAAACCATTGTCATGAACTGTAGATGTGCAAACCATTGTCATGAACTGTAGATGTGCAAACCATTGTCATGAACTGTAGATGTGCAAACCATTGTCATGAACTGTAGATGTGCAAACCATTGTCATGAACTGTAGATGTGCAAACCATTGTCATGAACTGTAGATGTGCAAACCATTGTCATGAACTGTAGATGTGCAAACCATTGTCATGAACTGTAGATGTGCACATCATTGTCATGAACTGTAGATGTGCAAACCATTGTCATAAACTGTAGATGTGCAAACCAATGTCATGAACTGTAGATGTGCAAACCATTGTCATGAATTGTAGATGTGCAAACCATTGTCATGAACTGTAGATGTGCAAACCATTGTCATGAACTGTAGATGTGCAAACCATTGTCATGAACTGTAGATGTGCAAACCATTGTCATGAACTGTAGATGTGCAAACCGTTGTCATGAACTGTAGATGTACAAACCAATGTCATGAACTGTAGATGTGCAAACCATTGTCATGAACTGTAGATGTGCAAACCATTGTCATAAACTGTAGATGTACAAACCTTTGTCATGAACTGTAGATGTACAAACCAATGTCATGAACTGTAGATGTGCAAACCATTGTCATGAACTGTAGATGTGCAAACCATTGTCATGAACTGTAGATGTGCAAACCATTGTCATGAACTGTAGATGTGCAAACCATTGTCATGAACTGTAGATGTGCAAACCATTGTCATGAACTGTAGATGTGCACATCATTGTCATGAACTGTAGATGTGCAAACCATTGTCATAAACTGTAGATGTGCAAACCAATGTCATGAACTGTAGATGTGCAAACCATTGTCATAAACTGTAGATGTGCAAACCATTGTCATGAACTGTATATGTGCAAACCATTGTCATGAACTGTAGATGTGCAAACCATTGTCATGAACTGTAGATGTGCAAACCATTGTCATGAACTGTAGATGTGCAAACCATTGTCATGAACTGTAGATGTGCAAACCATTGTCATGAACTTTAGATGTGCACATCATTGTCATGAACTGTAGATGTGCAAACCATTGTCATAAACTGTAGATGTGCAAACCAATGTCATGAACTGTAGATGTGCAAACCATTGTCATGAACTGTAGATGTGCAAACCATTGTCATGAACTGTAGATGTGCAAACCATTGTCATGAACTGTAGATGTGCAAACCATTGTCATGAACTGTAGATGTGCAAACCATTGTCATGAACTGTAGATGTGCAAACCATTGTCATGAACTGTAGATGTGCAAACCATTGTCATGAACTGTAGATGTGCAAACCGTTGTCATGAACTGTAGATGTACAAACCAATGTCATGAACTGTAGATGTGCAAACCATTGTCATGAACTGTAGATGTGCAAACCATTGTCATAAACTGTAGATGTACAAACCAATGTCACGAACTGTAGATGTACAAACCAATGTCATGAACTGTAGATGTACAAACCAATGTCATGAACTGTAGATGTACAAACCAATGTCATGAACTGTAGATATACAAACCATTGTCATAAGCTGTAGATGTACAAACCATTGTCATAAGCTGTAGATGTACAAACCAATGTCATGAACTGTAGATGTACAAACCAATGTCATGAACTGTAGATGTACAAACCATTGTCATAAACTGTAGATGTACAAACCATTGTCATAAACTGTAGATGTACAAACCATTGTCATAAACTGTAGATGTACAAACCATTGTCATAAACTGTAGATGTACAAACCAATGTCATGAACTGTAGATGTACAAACCATTGTCATAAACTGTAGATGTACAAACCAATGTCATGAACTGTAGATGTAAAAACCATTGTCATAAACTGTAGATGTACAAACCAATGTCATGAACTGTAGATGTACAAACCATTGTCATAAACTGTAGATGTACAAACCAATGTTATGAACTGTAGATGTACAAACCAATGTCATGAACTGTAGATATACAAACCATTGTCATGAACTGAAGATGTACAAACCATTGTCATGAACTGTAGATGTACAAACCAATGTCATGAACTGTAGATGTACAAACCAATGTCATGAACTGTAGATGTACAAACCAATGTCATGAACTGTAGATGTACAAACCAATGTCATGAACTGTAGATGTACAAACCAATGTCATGAACTGTAGATGTACAAACCAATGTCATGAACTGTAGATGTACAAACCATTGTCATGAACTGTAGATGTTCTGAGTGAATTAATGACCTTTATGCTTTTCTTATGGGGCATAGAGCCTCCTTAGTAGTAGGCTCCACCCCTTACAGGGAGTTTACTCCTGAGCATTTCAAGCGCTTGTGCAGTGGTATTTTCTGTCGCAGTTTGTCTTCATGAAGTTGCGAGCTCCAGGCACAACCTGACCTTTTTTTATTTTTTCTACAAGTCTGGAGGGAGATGCGGTCCTATTGTTTAAGTCTTCTCAAGACTCCTGGGAACCACACCATGTTATCAGTAAATTATACTTTAACAAGACCACGAGACCCATGTGAACCACACCATGTTATCAGTAAATTATACTTTAACAAGACCACAAGACCCATGTGAACCACACGTCCTTATCAGTAAATTATACTTTAACAAGAACCCAAGACCTGTGAACCACACCATGTTATCAGTAAATTATACTTTAACAAGAACACAAGACCTGTGAACCACACCATGTTAACAGTAAATTATACTTTAACAAGAACACAAGACCTGTGAACCACACCATGTTATCAGTAAATTATACTTTAACAAGAACACAAGACCTGTGAACCACACCATGTTATCAGTAAATTATACTTTAACAAGAACACAAGACCTGTGAACCACACCATGTTATCAGTAAATTATACTTTAACAAGAACCCAAGACCTGTGAACCACACCATGTTATCAGTAAATTATACTTTAACAAGAACACAAGACCTGTGAACCACACCATGTTATCAGTAAATTATACTTTAACAAGAACATAAGACCTGTGAACCACACCATGTTATCAGTAAATTATACTTTAACAAGAACAGAAGACCTGTGAACCACACCATGTTATCAGTAAATTATACTTTAACAAGAACACAAGACCTGTGAACCACACCATGTTATCAGTAAATTATACTTTAACAAGAACACAAGACCTGTGAACCACACCATGTTATCAGTAAATTATACTTTAACAAGAACACAAGACCTGTGAACCACACCATGTTATCAGTAAATTATACTTTAACAAGAACACAAGACCTGTGAACCACACCATGTTATCAGTAAATTATACTTTAACAAGAACAAATATGAACTCTTTTGTTATGTTATCATTGTTTTTCTTTGTGGTCATTACGGAGCATGGGGCCATCACCACAGTTGTTCCCCTTGCAAAAAGCCTGCATCATTCAGCCACATGCTTGTACAGCAGCAGTTTCTGTGACAATCTGTTTCCCACGATGTAGCTGCTGGCCCCATGCACCTTTTGTAACATAATACAGGGGAATTTGCTTTGCTGGTTGTTAGTAGTTAAGACAATGTATGCTCGAAAAGTTACATTCAAGCCGTAGCAATGTTTAACACACTCCTGATCCTAACACTCCAAGTTCAACCTTTATGGTAAAGTACAACTTGTCAGTTAATTATAGAAGCAAATTCAGAATAAATAATCTACAGACAATAAAGTCTCCATGTTGCATGAAATCATGTTAATTCTTTAAGTAGCTGTCATAAACCAGCATTTAAAACCAGAACAAAAAGAGATGTGCAAAAATACTGCTTGAACTTGATACAGCCTTGACACTGAAGTCGTACTGTTAAAGCATAGTGCTCTTAAATATTATATGATTAAAATTAAATTGATCAACACATTTTTTTCATAGTCATAAACATGAACATTTATGACAATGGGTCCAGTAGATGCTTATTTCTGTATAAAGCAATAGTTCTTGAGGTTATTTATTGGGCCCAGACAGACTGAAATTATTAGATCTTTTTGCAATTTTCTATTGTGAAGGTACTAACATAGTAATACTTGAGAATGTATCAGAATAACGGAGAAAAAAATTTGTGAAATAATTAAAAAATTATGTAAATGAATATTACAAAAACAACACAAAGAGTAAATTTGGAATAAGGAATTTTAAAAAAAATATACAAAACGGAGAAATGTAGGTGATGTCAGCTTAAATTATAACATTGTTAAAACAGTTTCTAAATGAACAAACCTTACGCCTAGGTACGACTTCAACAATTAATCGTTAGCGGAAGTTTCAAGTAGATTGGAACCAGGAAGGAGGAAGACAGGCGAAATGATAGTTTGGCGCTCTCTCTGACGAACCTCTACATCCCAGGGTAGAAGAAGAACGACTAAGTAAGTAAGTAAGTTTTAAGTGGCTGGCTAAATTTGAAACAGACAAACAATAATAATTTTATACCTGAAGGTCTCTTTGATGGCACCATTATCTGCTATATTCTCTCCCAGTGTTAAGGTTCCGCTCAGCTGTGAAGACACACCAAAATGTGCTGCTTTTAAATGTGTTCAGACTTTTGACATTCAACTCGTTTAACCTCATCCAAATGTCATCTTATCATTTATTCCATTTGTTTATTGCTGAAAATCATTTTCCACTGACATACATCCAAGTTAATTCATCTAGTTATCCATCTAACTATCCACTCATTCAGATTATTATTTACCCATTCATCTAACAATCTAATTAAACAATCACTAATAATGTCTACACTTCAATATCATCTCTTGTGTGCATATCCCCATCCCCTCTCCCCCCCCCCCCCCCCCCCCCCCCACAAGAGACCCCCACACACACATACAAAATCTTCCACAATAACCAAGACACTAAAGCATCTCCTCATGATGCATCCCGGAAACAGGCAACCGTCAAATCCTCAAGTTGTCTGGCCAACACCACATGATCAAATAGTCACACCCGACCAGCCCGACTTCACAATTTCCCTTGTGTTGAAAACCTAGCACGGCACACTAAGCTTGGGACCCTAGGCTTTACTCTGGCTTTGAAACGGTTGGTTGCATCCAAAGGATGGATAATAGGTGAGGAGAACTGGGAGGTGTCTGTGCAGAATGTGACTGTACCTTGGGAGAGTCCTGAACTAGAGCACAGTATTTTAGTTCTGCATTTCTGGAGAGCTCCACCCCGAATTGTGGAGGATGCACAATATGCCACCCTCGCCCTTTTCCCAGTGCTAGCTTAAAACCAGATGTGAGGATCCTTTAAATGCACGCCAAGACAAGATTAAATACCAGATCATCATGTGAAATTCCAGAAAAGTCAAAGAAAAAACCTAGATCTATAATGCAGGTAAACCACACCAGACTCAAGAAGCACATAAACAAATTAAACACCTCACATGAGCCTAATTTCTGCAACTGTACTGAACCATGCAAGCCAGTACAACTGTGCTGAACCATGCAAGCCAGTACAACTGTACTGAACCATGCAAGCCAGTTCAACTTGTGCTGCTGTAACTTACACAGGACTCTCCACAGAAAATACAAAGCTATTACCGGGCTCCCCAACTATCACATTCTTAACAGCACCACCCAAGAGCTACAGAGTACATGCACATTCTTTAACTTGGCATAGACTACGAGAGAGCAATAACCTCAGCAGTCTTAGTTCAATAACAAGAACACACTTTCCCCACAAAACAAATAAACAAAACCATCATATTGCTAAACTATTTACATTTGTATTAATCTCTGCTACTTGAAAGTTTGAGTACTGGTCTAGGATGCACTGGGTTCTCTCCTGGAAGTTACTGCTGTCATCTTCAAACCACCAGTTTTTCAGGTTACCATCTGCGTCAAACTCGCTTCCTAATATTGAGGACGGGAAGTGTTTGCATATGGAGAAAACCAAGATTCCAATTAAATCACACAATGTAACTAAAAGAGCTGAAGAGTATGAAGGTAACACATTTATGTTATTTTTATAGAATATTCAGTTGCAACTACATTAAGAAGTTTCATTAAGCCAATATGGTTCCTGATTTAACAGACCTAAAACACTCCTTGGGTGCAACAGTTATTTAATTAGTTTTTAAAAATCCGCTTGAGCGTTTTGACGGTTGGGTATTTATCATTATTTTACAATCTTTGTGGCATCCACTGACTGAATCTCATCATACAATCTCTATTTATCTAGTGATTGGCTATTACAATCTTTGTTAGTTCCAGTTACTGGTTCTTACGACACAATGTCTGTTATATCCAATGATAGTTCTAATAATTATTGATGCCTCCATCAAATGATTCTTATCTTACAATCTCTGTTGTATCCAACAACTGGTTATTACAATTTTCGATATGTCCGCTGATAGTTTTGTAACATACAATCTCTGTTGTATCCAACAACTGGTTATTACAATTTTCGATATGTCCGCTGATAGTTTTGTAACATACAATCTCTGTTGTATCCAACAACTGGTTATTACAATTTTCGATATGTCCGCTGATAGTTTTGTAACATACAATCTCTGTTGTATCCAACAACTGGCTATTACAATTTTTGATATTTCCGCTGATAGTTTTGTAACATACAATCTTTGTTGTATCCAACAACTGGTTATTACAATTTTCGATATGTCCGCTGATGGTTTTGTAACATACAACCTCTGTTGTATCCACCAACTGGTTATTACAATTTTCGATATGTCCGCTGATAGTTTTGTAACATACAATCTCTGTTGTATCCAACAACTGGTTATTACAATTTTCGATATGTCCGCTGATAGTTTTTTAACATACAATCTCTGTTGTATCCAACAACTGGTTATTACAATTTTCGATATGTCCGCTGATAAGTTTTGTAACATACAATCTCTGTTGTATCCAACAACTGGTTATTACAATTTTCGATATTTCTTCTGATAGTGTTGTAACATACAATCTCTGTTGTATCCTCTGACAACTTATCGCCTTATTAAGTTATAATCCTTGCTGTATGTACCAGCTGATCTCTCAGAAGTTATGAAATATCTCACTGGCTTACTCTACTTCAAAGCTCATCAACCTGCTGTACATGAAAATATCATCTGGAATCAGAGACCCTGCATATCCTAATATCGTCCAATTGGCATAGTAGTGAGAGCGTTGGTCTTTCACGGCAAAGCTACCGGGTTTGAAACATAGTGACATCACGCTCCAGTCTACCCAGCTGTAGATGGGTACGAGACTCTGCTTGTGAGTTAGGTAAGGCAAAAGCAGCAATGAAGGGAACAAGTCACCCCACCTCTCAAAGTTGTACCTATTATAGTGAAGTCTCTAACATTTCCCTCCACTACGGCAGTACATGGTATGGGACAACCTTTTCATAAATATATTAATTGTGTGGATGTGTTTTTGTTGTTTCCATTTTAAGACAAAGGAACACACATACGCATATCCACACAATTTAACAATTAATTTGACGCGTAATTAAATTCACGAACAACAATTATAAAAAGTGCTATGATATTATGATCAGGTATAGACACTGGAAATTAGCATCTGGAAATAAAGATACTTACCCATACTACCTGGAATAAAAGACACAATATACAGTCTCCTCTGTTAGGGTTTTGGTTAGGGAATAAAAGATACATTCTCCTCTGTTAGGATCCCGTTACACGCCCATTGAGGCATATTGGGAATATGGTGTTAGGCCCATATTTTCTTGACCATCGGCACACTAGAGGTAATGTGGTCAGCATAACGCCGTCCGCCTTAACCTTTCCAGAGTTGCTCTGGTGCCTGGTGTTTACGAGTCAAAAGTAGAGGACACGACAGTTTGGTCAAATAAAAGACATTCTATTTCTCCATTGTGTCAGTTGCTTGTTTAATAGACATCTACTGAAAGGTCACATAATTAGCATTAAGTGTAATTGTCCAATAAGGAAAGCGGCAGTTGCATTTGAGTACGTTTAGTATACAATGAACATCAGGTGAGATCTGCTGCCTTCCTGACATCAAAGGTCACTTGCAATAAACATTTCCAACCCCCTCTGTATCCAGCTTTGGTGGTACACTCTCAGAGACTGTCCTGACAATCTCTTGATCTTATCTTTCCACTTCATCTGAGAACTATATTAATAATGATGAGGACGGAGAAAGCCATGAACAGAACAAGAAAACTGAGTCATTCATATAAAAGATTGTGACAGAGAGATTATGTCTTACCTTTATTGTCAAATGCATGTGTAATCTCGTGACCTATGACCATGCCAATACCTCCATAGTTCCTGGAACTATAAATAAAGTCAATTTTATGTGTGTGCTTAATGTGGGCACAATGTTAAATTTCATCAACTTTAACACATACGTAACCAAAAAAATAAAATGATCATGTAAAATCTTGTCATCCTTTAACGTTATGTTTAGTTATGATGAGGAAATGACCTGATAGTGAGAACATGTTTCTTGTTTATCTAATGTTATCTTGTCAAATCTCACTGGACGAGAAACAAACAAAAAATGTATGTTGGCCCCCTCCTACGTCCTTCCTGTCTGGACATGACATATTCTGATATTGTTTATTATTATGTCAAGACAAACTGCGCAAATATAGGCACATTCTTTCTGCGATCTCTTTACATTATTTATCGAATGCTTCAAGACATGAAATTTCTGCAGAAATTCGTAGTTTCTTTTGTTTCCACTGACTATTTTTTCTCATACAATCTCAGTTGTACACACTGACTATTTCTTATCATAAATCTAAGTAGTACACACTGACTGTTTCTTATCATAAATCTATGTTGAATCCATTGAGTGTTTCTTAACATGCAATCTCTGTTGTATCCATTGACAGTTTGTTATCTTATAATTCCCGCTCTATGTATCACATGATATAAAAAAGTATGAACTGTCTAACTGGTAAAACGTGTGTTCATACAGTTAGGCTTTTGTAGTTCCATCTGGCATATCTTCACGACATAGGCATATGCCAGGATTTTGGGATTTGAAAGGCAGGATTTTAACATTACATTAATGTCAGTTGGACATTAATATCTCGGCAGTTATTCATCTTATTTGGAGATGAAAACACTATTTATCCTTATTATAACCTATCAGAGGTTGAAAGGAATATTTTTCGTCATTAAATTTAAAACAAGTCACTTGGTTCAGGAAACATCCAGCAAATTGCAATTATTTTTAAGTTTGCATTACATTGAGTTTATCGGTACGTTAATGAAGGAACGATACCTTACAATTTTTTTTTTTTTTAAATGTGTTTGCTACTTTTCTTTGTAGCACGCCGCTTTCAACCATCTACTATGTACATGGAGTTGTTGGTTATATCAGGACGTGCTTCCTTTATTGTAATATGTTTTTGTTTGTATTTATTTTATACTATATTATCTCTAGTCTGTAGTTTTCCTTTTGTAGTTATAGTTCAACATGGTTTTTTTTTTTTTAATCCAAAATATGCTATTTTCTAAGTTAGTATGTTTTTAATTTTCACTGGATGGTTTATTTGGTTAATCTGTATGTATCTGAGGCGAGTCTTTCACCAGTTTGGACTACTGGCTCAAATCCTTATTAGTTTTTTATATGTTAGCTTTTGTTTTTGTAATATAGTGTTTTATTAACTTTTGCATTTCTGAAGGTGTCTTTGTGCCTATGAGATTTTCTACACTCATTTCTACCTTGTGGTTACTACAGTATGTCTTAATGTTTTGCCTCTGTTGGTCATATTTTTTGCAGTCCACCAGAAAGTGTCTAGTTGTGTTTGGTTCTTGACACTCTTCACATGTGGGTTCCTCAATCACGAAATATCCAGTTCCAAGCTTGAGCCTCAGCAATTTTTTATTAATTGGTATTTTTAGTTCATCTTTTATTTGACATTTTTTGCTTGGTTTTTTAAGGATTTTATATGAGTGTCTTGCTTTTTTTACTTTGGTCCCATGCTGTTACCCACTCTTTAGTTATTGCTTGAGCAATTAAGCTCTTAATTTCAAACTTCCCTAAGCCTACTTCAATTTTGTTATGGCTAGTTCTCCCCCCTTTGGCTTCTTTGTCTGCAAGCTCATTTCCTGCTATCCCCACATGTGATGGTATCCATGTTAGTGTTGCACTGCATCCTATAGTTTGTAGATACGTATTAACCTGTAGTATTTCCTCTATAATATCTGGCCTGCTACATTCATTTCTGTTTCTGATAGCTAATACTGATGATAGGGAATCTGTGAGAATGGCTACCTTTTTGGGTGGATTTTCTGCAGCTTTTTCTAAAGCTTTTAGGATTGCCACTAATTCTGCTGTAAAGATGGATGTATTACCTGTTACTTTGTATCTTTTATAAATTTTTAATTTTGGTATTGCTATTAATAATAATAAATTCTTTAAGCGCCAAACACGGCGCATAAGGCAGAAACCAGTGCTCTCCAGGTTGTTCGTTGTGACGCCACTCCTCTTAGCTCTTGCACATTATTTAGGCCCAACGTTCTTCCTTCTCTTATTATTGTTCTTCTGAGTGTTTCTTTTGGTCTTCCTTTTTTCCGCTTACCCTCAGGAACCCAAGTGAGCGCCTGTAGTGGTATTCTGTTGTTTTGCATTCGTAGGACATGACCGATATATGACCATCGTCTTTTCCTTATATAGTCGGAGACATATTTCTGCCTAGAGTCTTCTCTTATTTGTCGATTAGTCTTGAATTCTTTCCAACTGATGTTCATGAGTTTTCTAAGACATTTGTTCTCGAATGTATTCAGCTTGTTCTCCAATGATTTTGTTATTTTCCAACTCTCACAGCCGTATGTTAACACTGAGATAACATTTGAATTAAACAGACGAAGCTTGGTATGTATATTCAATGATCGTAATTTCCAAATGTTAGATAATCTATTGAAGGCGCTAGCTGCCAAAGCAATTCTAGTATGGATTTCTCTTGTTGTGTCACCATCCTGAGTCATTTTACTGCCTAAATAATTGAAACTTTCAACTTTCTGTAGTTTTTCCCCGTTCAAGATGATATCAAAGGTCTCGTTAGAAAAGTTCATAGCTTTAGTTTTAGAGGCATTTATTTGGAGACCAATTTTAACCGAGAGATGACACAAATTATTTATTGCTTCTTGGGATTGTCTTGGTGTTGAACTTAAGAATGCTACATCATCTGCGAAATCCAGGTCCCCCAGGAATTTTCCATTTGTCCATTTTATACCCAATTGTTCATTGTGGGTATAGTTTCTCATAACCCAATCAATAGCTATTCCAAAAAGTAGTGGTGACATAATACAGCCTTGTTTCACCCCTGTTTCTACTGTAAACCATTCTGTATTCCCTTTATTTGTTCTAACACAACATCTTGCATTGTCATATAGCGCTTTGATTATATTCACATATTTTGTTGGAAAACCATAGATTGTAAGTATCTTCCACAATGATGGGCGGTGTAGACTATCAAAGGCTTTTTGAAAATCGACGAAGGTGATAATAAGTGGCGATTGCCTTTCCACTGATTCTTCTATAATTGTTCTTAGTGTGAATATTTGATCAATACATGATCGTTTCGGCCTGAAACCCGCTTGTTCTTCTCTGATCTTTTCGTCAGCATGCAATTTAAGTCTTTCTAACATCATGCAACATAATAATTTTCCAGGTACTGATAATAGAGATATACCACGCCAGTTATTACAGTCTGATAGATCACCTTTCTTCGGTAACTTTACAATAATACTGTCTTTCCATTGTTGTGGTGGTTGTTCTTCTCTCCATACTTCATTTATAATATCTAAAATTCTCAAGAGGTTGTTGTCATTAACTGCTTTAATCATTTCCCCTGAAATTTCGTCAACTCCAGCAGCTTTAAAATTTTTTAATCTTTTAACGGCTTGTTTGATCTCGTCCAGCGTGAATTCATCGCAAGTTATTGGCAAAGTGGTTGTGGATGTTTCATTATTAAAATCAGGTGTTACTGTTGGTGGTGGTCTGTTTAGCACCTCCATGAAGTGCTCAGCCCATCTCTTCATTTGTTCTTTTTCTGTTGGTATTGAATTCCCTAATTTACCTTTAACAGGTGTTTCCATAGCAGTAGGCTGGTGACATAGTTGTTTTGTAATTTGATAAAGGCACCTACTATTACCAGTTCTTGCAGCATTTTCAGCTTCTACGGCCAGTTCATTGATGAAATGTCTTTTATCTCTTCGAGTTTTTGTCTTCACTTCTTTATTTAACAAGTTATAAGTTAGTTTGCAAGATTCAACTGCATTATGTGTACTTGCCGCTAGTAGTTTAAGTTTTGCTGTTTTCCTTTCTTGTATTTTATCCCAAGTATCTTCTCTCATCCATTTTTTCTTTTTATGTACTAGGTATCCGGTGGTCGCTACAGCTGCTTCTGTCATTGCTGTTCTCAGTTGTTCCCATTTAGTATCGATTGTCTTGGTGGTGATATCGTTGTCAATTTTGCCTAAAGCATCGAAATAGTTGTTCATTTTGACATTATATTCCTTCTTTATATCATTTGATTGCAGTCTGTGTACATCTATTCTTCTATTTTTATTCGGTTGGTATAACTTCTTCAGTTTAATTCTCATTTTAGCTATGCAGAGGTTATGATCGCTTCCGATCTCTGCACCTCTGTATGCTCTGACGTCTTGAACTGATGAGCGAAATTTAGCGCTTATGCAGAAGTGATCTATCTGGTTCTTAGTTCTGCCATCAGGTGAATTCCATGTTATCTTGTGGATATTCTTATGTGGAAAGATGGTGTCTGCCACAACGAGGTTTGATATTTCACAAAGTTCTAGAAGTCTTTCGCCATTTTGATTCATACAGCCTATGCCATGAGTACCGAGATATCTTTGTACTCCATCGTTGTTGTCACCTACTTTGGCGTTAAAATCACCCATGACTGCTATTATGTCATGCTTGGGTATTGTGTTGATGGTACTTAGAAGTGCTTCATAGAAGTCATCTTTTGTGGTATCAAGAGCGTCGTTAGTTGGTGCATAACATTGTACAATTGAGAGCTTGAAAAATCGTGTCTGAAATCTAGCTAATATTAGCCTCTCATTGATAGGTACCCAGCTCCTAATTGTCCTTCTTCATCTTTTGACCCATCTGTATATATAGTTAGGCTATTATTTATATACCGTTCTATGTACTCTAGTGTTTTACTTTTTGCTGAGATTATGTCGTTAGATTTGTTTATGATCTTTGATAAGTGGGAGTCAGTTTCTGGCTTTTTTTAATTCCCATGGTGGGATCTTTGCTTTATACTGAGCACTACTGTTTATCGTATTAAATAGGTCTGGGTATTGATCCACTTCATCCATTGTTTTCCACCCTGACAGGTATCTATTATGGTTTAATGGAATGTGACCTATATACTGGTTACCTCTATCAAAGGTTTTGTGTGCTGGGTGAGTTGGATCTTTTGCCACTCTTGCCCAGTAACTGAATCTAAGTTCTTTTCTCCTTAGCTCCAGGGGTATAATGCCTAGCGCTACTTCTAGTGCCTCTGCTGATGTTCCCTTTGAGGCACCTGCTATTATTGACAGTGCCTGGTTTTGGACTGTGTCTAGTTTTTTCTTATTGCTTGGGGCGGCTGATGCATAGACAACACTGGCATAGTCAAGTTTGCCTCAAATAAATGATTTATAGAAGGTTAACATT
Organism: Oreohelix idahoensis; assembly: GCA_024509875.1. Classification (NCBI taxonomy): domain Eukaryota; kingdom Metazoa; phylum Mollusca; class Gastropoda; order Stylommatophora; family Oreohelicidae; genus Oreohelix; species Oreohelix idahoensis. The sequence goes on along the minus strand of JAMPIV010017515.1, from coordinate 125,941 downwards.
GTCTTATTGCAGGCTCCCCAACCACTTCCTTTCATATATCTTAGCATGTTAATAAGTCCTCTACTGCTTTGCACTAATAGGTCTATGTGTTTGTTCCAGTTTAGTTGCTTGTCTAGTACCATACCAAGAAATCTAGTTGATTTTGCTGTGCATACTTTTTCCTCATTAATGCTTATGTCAATTATATTGTTTTTAATTACATGCCCTCTACTGAAAATCATTCCTATGGTTTTTTTTTTTAACGTTTAGATTAAATCCCCACTTGTTCATCCAGTCAGATACTTTATCTATTGGTTTTTGTACTGTTTTATAGAGGAATGGGAGATTTCTTCCCGTTCTCTATATTGCAGCGTCATCTGCAAACTGAGATAGGTTGTTTTTTTTAAGTCTTTAAACTCGTTGCCTAGGTCGTTGACCATAATCGTAAAAAATATATATATATATATATATATATATATATATATATATATATATATATATATATATATACAAATTTATAGTTGATATAATCATTTTGTGTGTAGTGGACCCGTATGTCTCAGTCATTTCAAATAGTACTTCCTTTGAATTTAATCAGTTGGGGGCTTGAACGAGCTAAAATACATAATAATTCTTCATAAAAGGTGTCGGGCAGATACAAAGTTAACAACTGCTCAATCAAATTCAGCCTTGTTCTTGATTTCTGAATTATCCCGTGAAGACTCCCTCGAGATAGAATCATCATCATCCTTCTATCTACAACCCTGCCAGGAGTAATCTTGAGTGCAGGTAGATACCTTTAAAGACCCTCATTGTATACTCTAGGACTTGGCCATTGTTGGACCATCTCTGCAGAGCAACGGGAGTAAATCACGTGACAATAATAATTAGGGAAGTAAAACAATAATAGACAGATAACAATTAGGGAAGTAAAACAATAATAGACAGATAATAATTAGGGAAGTAAATGATAACAGAAATAACAATTGGGAAAGTAAAAGATAAAAGAAATAACGATTAGGAAAGGAAAAGATAATTAGGAAATAATAATTAGGGAAATAAACAATACAAGGAAAATAACAATTAGGTAAGTAAACAATAATAGGAAAATAACAATTAGGGAAGTAAAACAATAATAGACAGATAACAATTAGGGAAGTAACAAAATAATAGACAGATAATAATTAGGGAAGTAACAAAATAATAGACAGATAACAATTAGGGAAGTAACAAAATAAAAGACAGATAATAATTAGGGAAGTAACAAAATAATAGACAGATAATAATTAGGGAAGTAACAAAATAATAGATAATAATTAAGGAAGTAAAAAAATAATAGACAGATAATAATTAAGGAAGTAACAAAATAATAGACAGATAATAAATAGGGAAGTAACAAAATAATAGACAGATAATAATTAGGGAAGTTACAAAATAATAGACAGATAACAATTAGGGAAGTAACAAAATAATAGACAGATAATAATTAGGGAAGTAACAAAATAATAGATAACAATTAGGGAAGTAACAAAATAATAGACAGATAATAATTAGGGAAGTAACAAAATAATAGACAGATAATAATTAGGGATGTAACAAAATAATAGACAGATAACAATTAGGGAAGTAACAAAATAATAGACAGATAATAATTAGGGAAGTAACAAAATAATAGACAGATAATAATTAGGGAAGTAACAAAATAATAGACAGATAATAATTAGGGAAATAACAAAATAATAGACAGATAATAATTAGGGAAGTAACAAAATAATAGTCAGATAATAATTAGGGAAGTAACAAAATAATAGACAGATAATAATTAGGGAAGTAACAAAATAATAGACAGATAATAATTAGGGAAGTAACAAAATAATAGACAGATAATAATTAGGGAAGTAACAAAATAAAAGACAGATAATAATTAGGGAAGTAAAAGATAACAGAAATAACAATTGGGACAGTAACAGATAAAAGAAATAACGATTAGGAAAGGAAAAGATAATTGGGAAATAATACGGTAATTAGATAAATAAACAATACAAGGAAAATAACAATTAGGTAAGTAAACAATAATAGGAAAATAACAATTAGGGAAGTAAACAATAATAGGAAAATAACAATTAGGGAAGTAAACAATAATAGGAAAAAAACAATTAGGGAAGTAAACAATAATAGGAAAAAAATAATTAGGGAAGTAAAAGATAAGAGGATACGAACTAGAAGGCCAGAAAAGTAGGAAAATAAAAATTAGGGATTGAATGACTAGAAAAAAAAACATTCAGAATTGAACAAAATTCAGAAAATAGCAATTAGTAATGTGAAATAAATAATAAAATAACAATTAGTTTTAAATAAAAAGAAACAAACCTTAAGAATTTAAATAAATCCGAAAAATAACAATTAGGGTTTGAATGAAATATAAAAATTACCCTTTACATTTGAAAGAAATCGGAAAATAAGTAATTAATAATGTGAAAGATATATATTTAACTAACAGTCAGGAATTATTTTCAAATAGACAAATAACAATAAGAGAAGTGAAAGAAACAAACAAATAACTATTATAAAGTGAAAGAAATAGTAAATATACAATTAGGCATTGATAAAATATTGTGTTAACTGTAATAACTTGTGTTGTATGATGGGAAGTTTTTTAAATCAGATGAACAGTCCCTAACTCAATTTTGCAGGGTCTACTTTCTATTGACAGGGGCCGTCTGCAGTAGGGATAAAATGATGTATTTGTAAACAGTTCACGATAAACCCTAAATAGGCTCTATTTTCTTTGTCTGGTTAAGGAGTTAGCTCACAGTTGTATTTATCATGTTGTTTCATTGTTACCAGGACATTGTTGGTTTGCTTTTCCATGCTGTTTTTACATGTTTATGACAACAGGGCACTCTATACAGAGCGATACAACCGGAGGCAATCTGATCATCAGAAGTATTCCCCCGTCCATCAAGTGGTTCAGCACCTTACTCTCCTTTACATTCTAAAGGAGGGGGGGGGAGACCCACCTGGGTCATGACTCCCATGTGTCAACCTCCTGTTGTCTTGTGTAGAAAATTGAACCCACTCCACCTTGGTTGCAGCTTTAAAATCACATTTTTTCCGCCAGCTGGAGGCAATTTTGAAAGCAACCACTATGTTGAAAACAAAATTACTGTCCCGAGTTCCATAGCCCACAGCACACCACGACCAGGGACTAATATTGACACACCTGCGCGGAGCTGACAAGGCGTGAAGCCACTGCGAGCTGGCAAAGGAAATCTACATGCACCAGACACTCATCCCATATAAAACACCGCGGGTTACTTGTAGTATGGTATTCGACAACTTTCCTCATGGAAATTTATCGCGTGACCTATACGTTGCGACTTTCAAAAAGTGAACTTTCCATATAAGGTAGTGTGGTTTCCATCTACTAATCACATTTACAAGTTCACTCTTCAAATGTCTCGCCATATTGATATTATTTGCAATTACGATATGTTGCGTGTGAAATTCTCGCAACATCGTTTTATGTACAATATATATTTTGTAATGAAAGGGAAACAATTGCTTGAAATTTATATTCACTTTTCATTGTAAGCAGTTGTCTCCTCGCGTTGGTATCGAACGCAGTTAAGTTTGTTAGGCGTTCTTGAATCATGTCCATGTATGGTCTGGCTAGGCTGCGTTTCTCAGAAAACGGTTGGCAACCAGTTGGGTCATCCTTATAAGGTAATCATTCTTAAGCTGGTTCTTAGTAAAGGTCCTTGCGTCTTAAGTTGTCTGAACTGTGGTCGGTTTGCGCTGGACTGCGCATGCCTAAGTCTTGGGTCTTTGTCGATCGATTTCCGCCCACCAGTCAGTGAGCGCAGATTTGCAGAGCTAGCAAGACGCCTCAGTGAGAGGGTCTCAGCTATTTTTTGTTCTGTCAGGAATGTGAAGTCCTCTTAATGGATATTTCGTTTATTCGAGATGATACCTCTAGTGTATTTCCACACGCCGGGAGGCGTAGTATTTCTGTGTACTTCCTGAAGGCAAGGTAAATTAACTTTTCATTAACTTTATCGATTTCTGGTCGTGAGCGACATTTGATTCATAACCTGTCTTCGAAAGTCGTCATCACGAGATGTTTTCTCAGCTCACATGTTGCTGCATTGTACCGCTTCGGTTGATGCATGTCCCAAGGACCATTACTTGCTCTTTGCTACATGAACTAGGTTTGAAACCTTTTGTTATCTAGAGGATTTTTTTTGAGGACATTATTTATACTTCAGCAGACGTGCCTGTCTTGCTGAAGTCAGATTAAGGAGAGTGAACTGATCTCATACATCTGGTTATCTCCGGGCTGTTATAGAAAAGGATGGAGGTTTCCACCTGACTACATTTAAGCACTTTGAAGTAAAAATGCATATGACTCATCATTGTTATAATGCCGTCTACCGTCCATTGCTGTATTGACTGTTGCTGTGATAATGACTGTCCGATGTACCTACATGTTCGCGTATCCATTTTGTCACTGTGGCGTCCACAATAAATAATGCAGAAAAACGTCATCAGCTGTTACAAGAATCATTGACTTTATACGTCGTGAATTAACTGACGTCCTTATGTGGATTGCCCTGTTTTTGTATGATCATTGTTTGACTGAACATCATCTGCACACTTCACAAAACCAGACCACGGGCACCATCACTCAACCCATGGTGCACGCATCATTTGGTGGCCAGTCCAAAGGCATTCGATAAGCCCACCACATCTCATCATTTGGTGGCCATAAGCTGGTTTGATCTGGTACCAGCATACACGGGGTCCCTTACCCACTTCATTTTCAACAAACAGCATCCTTCAAGTCAACACTTCAAAATTTTCAAAGTACTCGGCGTCGCCCGGTAAATGTCAAAATTGCAATTTTTTGACTGAAACATGAATTTGACAGTACCCGGCGTTGTTGCATATTGCCGGATAACACGGACTGCTGTTGTCTTTAACGCAAGTCAAGCAAGTTGCTGCTGTCAAGGTTCCAGTGCTGTCGTTTTTTGAGAAGGTCAAGTGCCGATTCTTACAAGTTCTTGTGTTAAGAAGGCCAAGTACCGAGTGAAACTGGTGGCTGTTATATTTAAGAAGGACAAGTGCCGTAACAACGCTACCTGTATATCAGAAGCTCTAGTATCATCGTCGTGGCAGTTGAGCAGTGCAGATGCATCATCGTTGGAGCTTCGCTCTTTAGGACGTTGATGGACATGTTTTTTCTGCTGTTCTACGATTGGAAGCCTATAAGTTAAGTGGCCTGTTTGTATGTAAACTGTGCCCATATAATTCTACTGAGTCTTCTGTGTATCATCTCATTCTATTGTTATATGTTATATGTTTATATGTTATTTGTATATTTATATGTTTATATTTCAGCGGGTTCTCGGTTGGGTGGAGTCTCCCTTAGATCATACCACGTCATAGAGGTCGTCTATTGTGAGCGTTTTCTGTAGGGTGTGCAAATTTCCGATACTGGAATTTGCTAAGCGACTTCTGTTGCTATTTATGTTAGTTGTGATGACATGTGTTAATATTGTTTTCGTTATTATTTCGCATTCTTTAGTTTTGTTTTGATTTGTTTGTATTTGTTAGCCTCCTCTTGACTATAGTTTAGTTTCATACAACATTTTTATTTATACACTGTGGTGTCATGTATTTTGTTTAATTCTATCGCAGATATCGTCACATTTTTTGTGATATTTCTTTAATTTCTGCTTTATTTTTAGTTGATTTCTGCGAACGTTTTTGTATTGTTGCTGATCTTTGTTATTGTTTACATTGTTATTGTTTACATTGTTTACATTTTCAATGTTTACATTCTGCTTGTGTTTACATAGTCATTGTTTACAGTTATAGTAATTAATTAATGGGCTATGCTAATGCACTGTTACTACTACACTGATGATAAATGAATGATGAATAGTGTCATGCACTATTGAATGAGAAGTGCACTTATGATAAAGAATTAATTGTTGACATTTCATATACAAGTTCTTTGATTGGAGACTTGTTTTCCCACAGAGACTGGGATAATATAATGTGATGTGAATATACAAGTGCTTAATTAAGACTTGTTACACTTAGGTTTGAAATAAATTAGTTAATTATTTCAGGTTTTTAGACTCATATGTTAGACAACATGTCTACACTTGATTACTTTATTGAACAGGGTAAATCCCTTGGAAAGACTGATGATAAGTTGGAAGAGTATGCTACTGCTCTATATAACAAAGCACTGAAGTCTGAGGAAAAAAGACAGAAAGCAGAAGCTGAGCAGAAAAAGATAGATTCTGAGAATCTGAGACTGCAGATGCAGGCAGATGAAAGAAAATTCCAAATGGAAATGGAAAAACTAAAAAGGGAATCAGAAGCTGAGGAGAGAAAACTCCAGCTACAACTAGAAGCTGAAAGACTTCAAAAAGAGGCTGAAAATAAAAGACTTGAAAAAGAAGCTGAGAATAAAAGACTGGAGAAAGAAGCTGAAAATAAAAGACTTGAGAAAGAGGCTGAGAATAAGAGACTACAGGCTCAGGCTGAAGAGAAAAAGCTACAAAGAGAGGCTGAGGCTGAGGAAAGAAGATTACAGAGAGAGTCTGATGAGAGGAAAGAAAAAGCAAAAATGGAACATGAAGAAAAACTCTTAGCTTTAGAGTTGGAGAAGTTAAAATTGACGAGCATGAGTAATGCTAATGATGCAAACAAGAGTTCATCTTCTGATAAGTCTAATAATGATACTTTTAAGATTAAGTTACCAACATTTAATCCTTCCAGTGATGACATAATGTTCTATCTGGACAGATTTGAACAAGCATGTAAAGCTCATAACATAGACAAAGCAAAATATGTTTATCAGTTATCAGGGATACTGACAGGTAAAGCTCTAAGTATGTTAAATATGGTGGATGAACCTGACAAGAACAATTATGAGGTTGTCAGGGCCGCTTTGTTAAAGAAATATCAGCTTAACGAAGACGGCTATCGTCTACAATTTAAAAACATGTTGCCTGAAACTGGAGTTGAATTCTCCGAGTTTATTGCAAGAATACGCATTACTTTCTCACGATGGGTTGAACTATCTAAGACGGAAAAAACTTATGAAGCACTTATGGACTTAATACTTAGAGACAAAGTCATGTCTTCTGTCAATGAGTCTTTCCTTGCTTTCCTTCATGAACGTAAACCTAAAACAATAAAAGAAATGGAAGATTTCTGTTGCCAGTATGTAACTGCGCACCCACACATAACCATTAGTAACTCTAAGGTGAAAGAAGGTTTACCAGTTGCTTCGGCAGCACCGTATGGTCAAAACTTTGCTCGTAGATCCCAACAAAATTTTGATAGAAAGGGTAACGGTAATTACTTTCAAAATCATGGAAATCAATTTCATGGTGATTCTTCTTCGAAGAATTGGAGACAACCTGATAGTGCTCGTTACTATCACCCTAATAATTATAGGCATTTCAAAAGAGGATATGGTAATAGAGGTTATTCCTGCCGAAGACCTCAAAACCAAACAAATAGATGTTCGCATCAATGTGGACATGATAGTAATCGTGGAAACTGGAATTCGAACCATGATAACAATTACAATAGAGACAATAATAACTTCAGAGGTAATAATAGTCGGGGTAGATCTCAACACAAAAAAAAAGAGATATCAGCAGGCTAATTCTGTACAACAGGAAACTCAGGGAGCCTGTAATCAGGTTGTTGATAATAAAAACTTTGACGCCGTCACTGGTTCTGCTTTTGACTTTGAGAGAGCAAACAAATGCCCCCAATGCAGTACTTTATTCGAACCGGGTACCATAACTACTTTGAGTTGTGGTCACCCTCTTCCCGCTCTTCCTGCTGCTGTTGCGCATGACGGGAGGGGTTCTTTAATCCTACATAAGGGTCTTGTTAATGATACTCCGGTCTCACTACTTTTCGATTCCGGATGCACCACTATTGGTGTTAGACAATCGCTTGTAGATCCATCTTGTGCTACAGGAAAGGTTATTAAATGTGTCATTTGGCGGCCAATTACTCAATCACCATATAAATTGGGCGTCATCATTTGGCGGCACTGTAGAAAAATATCCTACTGCTGTAATTCGCATTGCCACTCCTTTCTTTACAGGAGATGTGCATGCTTGTCTCTTACCTAATCCTATTGCGGACCTTATTATTGGTCGTATTCACGGAGTTAGGGAGTGTACCCCACAGCAGATTGCTGCTTGGGAAGATAATAACATGCAAGCTACAAATGCAGTGGTTACAAGAGCACAAGCTCTACAAAAACCCGAAACTTCACTGAATGGTGATAATGAAGTTGATAGCCAAGATAGTCACTTAGTGATCACTCGTGACTCTTTCATAAAATTGCAAGAAGAAGATCCTTCTTTAAAAAAATTCTTCATTCTTGCGAAGAAAGGTGATCCGAATCAGGATACAAATAGAAAATCTTGGATTGCAATGAGAAACGGCGTACTTGTACGTATGGTACAAGATTCGACTACGTCGGCACATTCGCAAATTCTTGTTCCCAAGAGCATGAGAGTGCAAATATTACAACATGCTCATGACTCGCAATGTGCTGGACATATGGGTTTTCCCGTACGAAGTCGAGAGTCCTTGCGGCTTTCTTTTGGCCTTTTGTCAATAAGGACATTCGTATTTACTGCCGATCATGCAAGGTATGTCAGGAGGTCAAATCTAGAGGACCACGACATGCTGCGCCTATCCAGGCTGCTGACATTCCTATTCGGCCGTTTCAGAAAATGGCCATAGATATTATTGGCCCTTTTAAGGTCAAGTCGGCCAGAGGACATCAGTTTATCCTTACATGTGTCGATATGTGCACACGTTGGCCAGAGGCTATTCCTCTTAAGAGCATATCTACTACAGATATCGCAGATGCTCTTTGGTTGATATTTTCTCGCTTGGGGTTCCCCAGAGAAATATTGTCAGACCATGGCACTCAACTCATATCTGACACTATGTCACAGGTAATGTCTACCTTACATATTGAACGATCTCTCAGTAGTATCTACCATCCTATGTCTAATGGGTTAGTTGAGCGTCTGAATAGAACGCTCAAGACTTTGCTTGGTAAGATAACTGAAGATCATCCTCAAGATTGGGACAGGGTTTTACCCGCGGCTCTCTTTGCCTATAGAGAAGTCCCTAATGAACACACAGGATTTTCTCCCTTCGAACTTGTCTTTGGCGCGCGTCCACGCGGCCCTATGTCTTTATTACACGATCTCATCACTGCCGATGATATTAGCGATGAAACTCAATCCTCATATGAGTATGTCATTGCTCTTAGACAAAAGATCATTGAGGCATGTAAGCTAGCAACTGCTTCATCAGAAATTGCTAAAGAGAAGGCAAGGCAGTTTGCTAACAAGAATAGATGTCTACGACAACTTTGTCCAGGTGACAAAGCATTCGTCCTACTCCCCAGTAGGGAAAATAGACTTCTTATTGCATGGAAAGGTCCGTATGCAATAGTCTCTCGGATTTCCGATGTTGACTATGTGGTCGATATTGATGGAAAGCATAAAACTTTCCACATAAACATGCTTTCGGAATTTCACGAACGTCCGGACTATTTGCTGCCTATTTTCCAGGCAACGGATGATGCTCCTGCACCTCACGGTCATTATTCATCCCTGTCTGTCATACAGGATGAGGAATCTACTTTCTCTGATGTCAATCTTCCCCTTCCAGTGGTTCCATTACATTCCACGGAATCTTGGAAAAACGTTTCTGTTTCTCCTAATCTTTCTGGTGACGAACATCGACAAGTCTCGTCGATGTTACAAACATTTCAGGATGTTCTCACTGACATTCCTGGACACACAGATGTCATAGAACATGACATAATTCTTACCGACAATAATCCAATTAGGGTTAGGCCTTATCCTATTCCTATACACTTTCAGTCGCAAGTGGAAAAGGAATTGGATGAAATGATTCAATTAAATATAATTGAACCATCGACTTCACCATATTCTTCTTCCATGGTTATTGTCCGGAAGAAGGATAAGAACATACGAATTTGCGTTGATTATCGCAAATTGAATCAGGTCACAAAGTTCGATGCTGAACCGATGCCTTTGTTAGAAGATCTACTGATTAGACTTTCTAATTCTAGATTCTTCACTAAACTTGACTTGTCTAAAGGTTATTGGCAAGTGCCTTTAGCAGAGCATGCCAAACCTCTTACTGCTTTTTCTACACCTAGGGGTCTATTTCAATGGAATGTTATGCCTTTTGGTCTCATGAACGCCCCTGCCACTTTCGTTCGCATGATGCGTCGAATTCTGTCACATCGTTCGGATGTCATCGCATACTTAGATGACATCTGTCTCTTCAGTGATACCTGGGAAGATCACTATTTAGGGTTATATGACTTACTGTCCACTCTACGTGAGAATAATTTGACAGCAAAACCTTCTAAAGCTTTTGTTGGTTTTGGTGAAATCTCTTTCCTGGGTCATCGTGTTGGTCATGGTCTCTTGAAGACAGAAGACCACAATACTTCCAAAATACTGAACATCTCTGTTCCTAAAACGAAGAAACAAGTTAGGAGTCTCTTAGGTTTAATTCAATTTTATGGGAGATTTATTCCAAATTTATCTTCGATCATGGCACCTCTCTCAACATTGTTGAAGAAAGGTTCGCCTAATCTGGTCCGTTGGTCTGAAGAATGCCAATCTTCACTAGACCAAATCAAGAATATATTTTCTTCTCCTCCCATCTTAAGATTACCTACTCTTGATAAGACTTTTGTTCTTCGGAGTGATGCTTCATCCACTGGGATTGGAGCAGCACTGATGCAAGAATATGCAAATACTCTGCATCCTGTTATGTACATTTCTAGAAAACTAAATGCGGCAGAGAGGAACTACTCGGTTTTAGACCGTGAGTTGTTAGCGATGGTTTGGTCAATTCTAAAACTACAAAGATTCCTCCTGGGCGCACATTTCATTCTAGAGACTGATCAGAAAGCTCTTACAGCTATTCAGACTAAGAATTTGAAGAGTTCGAGATCCACTCGATATGCTATAGCTCTTCAACCTTTTCACTTCACGGTACGAGCTATCCGTGGTGCGGATAATGTGATGGCTGACATTTTGTCTAGATGCCCACATGATTCCAACTAATACTTCTGTCCTATATTTCTATATATTACAGAGTCATAACACACCTATATTACTACAATAGATTAGCACATCTGTACTCACTTTATATGTACACACTATCGTGCTTTGTTATCATCTTCTTCTGTTTCGTTTTTTTAAGATGATAGAGGAGGACTGGGTAGTTAATATAAGGGCCGTAAGTTTACTAAACAGCCACAATTATTAATAATGTATTGTACCTTATGAAGCATATTAGTTGTTAATCAGCGTTATATTGCTTGTACTTTCTCAGAATTTCATTGATGAGCTGAGGACTTACCTTACTATTATCAAGCATGACGAGTTCCAGATTGTGTACTTACCCTCGGAATGCCAGAGAATGTGTCCTGGATCGTCATGTACTTTAATTTTACTATGTACTAATGTCATTACATGTCAAATAATGTACTATTTAAATTTTTCTATCAGATTTGTACATCCATTTTTAAAGACAATATTAGAGTATGCTATTTAATGATGACTATGGTAACTTGCATACGTATATTGTGTTTACATGCTAGCGTGATGTGTGTTGGTGACACCTCCCCGATATGAATATTTTTTGAGACATATTTATTTTTCTGTTGAGGTATATCCTCACCAGACACTCTATATTTAGCCTCATGTTAGGCAATTTAATTAATTATCCGCGCATAATTCGTGCGTTTTGAGCCGCTTATCGCATGCTCTTGGATATTTAAAAAAAAAATATGTTCCACATTTTTTTTTTATCGGGAGGTGGTGGTGATATGTTGCGTGTGAAATTCTCGCAACATCGTTTTATGTACAATATATATTTTGTAATGAAAGGGAAACAATTGCTTGAAATTTATATTCACTTTTCATTGTAAGCAGTTGTCTCCTCGCGTTGGTATCGAACGCAGTTAAGTTTGTTAGGCGTTCTTGAATCATGTCCATGTATGGTCTGGCTAGGCCGCGTTTCTCAGAAAACGGTTGGCAACCAGTTGGGTCATCCTTATAAGGTAATCATTCTTAAGCTGGTTCTTAGTAAAGGTCCTTGCGTCTTAAGTTGTCTGAACTGTGGTCGGTTTGCGCTGGACTGCGCATGCCTAAGTCTTGGGTCTTTGTCGATCGATTTCCGCCCACCAGTCAGTGAGCGCAGATTTGCAGAGCTAGCAAGACGCCTCAGTGAGAGGGTCTCGGCTATTTTTTGTTCTGTCAGGAATGTGAAGTCCTCTTAATGGATATTTCGTTTATTCGAGATGATACCTCTAGTGTATTTCCACACGCCGGGAGGCGTAGTATTTCTGTGTACTTCCTGAAGGCAAGGTAAATTAACTTTTCATTAACTTTATCGATTTCTGGTCGTGAGCGACATTTGATTCATAACCTGTCTTCGAAAGTCGTCATCACGAGATGTTTTCTCAGCTCACATGTTGCTGCATTGTACCGCTTCGGTTGATGCATGTCCCAAGGACCATTACTTGCTCTTTGCTACATGAACTAGGTTTGAAACCTTTTGTTATCTAGAGGATTTTTTTTGAGGACATTATTTATACTTCAGCAGACGTGCCTGTCTTGCTGAAGTCAGATTAAGGAGAGTGAACTGATCTCATACATCTGGTTATCTCCGGGCTGTTATAGAAAAGGATGGAGGTTTCCACCTGACTACATTTACAGCACTTTGAAGTATAAAATGCATATGACTCATCATTGTTATAATGCCGTCTACCGTCCATTGCTGTATTGACTGTTGCTGTGATAATGACTGTCCGATGTACCTACATGTTCGCGTATCCATTTTGTCACTGTGGCGTCCACAATAAATAATGCAGAAAAACGTCATCAGCTGTTACAAGAATCATTGACTTTATACGTCGTGAATTAACTGACGTCCTTATGTGGATTGCCCTGTTTTTGTATGATCATTGTTTGACTGAACATCATCTGCACACTTCACAAAACCAGACCACGGGCACCATCACTCAACCCATGGTGCACGCATCACTATTACAGATAACTTCGAGGGAAGTGGATCAGACACTCCTAGTCTAAATGTTATTTTCCTGCTTCTTTCATCCTTAACTCTTTTTTTTCTCATTCTTTCACTTCCTTGATCCTTCTGATTTATCTCTTCACTGATTGGTTAACAAACATGGCTTCTGACTAATAATACGACATCCAAACTTCACAAACACATATAATCAATGCAAAACTTTGTATCAGACAATCACACGCTAAAAGGATTGATAACTGTGGCGAGATGGAAGTTAAATAGAAAAAAATACAGCCAGCATAAATAGAGAAAAGAAATGGTGAGCTAATGTAGGAATGGTACAGGCCAAGTGTCAGGTAGATAACATCCCAGTTTAAGATAATAGCTGTAGAAGAGAGCTGGGTAGTAAGTCACCCTCTGGCTAGACCTAACCCATGTTTCAAGGGAGTTGCTATTAATATTTGGTGTGAAAATGCAGCTCGTTAATTATCCCTTCCAATTTAAAATATTTAATAATTCTCTAAATTTCCAAGAAATTATAAAATTTCGAACAGAACTGGAATTTAAATAAAATAAATCAACTGCAATTTATAAAATCTATCTGAACGTTTATTACTTAAAATAGAAGTTTGATAAAGATTGCAGATATGAATTTACACAAATCACAAGTTGGACAATTATAAAGTGTCAAATGTCTATTTCATCATTTCGAGCAATTGGTGACTTCTGGATCTTGTTTCTTCAAAGTAATGAGCACTACTACATCACGTCCTTTCATTGCAGACACTTCTCGTCATACACCAGGTATTGATGTCCAAAATACTTTATTCAGCTAGACAGGTAGCCACAATGCTACTATCAGACGAATGCAGAGGTGGCCCTTGAATCACACACTATCATCTGTTATGCTTTTTATCAGAAGCTTTTGTTGTGACTCTCTCAGATAAGAACTCTTCAGGCACAATATTACGGAGTTGAGCTTATCACTTCTGCAAGTCTGCTCACAAGCACGTCAACTTTGCTTTTCTCAGCTATGGGCAGTGGCTATTCGGCTTCGGCAAGCCTGTGTCATTCTGCTGGACGTCTTTTCAGAACATAATCTGAGCGGGCTTATATACCTAATCTCAGGTCTAACCCTTGTTTTCTCAGAGGTCCGCGTCGGCATTTTCTTTTCCTTCTGTAAACTTTCGTGGGATTTCTGTGCTGTGTGCAATTTTTCCGACAAAATCATGATTTCCTCGCCAATTACCAAAAGATAATGATATTCCTGTTGCGTGCATATTTTGACGCACATATTACAAATATCGATATGGCTATTTAATATGGAAAAGATATAGACAGTCATTCATTTGTGTATGAAAATGCTGTCTATGGTAAAGCGAGGTAATCCATGTTTGATTCACACTTTTGATTATAGGAGTATTCGTTCTTGATATTGATCCGGCGCATGGATATTGCTCTTATGTTTGTACTTATTTTTTAGGGCCAGAACATAGATTAATTTGCTTATTATGTTTATGGCCTGAATTCATATGTATTACATATTATTAGTACAAGTAGAATCAGTCCTATATTGTATATTTTGGATGGGTAGGCGGGACTAGATTCTTGTTATTCCGCTCTGGCGGAAGTAGGAGTTGTCTTGTCTAGTCATGATGAGTTCCGATGTACCGTGACAATGGCGGGTACGCATTTTTCCAGGGCTGGTATATTCTTCAGTAAAAATGATTTACGAAGTGGTTTTTCTTCTATAGGAGATTGTGTCTTTACTAGAGTTGTGTTAGAGACTCTCCTAATGTACGGTACCATGTATGATTCGGACTCCAGGTAATTCCAGTCCCTGTTTTTGATGATCTCAGGTCGGTTAGGCCTAGCTGGAATTTTGTGCTTCGCAACGCTAGGGTCAAGTTTGTATCGACGGAGATGACGGGCTCCATTCTGTAATTATGTCTACGTGAGATAACTGGATTACTGTAGATCTGTATGGAGGAACTTTATGAAATTATGCATATGTATTTCAAATTAACTTTGGCTTATCTATACCCTCCTGTGAGTGAGTGAGCGACGACTCAGGAAGGCGGCCATGTTAGATTCCTGTCATCATATTTTTGTATCACTGTCCAAAGAACGGGGCATGTATCTTACTATTCGGACAGTGACAAGGAGATCTCAATCTTGATAGAAACCCCCTTTTCGTGGTTTCATAATATGCTATAAACTATGGACATAAAGCAACTTTAGTTACTTACCGATCCGCCTTCACTGACGCGTTTAGTCAGATAGGGGATGCGGCCATAATGTATCATGACATTGAACTTTTGATGTACTACCCATTATTTATAAATGTGTCATGACTTTGGATCTACTATGTATGCCTGCAAATTGATGTGTCAACATACCCATGATTTACTCGTTATGTCCCAGTGTGTACGTCTGAATAAATTGTGTAAACAAAGATTCCAGCAGTCTGCATTGGTGCCTTGTAGACACAAGTGTATGAGTGATTAGATTGGTCAGAACACGAACAGTACACCATTCGCGTTAATCACACTCTACACTTCTACTTGATATCTACACCATCCTGCGTCGGTTGAAGTGACCAAGTTTAGGGCCTGCTTTCCCTGGAGCCTTAGAGGGAAACTACTGTTGACAGCCGCCTTTGCCTTCCCTAACTCAGGACTAGGGTGAGTTACCCATTTACCGCTGGGTAGACTGGAGCATGCCTGATCTCAACAACACACCACACTTCTTTACAGACTGACACTTTACAGCGTGGAAAGTGAAATTTTACAGTGGTGAGCCAGATCCCTGGGTCAAGCCTACGCAGTCTTGTGTTGAGAATCACATTTTACAGTTGAAAGAACATTTGTTTGATCACATCAACACCAGTAGGACAGCTATACAATCAATGTCAGCTTGACCTGTTCTGACAAGTGTAGTAATATCTGGGTCAGCACTTGTTGACATTTGGTACAGTCAGTGTTCTAAACCAGTGATTGTTTATCCTGATGTAATAGTAGAGCAATGTTGAACAGAATGTGCAAATTTCATCGGTGGATCTTCTAATGTGCTCAAAAAAAAATTGGACAGTGTAATAGTTAGAATGCAAGACTATTACTCAATAAAGTGGTAGTCTAATTTATTAAAACTGAGCATACAGTACTATACATTGCAACTACAACACATTGCATGATATGATACACACATTGATGATTTATATATATTTATGTTTATATATTATTTGTTTATATGTGTGATTGTTATGTGTTTTGCGGGCCTGGATGGGAGGTGACTAGAACAGGAAATACCGAGTGATATTGGTCTTGTTCTGGCGTTCTATAGGGAGCAATTTCTTAATTGAAATTTGCATGCAACATAGTTTGCAAATATTTGGTTAGTTGTGACGACTGTTTCATATTTGTATTTGTAACATTTTCTCTGTTCTTTATTTTTGTTTAATTTGTTTGTATAATTGTAGGTCTCATCTTTTCTTTCATTTCAGTTTTTTACACCCTTATGTTTATACACTGTGGCGTTATTTGTCTTGTTATCTTATTGCAGTTATCATCACGGTTTCTGTGATCATTTTTTTCATTTCTCCTATTTAATTTAATTTGATCTCTGCAAATGTGTTCATATTGTCTTTTCTTGTTTGTCCTTTGTAATGTCTTTAGTTGACATATGACATAGAAGTTATAGTGGTATACACTGATAGTATAGTACAGATCAGTACTTTATGATTATTTTCCACAGGTACCCAAGTGATCTTTGATTACATTAAGGTATACAAGACCTTTGTAAGGCTTGTCTCCCACAGTATTTGAGATACAGTTATTGTTGTCCACAGGTACTCAAGTTATCATTGGTTATTATAAACCATACAAGTTTTCACTAAGATTAAGTCTATGGTATAGACTTGTCCCCCATTAAAGTGAAATAAGGTAATTTATTTACCTTTTCAGGTTTCTGATTTAAGAAGACAAAATGTCTACATTAGATTACTTTATAGCACAAGGAAAATCCCTTGATAAGACTGGGAAAGACTTAGAACAAAGGGTTGTTGCTCAATATGACAAAGCATTAGCTGCTGAAGAGAGAAAAGCTGCTGCTGAGGAAAAAAAAGCTGCGGCTGAGGAGAGAAAACTTCAAATAGAAGAAAAAAAAATAGAAGCTGCTGCTGCTGCTGAAGAGAGAAAAGCTGCTGCTGCTGCTGCTGCTGCTGCTGCTGAAGAGAGAAAAGCTCTAGCTGAAGAAAAAAGATTAGAAAAAGAAGCTGATACTGCTGCTGAACTAAAGAAATTGCAGATGCAAGTGGAGGAAAGGAGATTTGATGCAGAACAGAAGAAATTAGAAGCTGCTGCTGCTGCTGCAGCTGAACAAAAAAAATTAGAAGCTGCTGCAGAACAGAAAAGATTAGATAGAGAAGCTGAAGAGAGAAAAGCAATAAGAGAACATGAATTTGAGTTAGAGAAATTAAAATTGACAAGTATGAGTAATGTTAATCAGGCATCTAGTGGTAATGGTAAACCCTTTGTGTACAAGGTCAAGGTACCAGCGTTCAACTCTGCCAGTGATGATATAGCATTTTGGCTTGATAGATTTGAACGTGCTTGTCGTGCTCATAATGTTGACAAATCACAGTATGTGAATCAGTTGTCTGAAAATCTAAAAGGGGAGTCTCTGAGTAAGTTATATTTTGTTGAAGAGGCCGACAAAGATAATTATGATGCTGTTAGGGCAGCTTTGATAAAGAGATATCAGCTGTCTGAGGAAGGTTATCGTCTTTTGTTTAAAACAATGAGACCTGAGGTAGGTGTAGAATTCTCAGAATTCATCTCAAAAGCACGAATTACACTTTCACGATGGATTGAATTATCCAAAACAGAGAAAACATTTGATGGTCTTACGGATTTATTGCTAAGAGACAAGGTCATGTCTTCGGTAAATAAATCATTCCTAGAGTTCTTACATGAGCGTAAACCTAGTACATTAAAGCAAATGGAAGAATATTGTGACCAGTATGCCACGGCACACCCTGACATGATTCTTAGTAACTCTAACATTAAAGAGAGTATGCCAGTTGCTTCGGCAACAGAATATAATCAGAATTACTCACACAAATTCCAAGGAGCTAAAAATAAATTTGATAAAAAGGTTAATTGGAATAAGTATCAAAACCAAGATAACCACTCAAATCAGAGTTCTTCTTTGAAGAACTGGAATCGGGCTGATAGTCCTCGACACGCGAGGGGTACCCATAATTTTAGAAATTCTCGGAAAGGGAGTAGCTATAGGAACTACCCAAGTGCTTCATGGAGACAAAAGAAACAATATTACAGGGATACTCAATATAATGAGCGTGATGATTATGATCATGAATATTATGATTCAAACCCAAATAGGGGTTATAACAAGGGAAATGATAATTATAGAGACAATTATAACCGAGGTAGATCACAACACAAAAGACATGGTAAATCGTATTACCAGGCTAACTCTGCACAACAGGAGTTCCACGACACCGATAATCAGAATAATGATAAAAAAGACTCCAATAGTGTAGCAAATTCCGCTTTCGATTTTGCTAGAGCATCTCAGTGTTCGCAATGCAAAACATTATTCGATCCAACCACAGTTTCTACTTTAAGCTGCGGTCACCCACTTCCCGCTCTCCATGCGTCAATCGCGCATAATGGAAGGGGTGCTCTTGTCTTTAATAGGGGCCTAATAGATGGTACTCCGGTATCAATTCTTTTCGATTCGGGGTGCACTACCATCGGAGTGAGGCAATCACTCGTAAATCCTTCTCGAGCTACAGGCAATATAGTCAAATGTGTAACATTTGGTGGCACATTGGAGAAGTACTCCACTGCCATTATCAATATTGCTACGCCTTTCTTTACAGGAGAGGTGCAAGCATGTCTCTTGCCGAATCCGATCGCTGATCTTATCATCGGTCGCATTCATGGAGTGAAAGAATGCACTCCACAGCAAATTTCTAATTGGGAAAATGTTAATATGCAATCTGCTAATGCAGTAATCACTAGGGCTCAAGCTCTTAATATGCCACAATCTTCACATTCTGAAGATAATGATGCGCAGATCCAAGATGATCCCTTGGAGATTTCCCATGATTCCTTTATAAAACAGCAGGAAGATGATCCTACTCTAAAGAAATTCTTTACTCTGGCAACAAAAGGTGATCCGAATAAGGATACAAATCGTAAATCTTGGATTACGATGAAGAATGGCGTACTTGTACGTATGGTACAAGACTCCGCTAAGTCCATTCATTCTCAAATCCTTGTGCCTAAAAATATGAGAGTTAAAATCTTACAGCACGCTCATGATTCGCAGTGTGCTGGACATATGGGTTTTTCCCGTACTAAAGCTAGAGTTCTTCAATCTTTCTTTTGGCCTGCTGTGAATAAGGACATACGAATCTATTGTCGATCTTGTAAAGTATGTCAAGAGATTAAATCCAGAGGTCCACGCCATGATGCACCTATTCAGGCTGCAGACATTCCCATTCGACCATTTCAAAAAATGGCGATAGACATCATTGGTCCATTTAAGATAAAGTCTGCTAGAGGACACCAATTTATTTTGACGTGTGTTGATATGTGCACACGTTGGCCGGAGGCTGTTCCTCTAAAGAGCATAACTGCTGCTGATGTCGCAGATGCTCTTTGGTTAATATTTTCTCGTCTGGGGTTTCCAGCAGAAATATTATCCGACCATGGTACCCAACTCATATCGGATACCATGTCTCAAGTAATGTCGACTCTTAAGATAGAGAGATCGCTGAGTAGTATTTATCATCCTATGTCCAATGGGATGGTGGAACGTTTGAATAGAACTCTGAAAAACCTACTAGGTAAGATAATAGAAGATCATCCTCAGGATTGGGATAGGGTTTTACCCGCGGCTCTCTTTGCATATAGAGAGGTCGCCAACGAACATACAGGATTTTCTCCCTTTGAACTTGTCTTTGGCGCGAAACCGCGAGGTCCTATGTCCTTACTTCATGATCTTATAACTGCTGATAATATTGTCGATGACACAAAATCCTCTTATGAATATGTCATCGCACTTAGACACAAGATTATTGAAGCATGCAAATTGGCAACTGCTTCTTCTGAATTTGCGAAACAGAAGGCAAGGGAATTTGCCAATAAAAAGAGATGTTTGCGACAACTTTGTCCAGGTGACAAAGCATTTGTCTTGCTACCTTGTAGGGAAAATAGACTTCTTATTTCTTGGAAAGGTCCGTACGATATAATATCAAAAGTTTCCGATGTTGACTATATCGTCGATATTGACGGGAAGCGTAAAACCTTCCACATCAACATGCTCACGGAATTCCATGAACGTCCTGATTATTTACAACCTGTTTTCCAGGCAACGGACGATTTTCCAGTCCAACATGGACAGTACTCATCTCTGTCAGTAATACAGGATGAGGAAACGAGTTTCTCGGATGTAAATTTACCTTTTCCAATGATTCCTCTTCACTCTAATGAATCATGGAAAGATGTTGCAATTTCTCCAGAATTATCTCCAGGAGAGCAGAAACAAGTTTCTACTATGTTAGAACAATTTCAGGATGTCCTTACTGACATTCCTGGTCAAACTGATGTCATTCAACATGACATTATTCTTACTGACCATAGTCCTATAAGAGTCAGACCGTATCCTATCCCGATACATTTTCAAGCACAGGTAGAGAAAGAGTTAGATGAGATGATAGAGTTAAAAATTATTGAACCATCCACATCAGCATATTCTTCGCCGATGGTTATTGTACGAAAAAAAGACAATAACATACGTCTTTGCGTGGATTATCGCAAATTGAATCAAGTGACTAAATTTGATGCTGAACCTATGCCTTTACTAGAAGAGCTACTTACGAGACTATCGAATTCTCATTTCTTTACTAAACTCGATTTGTCTAAGGGATATTGGCAAGTTCCACTATCCGAACACGCCAAACCGTTTACTGCTTTTTCGACGCCTAGGGGTCTATTCCAATGGAATTTCATGCCTTTCGGTCTTATGAACGCCCCTGCAACATTTGTACGCATGATGCGTCGAATCCTATCTCATCGCTCAGATGTCATTGCGTATCTTGATGACATCTGTCTTTTCAGTGATACTTGGAACGATCACTATAATGGGATAAATGAACTATTGTCTATCTTACGCGAGCATAACCTGACAGCGAAACCATCGAAAGCATGTATTGGTTTTAGCGAAATATCTTTCTTAGGACACCGTGTTGGTCATGGGTTCCTAAAAACAGAAGACCATAATACAAGTAAGATACTTAACATTTCTATTCCTAAGACTAAAAAGCAAGTGCGAAGTCTCTTAGGTCTAATACAATTTTATGGACGATTCATTCCGAATCTGTCCTCCATTATGTCACCTCTTTCTTCCTTGCTAAAGAAAGGGTCTCCTAATGTAGTCCATTGGACTCAAGAATGTCAATCCTCTTTGGATAAGGTTAAAACTATGTTTTCTACTTCACCTATCCTAGTATTGCCTTCTAAGGATAAGACATTTATTCTTCGTAGTGACGCTTCATCCACCGGGATTGGAGCAGCACTAATGCAAGAGTACTCTGGAACTCTGCATCCTGTGATGTATATTTCTCGGAAATTAAATGCCGCAGAGAAGAATTACTCGGTCCTAGACCGTGAATTATTGGCTATGGTTTGGTCAATCCTTAAACTGCAAAGATTTCTTCTGGGCGCGCATTTCATTGTGGAAACTGACCAGAAAGCTCTTACGGCTATTCAGAGTAAAAATCTGAAGAGCGCGAGATCAACGCGATACGCGATTGCTCTACAGCCATTTCATTTTTCGGTGCGAGCTATCCGTGGGTCAGAAAATGTGATGGCAGATATTTTGTCTAGATGCCCACATGATTCATAACTGTTATACAACTTTGATACAGTTGTTTCTATGTTGAAATGTGTACACATATGTAATATATCATATATTGATTGTAACACTACTTAGCGGTTCATTTATATTTATTCACCGCTGATCTTTCAATGTTTTTTCGTCTTTGATGATCATGATGTTAAGATATCTTAGATGAAATTTATGTATAAACTAATGTGGAAATTGTGTCATTGCTAATATTGTAGTATGCGTTGGTGACACCTCTCTGGAAATATTTAAACTTAGAGAAGTACTTTCTCTAAGGTCATAAAACTTATGCTTATCATCTGCGCATTGTTATTGGTGCGTTGTGAGCCTATTGTATGTTGCTCCTAGATGTATTTCAAAAAAAAAAAAAGTACCATTTTTTTTCCCGAGGGGTGTGGTAATCTGTTGCGTGCATATTTTGACGCACATATTACAAATATCGATATGGCTATTTAATATGGAAAAGATATAGACAGTCATTCATTTGTGTATGAAAATGCTGTCTATGGTAAAGCGAGGTAATCCATGTTTGATTCACACTTTTGATTATAGGAGTATTCGTTCTTGATATTGATCCGGCGCATGGATATTGCTCTTATGTTTGTACTTATTTTTTAGGGCCAGAAAATAGATTAATTTGCTTATTATGTTTATGGCCTGAATTCATATGTATTACATATTATTAGTACAAGTAGAATCAGTCCTATATTGTATATTTTGGATGGGTAGGCGGGACTAGATTCTTGTTATTCCGCTCTGGCGGAAGTAGGAGTTGTCTTGTCTAGTCGTGATGAGTTCCGATGTACCGTGACAATGGCGGGTACGCATTTTTCCAGGGCTGGTATATTCTTCAGTAAAAATGATTTACAAAGTGGTTTTTCTTCTATAGGAGATTGTGTCTTTACTAGAGTTGTGTTAGAGACTCTCCTAATGTATGGTACCATGTATGATTCGGACTCCAGGTAATTCCAGTCCCTGTTTTTGATGATCTCAGGTCGGTTAGGCCTAGCTGGAATTTTGTGCTTCGCAACGCTAGGGTCAAGTTTGTATTGACGGAGATGACGGGCTCCATTCTGTAATTATGTCTACGTGAGATAACTGGATTACTGTAGATCTGTATGGAGGAACTTTATGAAATTATGCATATGTATTTCAAATTAACTTTGGCTTATCTATACCCTCCTGTGAGTGAGTGAGCGACGACTCAGGAAGGCGGCCATGTTAGATTCCTGTCATCATATTTTTGTATCACTGTCCAAAGAACGGGGCATGTATCTTACTATTCGGACAGTGACAAGGAGATCTCAATCTTGATAGAAACCCCCTTTTCGTGGTTTCATAATATGCTATAAACTATGGACATAAAGCAACTTTAGTTACTTACCGATCCGCCTTCACTGACGCGTTTAGTCAGATAGGGGATGCGGCCATAATGTATCATGACATTGAACTTTTGATGTACTACCCATTATTTATAAATGTGTCATGACTTTGGATCTACTATGTATGCCTGCAAATTGATGTGTCAACATACCCATGATTTACTCGTTATGTCCCAGTGTGTACGTCTGAATAAATTGTGTAAACAAAGATTCCAGCAGTCTGCATTGGTGCCTTGTAGACACAAGTGTATGAGTGATTAGATTGGTCAGAACACGAACAGTATGTAATATGAATACATTAAAGTACGAGCCACACATTGTAATATAATGCGAATCTTGACATGTACGATATTCTGTAAATAAACATGGCTACGAACTGAACATGCTTTTACTGAGTCCCTTCTGAAACATGTGTGTGCTTGTGTAGATGACGAGGTAATGCTTATATACATACATCATAACATTACATGGTGGCAGCGGTCGATACCGGACTGACGCAAAACAGCTACACGATAACACGTGAGTACAGTTTATTCGGCTAATTTTCGTCATCGAGGTCAGCCATGGCGGCAAAACAATATCGCAACGCACCGCAAATGAGATTCGCCGGTCAAGATGATAAGAGTGAAGCTTTCTTGTTATGGCGCCAACGCATAGATCTATATTCCAAGACCACTGGTCTGGAAGGACAAACCCTAACTCCATATATCCTAGAAGCATTGGACGATGAAGGTTTGAAAATTTACAACAGTTTTGCTACCGCCATGCCTGTGGAGTCGGCGACAGACCCCGCAGCCATATTGGACGAATTTGAAAAACGTCTGATAATAAAGCACACGAACTTTAGAGCGGCAAGATTAGAACTTCACCACCTGCGACAGAAACCTGGTGAAAGTCTAGATGATTTCTTCACTCGCATCAAGGAGAAAACAAGTGTATGCAAATTTAACAAAGAAGAAGAAAAAGAGCGAATTATTGAACAGATCCTTCTCAGCACACCAATGCCAGAGTTCCAGAAATGGATACTGAGCCAGAGTGATACACTAACTTTACAACAACTTCTGGATGAAGGCAGGAAACACGAGGCACAAGCACTAAACATTAAACAAATTCAGCAAGGTACAGTAACAGCCCAGGTGGATGCAGTAAAAAGCTATAAACCCAAACAAAACAAAGCAACTGGTTCGAAGCAACAAGAAAAACACAACACAAGCAGAGGTGCTATGTGTAAATGTTGTGGCCTAAACCACATACAAAACCACTGTCCAGCTAAAGACTCTACATGTCATTACTGCAGAAAGAGGGGCCACTGGATAAAATTATGTTTCAAGAGGAAACAAGACAGTGTTCAACACAAACTTCACAGCAGAAAGTCGTCAAAACAAACACACTCTATGATGACTGAGGACCTTGACTCCAGTGAAGAAAGTGATCCTTCCACTTTTGATACTGTGAAGATACTAACTTTCAGTAATGAACCAAAGAGAACGCAGGCTTTCTGCAAGGTACAATTCCGAATACCAGGAATTAAAATGCACAAAGAAAGAAACATTCGGTTCAAGATAGACACAGGTGCCCAAGGTAACACTCTACCCTTAAGAATATTCAGACAGATCATGCCTGACAAGGTGGATGAGCAAGGATTTCCCACAAGGGATGTAAAACGCAGGAGTGGCAGGACAAAGCTAAGAGCTTACAATGGAACAAGTATAGACTGTTTTGGAGCAGTAACACTTGAATGTTCATACAGAGGCTCAGAATGGACATCGTCAACATTTTACTTGGTAGATGTTGAAGGACCTGCAATTTTGGGTTTACCAATGTGCGAAAAGCTGAGTGTGGTAACTATTAACAACATTAAAGAGGATATAGGTCTTGCAGATGCTCTCAGCAGACTACCAAACCCCAACAAGACAGCAGATCTTACCCCAAACATCAAAGTTGATTTTGTCAAGTTTAGCGATAATCGGCTTGAACACATCAGAGAAGACACAATGAGAGATCCTATCCTTAACTCTCTCAAAGAACTGATATACCATGGATGGCCAAGCTCTATCAGGGAAGTTCCAACACACATCCGTCCATACTACTCGATGAGGGACGAGTTAAGCATCGAAGATGGTCTGATCCTTAAAGGAGATCGCATTGTTGTACCAGAAACACAACGCGATATCATCCTTAAACAGCTCCATAATAGTCACCTTGGTATTGTGAAGACACAACTAAGAGCAAAGAAAGATGTTTACTGGCCACAGATAAACAAGGACATAGAAACACTATGTAAAAACTGTTCAATTTGCCAAGAACATGCAAATAGGCAGTGCAGAGAACCTCTCATACCATCAGACATACCATTGAGCCCTTGGAGCATTATAGGAACTGATATTTTCTCAATCGACAATAATGACTATCTTATTATTGCTGATTACTACAGCAAATTTCCCATCATTGAGAAACTTCCACAACCCTCACCATCAGCTGTTATTGCAGACATTACAAAGAAGTATTGCAGCATGTTTGGCATCCCAGATGAAATTAGATCAGACAACGGTCCACATTTCTCAGGTCAAGCATACAGAAACTTCACTAAGGACTGGAAGATCAAACACACAACATCATCACCTAGATACCCTAAATCTAATGGTTTCATTGAGAGACAGATACAAACTATCAAGTCAATCATGAAGAAAACAAGAACAGAGGATGTACACCTAGCACTCTTGAGATGGAGAACAACACCGGTAGACAGTAAGATCGACAGTCCAGCAGAACTTATGTTTGATAGAAGAATTAAAGATCTCCTACCATCTAAGGTCCACTTCCGTCCACAACATAGAGACAGCACATATGATCAACTTCAGCATCGTCAGCAAGTTCAGAAATTCAACTATGACAAATGTGCTAAAGACTTACCACCATTATATCCTGGTCAGCATGTGACTACCTACAACCACAACAATGACACATGGTCAAAAGCAACAATCATTTCCAGAAACCCTGAACCCAGGAGCTATACTTTAAGACCAGACAGCAGCAGCAACCTCCTGAGGCGAAACAGAGTGGACATAAGAGAAATCCCACAGAATACAACAGAACAGAGAATTCCCATGCTTTCAACAGACAATGCAGTAACTCCAGACCTTGGTGCCCCACAAAACCAACAAGCATCAAGGCCAAAATCACAACCAACTCAAGCTAAACCAGGGACTTCCGCAGAACCACCAGCACTTTACACCACTCGTTCTGGCCGTACAGTGACACCTCCCAGCCGATACAGACAGTGACATATATACTCACACTGAGCATTACACATACTTATCCTTTCTCACATGAAACATTTCGTTGGAAATGTTTGCACACATTTTTTTTTCAAAAAAGGGGGGATGTAATATGAATACATTAAAGTACGAGCCACACATTGTAATATAATGCGAATCTTGACATGTACGATATTCTGTAAATAAACATGGCTACGAACTGAACATGCTTTTACTGAGTCCCTTCTGAAACATGTGTGTGCTTGTGTAGATGACGAGGTAATGCTTATATACATACACCATTCGCGTTAATCACACTCTACACTTCTACTTGATATCTACACCATCCTGCGTCGGTTGAAGTGACCAAGTTTAGGGCCTGCTTCCCCTGGAGCCTTAGAGGGAAACTACTGTTGACAGCCGCCTTTGCCTTCCCTAACTCAGGACTAGGGTGAGTTACCCATTTACCGCTGGGTAGACTGGAGCATGCCTGATCTCAATTACACACCACACTTCTTTACAGACTGACACTTTACAGCGTGGAAAGTGAAATTTTACAATTCCACTATCATAATTTTATGTATTTGAAGCTGATGTTCAAATCCCAAAAATAATTTTGTTTTTTCGTTTGGGGCATTAACAATAAAGTTAAAGCAGAATGTCTGTTGTGCAATTCAGAATTTATCACAAAGAAACTGGTTTACGTGGCAATTCCAGAGTGTCTTGCCCGTATTTTCGGGCAGATAGGGCTCGTGATCCTTGGTTGGTAGCTTATCTAAGAGAAGGAACTCTGAATTCAAACCACCGCTGCCTTGCGGGAATATCCATTTATGGAATTGGCTTCGGGAGTAAACCCTGAGGATAAATCCGGAGTTGGAGTCCCTAAGGCAGTCTAATGTCGATTCAACATTATTCTGGCAACTCCTGCGACATGGCTGGTACCAAACTGTATCGGCTACTGCCGTTCCTTTGGATCTACCGGCTGTGTGGAGAGGGGGAACATGCTGCATGGGCAACAGCTTGATCTCCATATAACTGTGCCCAAGCTCGCGCCCTGGAGAGGACACTCCAGCTTCACCCTATAGGTGTCGGCAAAACACGGGTCAAGAGAACAGTTGGGCGACCACAGCTGAGGTTCAAAGATGTGTGCAAGAGAGATATGAGGGCACTGGACATGGATCCAGCAACATGGGAGGATGAAGCTGCCGATCGCACTAAGTGGCGATGCTATTTACGGCGCCACCTCAGATTGGGCGAAGAGAGGCTCACACAAGAAGCAGAGGTGAGGAGAAAACGTCGAAAGGAGCACCAGGAAAATAAGCAGCTGAGGGCTGTCACCTCAGGGGCGCATTCCCAGTCAGTTATGACTGAAGGGGCTATTATTATTATTATGCCCGTATTATGACAATGGTGATGATGATGTATTATTATTATCTATAATTTTTAAAGGACTATCTTCATTGCACACGGATAACTTCATTAGTGCTCCGATCTCCTCCCTTACATCTTACAAGGAGGATCTCAGCACAGTGCACGAGCTCCGTAGCACCGGCGAGAATCCCAATGTGTGTATATAGGAATCACACATTCTATACATATTTTTGTGGTGGGTAGGTTTCAATCTTTTAATTTTGCCAGGGCGGCCTCATGGCCTACTCTTTAAGATTTCTAACTACCGTGGGATTTTTAACGTCCGCAACTTGCACACGGGACCTCCTGTACTTTCACCCGTATCCGAGAAGACTAGGCATCCGATCTCACTGGCAAGGAGACCAGGGGGAGTGTGACGTCATTAGGACTACTGGTTCTAAAAAAATGTCTATAAATTATATTCCCCCAACTGGGAATCGAAACCAGACTCTCTAGAATTCAAAGTGGACACTGTAGCTCTTAGCCACTCAGAACCACTGATGAATTATTAATCCAATATAAGAAATATATTTTGCTATAGTTATCTTCATTTCTGTGTTTCATCCTTGGACTACAACTGCAAATACAGTAGGAAATGGGTTGGGATAAATACAAGTTTCTGTATCGTAGATTGTCAACTTACTCTTGGAATGTTGTTAAGATAAATAAAAGTTTCTGTATCGTAGATTGTCAACTTACTCTTGGAATGCTGTTAGGATAAATAAAAGTTTCTGTATCGTAGATTGTCAACTTACTCTTGAAATGCTGTTAGGATAAAAAAAAGTTTCTGTATCGTAGATTGTCAACTTACTCTTGAAATGTTGTTAAGATAAATAAAAGTTTCTGTATCGTAGATTGTCAACTTACTCTTGGAATGCTGTTAGGATAAAAAAAAGTTTCTGTATCGTAGATTGTCAACTTACTCTTGGAATGTTGTTAGGATAAATAAAAGTTTCTGTATCGTAGATTGTCAACTTACTCTTGGAATGTTGTTAGGATAAATAAAAGTTTCTGTATCGTAGATTGTCAAATTACTCTTGGAATGTGTTAGGATAAATAAAAGTTTCTGTATCGCAGATTGTCAACTTACTCTTGGAATGTGTTAGGATAAATAAAAGTTTCTGTATCGCAGATTGTCAACTTACTCTTGGAATGTGTTAGGATAAATAAAAGTTTCTGTATCGCAGATTGTCAACTTACTCTTGGAATGTGTTAGGATAAATAAAAGTTTCTGTATCGCAGATTGTCAACTTACTCTTGGAATGTGTTAGGATAAATAAAAGTTTCTGTATCGCAGATTGTCAACTTACTCTTGGAATGTTGTTAGGATAAATAAAAGTTTCTGTATCGCAGATTGTCAACTTACTCTTGGAATGTCTGTGAGAAAGCTGGTGGCTGAAGAATACCAGCTGGGAATTCTGTAAGAAACAAAAATTAATATTTTAATGTAGTGTCAACATTCATTTAGCCGGACGTACAAGTAAACATGGAATGTGAAGGAATTAATAGCGGTGTTACGTGAATGTCACGGTTAGATCATTAACAAAGATCCTCAAGCACTTTTATGTACTGCATCCTGGAAACAGATAACCTTCAAGTTGTCCGGACAACGCTCACGGATGAGATAACCATACTTAGGCGGCCAGGCATTATTATCCAGCTTTTGCCTAGGTGGCTGCGTGCTAGAAGACCTCACAATGGGTAGATGCCAGGCGAGGGAAGCTGTGAAGTGGCTCTGTGCAGGAGATTACTTGGGTCAGCCCAGAACCAGTATTTTAACCCTGCATATTTGGAGAATCCTCTTGGTAGGTCAAGAATGCACATTATGTAAACCACACCCCCTACCCTTTTTTCCAATCCCCTACGAGCTTAAAACCAGATGTGAGAATCATTTAAATCCTTGCCAATCCAGGATAATTTGTTCAAGATTATGCTCTTAAGTCAGCTGATTGGTAATGATGACGTAGTAAATAGTTGCACGTGTTAACCTTCTTCAAATTTGCCGGCCATTGATTATAGTTTTTTAAGCCTATTACATAACGTGGCCTTCACTAAATTTTTGAAGGGGTCCTTTACAATGTAGATACACAACTGACTGGGGAGGAGGGTAATACTGGGCTGATGCTGGCAAGCCTACCCTGCTAACAGCAGAGTTAACAACAAACGCATCAAGGAGAATATGAAAAAGTCATACACAAAGGTGTGGCAGAATGTAGCTGTCATACACAAAGGTGTGGCAGAATGTAGCTGTCATACACAAAGGTGTGGCAGAATGTAGCTGTCATACACAAAGGTGTGGCAGAATGTAGCTGTCATACACAAAGGTGTGGCAGAATGTAGCTGAAAACCTGTCTCGGAAACAAAGTGAACATCAAAGGTGTGGCAGAATGTAGCTGAAAACCTGTCTAGGAAACAAAGTGAACATCAAAGGTGTGGCAGAATGTAGCTGAAAACCTGTCTAGGAAACAAAGTCAACATTAAAGGTGTGGCAGAATGTAGCTGAAAACCTGTCTAGGAAACAAAGTCAACATTAAAGGTGTGGCAGAATGTAGCTGAAAACCTGTCTAGGAAACAAAGTGAACATCAAAGGAAAATCGCTGTTATCTTACTTACTTAGTCGTTCCCCTTCTACCGTGAGGATTAGAGGTTTGGAAGAGAGAGCGCCAGACTATCCTATCGGCTGTCTTCTTCCTGGCCTGGTTCCATTCTAGTCCTCGGTCCTTCAAAGATTGTCTAACGTTGTCCTCCCAGCAGACTCTGGGTCGTCCTGGAGGTCTGGATCCCTGGCTCTTTGTTTCCCATGCTTGTCGTGGTAGCCGATCTTCTCCCATTCTGCAGACATGGCCAAACCATCTTAGTTGGGACTGTTCTATTTGGGTCTGCAGCGGGTGGGATTTTAGGCCTTGACGGATCATCTGGTTGCGGACCATGTCTCTTCTTGTTACTTCAACCACTTTCCTCAGATACCTCATTTCTGAGGTTTGGATCTGGCTTTTGTGGGTTGTAGTCATTGCCCACGACTCGCATCCATATGTCAAGAGCTGTTATCTAAACTGTTAAATAATTAGAAGATAAAGAAGAGGCGCTGTGTCCTGGTCATCATTTAATGGTTGCTCTGTATCGATCATGGGACCATCACTACACCTGCTTCTCTTGCAGGAAACCCAACCAAAAAGTATTTATGAACTCTTGCGACATTCGTTTCTGTAACAACTTGTTTGACATGAACGCCAGTCACATGCTTACTTACTTACTTAGTCGTTCCCCTTCTACTGGGAGGTGTAGAGGTTTGGAAGAGAGAACGCCAGTCACATGCTTACTTACTTACTTAGTCGTTCCCCTTCTACTGGCAGGTGTAGAGGTTTGGAAGAGAGAACGCCAGTCCCATGCTTACTTACTTACTTAGTCGTTCCCCTTCTACTGGGAGGTGTAGAGGTTTGGAAGAGAGAACGCCAGTCACATGCTTACTTACTTACTTAGTCGTTCCCCTTCTACTGGGAGGTGTAGAGGTTTGGAAGAAAGAACGCCAGTCCCATGCTTACTTACTTACTTAGTCGTTCCCCTTCTACTGGGAGGTGTAGAGGTTTGGAAGAGAGAACGCCAGTCACATGCTTACTTACTTACTTAGTCGTTCCCCTTCTACTGGGAGGTGTAGAGGTTTGGAAGAGAGAACGCCAGTCACATGCTTACTTACTTACTTAGTCGTTCCCCTTCTACTGGGAGGTGTAGAGGTTTGGAAGAGAGAACGCCAGTCACATGCTTACTTACTTACTTAGTCGTTCCCCTTCTACTGGGAGGTGTAGAGGTTTGGAAGAGAGAACGCCAGTCCCATGCTTACTTACTTACTTACTTAGTCGTTCCCCTTCTACTGTAAGGTGTAGAGGTTTGGAAGAGAGAACGCCAGTCACATGCTTACTTACTTACTTAGTCGTTCCCCTTCTACTGGGAGGTGTAGAGGTTTGGAAGAGAGAACGCCGTCCCATGCTTACTTACTTACTTAGTCGTTCCCCTTCTACTGGGAGGTGTAGAGGTTTGGAAGAGAGAACGCCAGTCACATGCTTACTTACTTACTTAGTCGTTCCCTTTCTACTGGGAGGTGTAGAGGTTTGGAAGAGAGAACGCCAGTCCCATGCTTACTTACTTACTTAGTCGTTCCCCTTCTACTGGGAGGTGTAGAGGTTTGGAAGAGAGAACGCCAGTCACATGCTTACTTACTTACTTAGTCGTTCCCCTTCTACTGGGAGGTGTAGAGGTTTGGAAGAGAGAACGCCAGTCACATGCTTACTTACTTACTTAGTCGTTCCCCTTCTACTGGGAGGTGTAGAGGTTTGGAAGAGAGAACACCAGTCCCATGCTTACTTACTTACTTACTTAGTCGTTCCCCTTCTACTGTGGGGTGTAGAGGTTTGGAAGAGAGAACGCCAGTCACATGCTTACTTACTTACTTAGTCGTTCCCCTTCTACTGGGAGGTGTAGAGGTTTGGAAGAGAGAACGCCAGTCCCATGCTTACTTACTTACTTAGTCGTTCCCCTTCTACTGGGAGGTGTAGAGGTTTGGAAGAGAGAACGCTAGTCACATGCTTACTTACTTACTTAGTCGTTCCCCTTCTACTGTGAGGTGTAGAGGTTTGGAAGAGAGAACGCCAGTCCCATGCTTACTTACTCGTTCCCCTTCTACTGTGAGGTGTAGAGGTTTGGAAGAGAGAACGCCAGTCACATGCTTACTTACTTACTTAGTCGTTCCCCTTCTACTGTGAGGTGTAGAAGTTTGGAAGAGAGAACGCCAGTCCCATGCACATCCTCTTATTATTTACCTTTAATGATTTGACTGAAAGGGACATCTGTCATGTTCTTTGTTTGTCTGAAGGGACATCTGTCATGTTCTTTGTTTGTCTCCTCACAGTCCCCTCTTCCCTTATCAGGAACAACACAAGGTCACACACTTTGTTCATGTCATTTAAAATTAGGGAGCCGCGCTAGCGTAGTGGTTACAACACCGCTCTGGCAACCGGGTGATTCAGGATCAAACCCGGGCGACGGCATTTGAGGATTTTTCGTCGACCGGGATTTGGACTGGATTAACTCGAGACCTGGCGAGAGCATTTGAAGGAGTGTCGTTGACCAGGGATTGGCGGCTCCTGAGCCGACCCAGCTCTAATGGGTACCTCCGAAATCGGCGAGTATCTGCCTGAATGGCGAGGGACACCTGTCTCTGTACAAGAAAAAAGGGATACTCACGTAAAATCAATGTCAGGTTAGACATTAAAAATAACCTGAGATTTCGCCTCGAGTATTAGCGGGCGTACGATAAAAAAAAAAAAAAAAAAATTTAAAATTAAAGTACAAACACACAACAACGAGAAACATGAATTAACTACACAGAAAGGCCTCACAAAACCCACGTACACAAAAATTATGATGCATGAGTATGAACAATTGAATCAAGAAAGACAGCATTTAAAGGAGACACTTCAAGTTCAAGGTTCTTCTTCTACAAGTGCTATGCCGGAGCATAGGCGATCACATGTCTGCACAGTAACGTTTATCATTTATACTGTTGTCTTCTGTCCATGTCTGCACAGTGACGTTTATCATTTATACTGTTGTCTTCTGTCCATGTCTGCACAGTGACGTTTATCATTTATACTGTTGTCTTCTGTCCATGTCTGCACAGTGACGTTTATCATTTATACTGTTGTCTTCTGTCCATGTCTGCACAGTGACGTTTATCATTTATACTGTTGTCTTCTGTCCATGTCTGCACAGTGACGTTTATCATTTATACTGTTGTCTTCTGTCCATGTCTGCACAGTGACGTTTATCATTTATACTGTTGTCTTCTGTCCATGTCTGCACAGTGACGTTTATCATTTATACTGTTGTCTTCTGTCCATGTCATGATGGTAAATTGTACTGTATCTTCTCTATATCTCTTTTTTCCTTCTATTCTTTTCTGTTGTCACAAAATATTCCCATTTTCTTCTTCTCAGAACATGTCTAAAGAAAGTTGATTGTTTCTGTCTAATGTCAGTAATATTGATTGTTTCTGTCTAATATCAGTAATATTGATTGTTTCTGTCTAATGTAAGTAATATTGATTGTTTCTGTCTAATGTAAGTAATATTGATTGTGTCTGTCTAATGTAAGTATTATTGATTGTTTCTGTCTAATGTAAGTAATATTGATTGTTTCTGTCTAATGTAAGTAATATTGATTGTTTCCGTCTAATGTCAGTAATATTGATTGCTTCTGTCTAATGTCAGTAATATTGATTGTTTCTGTCTAATGTCAGTAATATTGATTGTTTCTGTCTAATGTCAGTAATATTGATTGTTTCTGTCTAATGTCAGTAATATTGATTGTTTCTGTCTAATGTAAGTAATATTGATTGTGTCTGTCTAATGTCAGTAATATTGATTGTGTCTGTCTAATGTCAGTAATATTGATTGTGTCTGTCTAATGTCAGTAATATTGATTGTTTCTGTCTAATGTCAGTAATATTGATTGTGTCTGTCTAATGTCAGTAATATTGATTGTTTCTGTCTAATGTCAGTAATATTGATTGTGTCTGTCTAATGTCAGTAATACGCTTCTTGTGCCTACAATCTTCTTTTACAACATCATCATTCTTATTTTAAATTATTCATTTTATTCTGAGCATTTTTCTGTCAAGTTACGTCTCTGTGCCGTCACAGCTATTTTGCTTGTTAATTGATTGTCCACAACTAGCTTCCGTATGATAGGACTGGTTCTATATAACGCTGAATAACTCTTGTACTTACTTCCAATGACAAAAATATTTGTCGTATAAAATACTTTCTTTTTAAACCATCGTCGTATTTCTCCTTAACCCACTGTCGCACTACCTCTCATACCCACTGTCGTACTACCTCTCACACACACTGTCATACTACCTCTCACACCAACTGCCGTACTACCTCTCACACCCACTGTCGTACTACCTCTCACACTTACTGTCGTACTACCTCTCACACCCACTGTCATACTACCTCTCACACCCACTGTCGTACTACCTCTCACACCAACTGTCATACTACCTCTCACACCCACTGTCATACTACCTCTCACACCAACTGCCGTACTACCTCTCACACCCACTGTCATACTACCTCTCACACCAACTGCCGTACTACCTCTCACACCCACTGTCATACTACCTCTCACACCCACTGTCGTACTACCTCTCACACTTACTGTCGTACTACCTCTCACACCCACTGTCATACTACCTCTCACACCCACTGTCGTACTACCTCTCACACTTACTGTCATACTACCTCTCACACCAACTGTCATACTACCTCTCACACCCACTGTCATACTACCTCTCACACCAACTGCCGTACTACCTCTCACACCCACTGTCATACTACCTCTCACACCAACTGCCGTACTACCTCTCACACCCACTGTCATACTACCTCTCACACCCACTGTCATACTACCTCTCACACCCACTGTCATACTACCTCTCACACCAACTGCCGTACTACCTCTCACACCCACTGTCATACTACCTCTCACACCCACTGTCGTACTACCTCTCACACTTACTGTCGTACTACCTCTCACACTTACTGTCATACTACCTCTCACACCCACTGTCATACTACCTCTCACACCCACTGTCATACTACCTCTCACACCAACTGCCGTACTACCTCTCACACCCACTGTCATACTACCTCTCACACCCACTGTCGTACTACCTCTCACACTTACTGTCGTACTACCTCTCACACTTACTATCGTACTACCTCTCACACTTACTGTCATACTACCTCTCACACCCACTGTCATACTACCTCTCACACCAACTGCCGTACTACCTCTCACACCCGCTGTCATACTACCTCTCACACCCACTGTCGTACTACCTCTCACACTTACTGTCATACTACCTCTCACACCCACTGTCGTACTACCTCTCACACCAACTGTCGTACTACCTCTCACACTTACTGTCATACTACCTCTCACACCCACTGTCGTACTACCTCTCACACCAACTGCCGTACTACCTCTCACACCCACTGTCATACTACCTCTCACACCAACTGCTGTACTACCTCTCACACCCACTGTCATACTACCTCTCACACTTACTGTCATACTACCTCTCGCACCCACTGTCATACTACCTCTCACACCAACTGCCGTACTACCTCTCACACCCACTGTCGTACTACCTCTCACACCAACTGCCGTACTACCTCTCACACTTACTGTCGTACTACCTCTCACACTCACTGTCGTACTACCTCTCACACTTACTGTCATACTACCTCTCACACCCACTGTCGTACTACCTCTCACACTTACTGTCATACTACCTCTCACACCCACTGTCATACTACCTCTCACACTTACTGTCATACTACCTCTCACACCCACTGTCATACTACCTGTTACCTTATACTTATGGAAGGCTATTGGGTAACGAGTATATTAATGTGCTGCACTGGTCTTGTAAGATATTTTGATATAATAGACAACAGTCTCAACAGTAACGTACGGAATGGCCAACTTGAATAATCCTGATCAACAGCTTGTTGTACGTTTTATCACATTTAATATGTCACAATACAACATAAGTGTACTTCACTTCTTTTGAGAGCATATGATGATATGACGTTACACCAGTAATACAAATGTGAACAGTAGCAGCCATAAGCAATAATGTCGTTGTGCCGGTTTAAAGTCAGAATGTCTATGTATCGTCTACAACGCCTTCATACTTTACAAATCCGTATTGATTCAAATCACTTACTGTCCATCTCCTTAAGCCACACATAATCAGGCACACATTCTTAATGAATTGAGTCAATTATCCTGACTCTGAAATATTTTATAACAATAAACACTGGTCTGTCGCTCTCACATAAAAATCCATACACTTCGAAAAACACCAGCCAGCCACAACTGTCCTAACGATCACCTTCGTTCCCCCCGCAGAAGACCCTGTCCACGTCATACACTAAATACCTGTGTCACACCCATTCCACACTTCGCACGCTTTTACAATCGAAGCGTATTCGCATTCTGCTCCATTGCGCACAGCGATGAATTACCAGCCTGTGAGCAAAGTGATAGGTAACACTTTTACCCCGCCCCCCAGCGAAAACTGAAAGTTTTCCATATAGGAAGTCATTTTTAGAAAATGCGAGAAGTTACCGTCCAGTCTATGTCATACCTGAGCAACAGTCTATGGAATGTAGTCAGCATCATGGAAAAATGAGAAAAATCAATGAAAATGTGAAGAAATATGATAGTGAAATTGTGAAGTTTTGGAAAATGAAATATCTGAATGCATTTAATTAAAAGATGAATGAAATGAAAGATCTAACTAATTAAATAGTATTAAGTAAGTATAATAATTACGTTAATGTAAATGTCCACATGATCGTGTGTGCTGTCTGTAGCATTGTGTAAAACTAATTAACTATAGTTACTGAGTGTCTTCAATGATAGGTACTTCTTTCATTAGTGTGAAAGCTTACTATTTGCAATTTTAGCACT
Organism: Oreohelix idahoensis; assembly: GCA_024509875.1. Lineage (NCBI taxonomy): Eukaryota > Metazoa > Mollusca > Gastropoda > Stylommatophora > Oreohelicidae > Oreohelix > Oreohelix idahoensis. Next base: position 88,281 of record JAMPIV010017515.1, on the reverse strand, counting down.
TTAGAGTCACATAACTGGTTTAAGTAAGAACAAAAAAGAATGTTCAAATGGCGAAGTTCTCCATAGGCGTATCGAATCGATTGTTTCTTGTGTGAGATTTCTTTTCATATGTTGCCTCTTGAGTGTCACAGTCTCTGAGCCCCAATATTTTGAAGTTCGTTTGCTGGAATAGGACATATGATCTTTTTAAAGTTCTGCATCCCAGTCATTTTGTGAAGGATTGCCATTAAGATATGACAAAGAGCCTTATACTGTTTACTTGAGATACTGTTTGATTTGGTTCCTTTACCGCATACGTCATGACTGTCCGGAAATCAGATCTTATGTACTGTTCATGGAACTTGATGTAGTGTGAAACGATTTGAATGTATCCACACAAAACGCCTCTTATCTTGTCTTCAAATGACTTGAGTTGTTTCTCTTGATAACGATGGTAATATGTATCTGGTTATGGATATTGTCAAGATAGTGTTTTTAAGTTAGCGAGGTATCTGTAGACTATCAGCAGTGTACCTTGGTCAATGGGTCGCAGCAATGTCATATCCTTGAGAATCGGGCAGGTCTGTCTGTGTACATCTTGACAGAACATCTGCAAGCACATTGGACTTGCCCTCAATAGGTCGAATGATATAGTCATATATTTGCAAATTAATTGCATAACGTGCGACTCGTGCGTTTTTCATGTTGGATTTTTGAAGGAACGACAGGGCCTTCTGGTCTGTCTCAATGATGAAACGAGAACCAAGAAGGTAACGCTGAAGCTTTGTGACAGCCCATATGATCGCGAGAAGCTCGCGCTCAATAATTGGATATCTGGTTTCTGTCTTTGTGAGCTTCCTCGACACATACATCACTGGATGAAGCATTCCATCTACTTCTTGCATCAAGGAGCCACCAATACCGTACATCGAAGGGTCTTTCCTGAGAATAAATGGGAGATGAGGATCAGGGAGTTTTAAAATTGGTGCACATGAAAAGTAATGCTTTAAATGGACTAGAGCTATGTTGCAGGCCTCCGTCCAGACAATTCTATTAGGGGAGCCTTTCGTAGTTAACTCAGACAGGACTGACGTAACTGAAGATAAATGAGGCATAAATTTATTATAGAACTGTATAAGGCCAGAAGACTCCGCACCTGCTTCTTAGTCTTAGGAATTGATAGGTTAAGAATCTTCGAGATAGTTTTATCCTCAGTTTTCAGAAATCCATGGCCCACTCTGTGACCTAAGAAAGAAATTTCGTTGAAACCAATTTGAACTTTCGAAGGATTCGCTGTCAGATTATTAGAGCGAAGAATTTCGAGAAGAGATTTCAATCCAGAAACATGTTCGTCCCAAGAGTTGTGGAACAAACAAATGTCATCTATATAGCAGATGATATCAGACCTATGAGAAAATAGTTTCCTCATCATCCGAACGAAAGTCGCTGGTGCGTTTACCAAGCCAAAGCACATGAAATTACACTGAAAGAGACCCTTAGGGGTAGCAAAAGCCGTGAAAGGTTTTGCTTTTTCCGTGAGAGGTATTTGCCAATATCCCTTGGCTAAGTCAAATTTGCTAAAGTAGGTTGCTTTAGAAAGTTTTGACAGTAATTCGTCAAGAACTGGCATTGGCTCTGCGTCAGACTCCGTTATGGAATTGAGTTTACGAAAATCCATGCATAATCTGATATTATTATCCTTCTTCTTGATTATAACCATTGGGAAAGAATAAGCAGACTCTGATGGTGCAATAATGTTAAGCTGTACCATTTGACCTAATTCTTTTTCAACCTGATCCTGAAAGTGGATAGGGATAGGGTAAGGCTTTAACTTAATAAGTTTGTGATCTGTGAGTCTAATATCGTGAGTGATTATGGAAGTTCGGCCTGGAATATTAGACAGAACTTGCTGATATGCCTCTAGAATAGAAAGAATTTGAGATTGTTGTTCGCTGGATAGATCCGGACAAATAGATACATTTACCCATGATTCTGTTGGGTAAAGAGACATGACAGGAAGTTGCAACGGTACATCATGAAAAGAAGTGGGTTCTTCTTGAATTACTGACAATGAAGAGTAAGATGAAGGATGATCAGTGATTACTTCATTAACAGCATCTAAGATAGGTTTGAGATATTCAGGTCTATCATGGAATTGTTTGAGCATGTTGATGTGAAAGGTTTTATTCTTGCCTTTCACGTCAAGAATGTAATCAACATCTGTCAATTTTGAAATAATTTCATATGGACCACTCCACGAAATGAGAAGGCTATTCTCTCTCGTTGGTAGCAGGACGTAAGCTTTGTCTCCAGGAAGTAATTTCCTTAACTTTTTCCAACGGTTTTGAAGAGATCTAGCTTTTTCTTTTGCCTTTTCAGATAAATCAGTCGCTATTTTCCAAGCGTCTATAAGTGTCTTTCGTAGATTCACCACATACTCATAGGATGACTGGCATTCCTGAGTCATCTCCGAACCTGTAAGTAATTGTTTTATTATCGACATGGGTCCTCGTGGTGGAGCACCATACATGAGCTCAAAAGGTGAGAACCCAGTGTGTTTGTTTGGGACTTCCCGATAAGCGAACAGCACTGCTGGGAGCACTCTATCCCAGTCTTGTGGATACGTCGTGGTCACTTTCCCCAGTAGTTGTTTCAGCGTTTTATTTAGACGTTCTATCATGCCATTGGACATAGGATGATAAACAGAGCTAAGAGATCTATCAATATTGCATAGTTTCATGACATGCGACATGACATCTGACACAAACTGTGTTCCCCTATCTGATAAAATATTGTCAGGGAACCCCACTCTCGTAAAAATGAGAAATAGTGCATCAGCTACATCGGTGGTAGCAATATGTTTAAGAGGTATTGCCTCCGGCCACCTGGTGCACATATCAATACAGGTGAGGACATATCTATGACCTCTGGCTGACGGAACTGACAGTGGACCTATTAAGTCTATGGCCATTTTTTCGAATGGTCGCACCGAAATATCCGCAGCCTGTATAGGTGCATTATGGTAAGCACCCTTTGTAGCCACTTGTTGGCATGTCTTGCACGAACGACAAAATAATTTGACATCCCTGACTACTCCAGGCCAATAAAAATGTTGTAAGACTCTATATTTCGTCCTAGCAAAGCCCATGTGGCATGCACAGTTTGTATCATGCGCATGTCTGAGAATGTAAGGTCGAATATTGGTTGGTACCATAATTTGCTGCTGTACCGATGTAGCATCTCTAGCATTACGAATTAATATGTCATTTTTAATTGTATACCAAGGTTGTGACCTTTCCGAGCAACCGACATCATCTGATTTTACTAATTTGAAAAATCTTTTTAAAGAATTGTCATTCTTTTGCATATCAATAAATGATGTCTTCGTTAACATCGGCATAAGATGTTGATCTTCCTCCTTGTCATGATTGTTAGTCATTTCTTCTTCCTCTTGAGCCTGTGCCTGTGCTCTTGTAACGACCATATTAGCGAGTAGTATATGCTGACATTCCTAGATTTCTATATCTTGGAGTGAACACGCTTTTATACCCACAATATTGCCCATGATTATGTCAGCAATTGGTTCCTGTAATAAACAAGCTTTCACTTGACCTGAGAAAAATGGAGTATCAATTTGCACAATGGCCACAGGATAGAATTCCACCGTGCCTCCAAATAGGACACATTTTACATTCTCCCCGGTGCAGCAAGATGGGTCTACCAACGATTTGCGTACTCCAACAGTTGTGCACCCTGTATCACGCAAGACTGAAATTAGTTGATTATTTAAAAAACCCCTGTGAAACATTAGCGAGCCTTTTCCATCATGAGAGGCTAATGCAGGTAACAACGCGGGCACAGGATGACCGCAGGAAAGTCTGGAGACCACATCTGGCTGAAACAGAGTGCTGCATTCTGAACAATTTGATGGATTAAATAAATCAGCTGCACACGCATTTGCAATATTTGTGTTTTCCCCATTGGGATTAACTGCTCCTGTGTTACTACTCGTATTATGATTCCAGTTTGAGTTTTTTCGATCCATGCTCCGAGAGCGATTAAAGTTGTTATTACCCTGGTAATGATTCCGACTTTCTCTACCATTCTGAGGATTATTAGAATGCTGAGGACACGTACAACCTGGACAGTGTTGAGATGGAGAAGAGTTTTGGTTGTTCTTTGTATAATAGGATCTGTCTCCTCTGTTCATGTAGGTATTATCAGATCTACGCCATCCTCTGTTAGATTGAAAGTAACCCTGTGATGGTCTATTTGAATCAGAATATCGTTGGGAGTTTCTCTGATATTGATAAGGTTGATTGCCAAAATTGTACCGTCCTCGGAAAGATCCACTATTTCGGTCATTATTCCTGCCAAAATTTCGATCCATACTTTGCGATCGAGCTCTAGGGTTGTTTATCTGCACTGAATGAGCTGATGCAACAGGTAATGCCTCTTAAATAGTAGAGTTGTTCACACTCTTCCCTGGGTGTGCCGTCATAAACTGGCGCCATAACAACTCAAGGGATTGTAATAATTCTGGCTTCCGTTCATGTAAATAGGCCAAAAAATCAGGGCTAATGGAAGAAAGTACTTTGTCTCTCAACATAAGGTCCATCAAGTCCTCATATGTATGTTTGATTTTAGCCAACTCAATCCAACGATTGAAGCATAACTTTATAGTTGAAATGAACTCACTAAAGTCCTTGTTGCTTTCGGGTGTGAGTTTTTTAAATCTTAGCCTGTATCCATTCTCGTCTAATTGATACTTTCTTAAAAGTAATGTTTTAGCTGCCTCATAAGATTTTATGTTTTCCTCATCCATTGTTGACACAGCTGTCAACGCTTCACCTGTCAGTAATGACATTAAATGTATCACCCATGATGATTTTCCCAGTTTGTATTCCTCACACACTGTCTGGAATCGGTTTAGGAAGCACGAAATGTCGTCTATATTTTGATTAAATTTAGGTAAGTGAAGTTTAAATGATGAAGCATGTTCTCTCTTGACCGAACCTGCACCTTCTTGATTACTCTGTTTATTACTAGCTTCCACTTTGAGTCTCTCCAACTCTACAGAAGCCATTTTTTCTTCATGCAGAAATTGGGCTTTCTTAGCCTCTAAATCTATCTCATCTTGTCTTTTCTTTTCTGCCATTTCATCTTGTCTTTTCTGCCATTTCATCTTGTCTTTTCTTTTCTGCTATTTCATCTTGTCTTTTCTTTTCTTCAAACTCTTCTTGTCTTTTCTTTTCTGCTATTTTTTCTAACTGAATTCGTTCATCTTTTTCGATCTCTCTCATTCTTGCTCTATCATCCCTCTCCAGTTTCTTTTCTTCTCTTTCCAGTTGCTCCATGGCAAACTCTTTAAGCTCCTGGCCTTGCATTCCCATATCTTTACCTAGCTGGATAAAATGCTCCAGACTAGACATTATGTAAGTTTAAGTATATATATATATAAGTTACTTAGTCTGAATATGAATATGGGTACTGATGAGCGATAAACAGCACCAATGCCAATTCGTTAAAATTCAGTACTCTGCAAATGTGACTTAGCAAGTAATCAATGCAAACAAAAAAAATTAGTGTCGTACACTATAAGACAGAACACGTAGTACAATAGTGTAGCAACAGAAGAAAATACTAAGGTGTAGAAAAAAGGATAATGATTGAAATATATGCTTACACTATAAGGTTAGACTAGACAAGAGGAATTTACAACGTAAAATCCATATATCAACATAATGATAGCTAGAGAAGACCAACAATAGATGTACAAAAATGCAGAAAAACTGAATTAAAAAAAACAACTGACAAATACAAACAACAGTGAAAAAACAGGACAGCACGTCTATAACATAAAGTAAATATAGTATATTCACAAAGAGCGCTTTCCACACAGCATTTTGAGCCGGGCCTCTTTGAGAAAATATTACATAAATTTCCTACTGACACCCTTGATTGCAGCCCCGTCCGAAGATGAGATGTAATTCTGCTTATCAAGGTCCCACAAACCCCAACAAACATAAAACAGATAAACAAAAAGGCTCTACTATAGAATTGTGCAAGACTAAGGCTACAACAAACTAGTCCACTTATCTTTTTATGATCCTTCCTCCGAAGTATAAATGCACGTGACAGTATTGTTGCCTCCAACATATGCAACAGGTAGAGCGAAATTTCATCGATGCAGATTGCTCCCACATGTAGAACTATCCATCTTGTTTCACTGGTTGAATGACTGTGCTTTGTCTTGACTGCAGAAATGTTGTTTGATTACTTTAATTTTTCCTGACGAATCCAACCTGGAACTGCGTAGAGTGATGATAACTTTCGTCTCAAATATTTTGATGAAGAAAATATGAACTTCTATTGGTAAAGTTCAGCAAATATTATGATTGAAGTGTGCTGTTTACTCTTTAAGTTTCTTCTTGCCGGCCCTAGTTTGAAGAAAACCGGTTTGCATAGGTTGCGCTGAAATTTCTATTGCTTTTCGATACTGTAAAATTCATCGATGTGGCTAGGGACAGTAGTATCATTTGATGAAATCTTGTGGGTAGAACGAAATCCCGTGTATACTGGCCACCACTTTATACTGTTACCTTATACTTATGGAAGGCTATTGGGTAACGAGTATATTAATGTGCTGCACTGGTCTTGTAAGATATTTTGATATAATAGACAACAGTCTCAACAGTAACGTACGGAATGGCCAACTTGAATAATCCTGATCAACAGCTTGTTGTACGTTTTATCACATTTAATATGTCACAATACAACATAAGTGTACTTCACTTCTTTTGAGAGCATATGATGATATGACGTTACACCAGTAATACAAATGTGATCAGTAGCAGCCATAAGCAATAATGTCGTTGTGCCGGTTTAAAGTCAGAATGTCTATGTATCGTCTACAACGCCTTAATACTTTACAAATCCGTATTGATTCAAATCACGTACTGTCCATCTCCTTAAGCCACACATAATCAGGCACACATTCTTAATGAATTGAGTCAATTATCCTGACTCTGAAATATTTTATAACAATAAACACTGGTCTGTTGCTCTCACATAAAAATCCATACACTTTGAAAAACACCAGCCAGCCACAACTGTCCTAACGATCACCTTCGTTCCCCCCGCAGAAGACCCTGTCCACGTCATACACTAAATACCTGTGTCACACCCATTCCACACTTCGCACGCTTTTACAATCGAAGCGTATTCGCGTTCTGCTCCATTGCGCACAGCGATGAATTACCAGCAAGTGAGCAAAGTGATAGGTAACACTACCTCTCACACCCACTGTCGTACTACCTCTCACACCCACTGTCATACTACCTCTCACACCCACTGTCATACTACCTCTCACACTTACTGTCATACTACCTCTCACACTTATTGTCATACTACCTCTCACACCCACTGTCATACTACCCCTCACACTTACTGTCATACTACCTCTCACACCCACTGTCATACTACCTCTCACACCCACTGTCGTACTACCTCTCACACCCACTGTCATACTACCTCTCACACCCACTGTCGTACTACCTCTCACACTTACTGTCATACTACCTCTCACACTTACTGTCATACTACCTCTCACACCCACTGTCGTACTACCTCTCACACTTACTGTCATACTACCTCTCACACCCACTGTCATACTACCTCTCACACTTACTGTCATACTACCTCTCACACCCACTGTCATACTACCTCTCACACTCACTGTCATACTACCTCCTACACCCACTGTCGTACTACCTCTCACACCCACTGTCGTACTACCTCTCACACCCACTGTTGTACTCCTCTCACACGCACTGTTGTACTACCTCTCACACTCACTGTCGTACTATCTCTCACACCAACTGCCGTAGTACCTCTCACACCCACTGTCGTACTACCTCTCACACCAACTGTCATATTACCTCTCACACCCGCTGTCATACTACCTCTCACATCCGCTGTCATACTACCTCTCACACCCCCTGTTGTACTACCTCTCACACCAACTGTCATATTACCTCTCACACCCGCTATCATACTACCTCTCACATTCGGTGTCATACTACCTCTCACACCCACTGTCGTACTACCTCTCACACCAACTGTCATATTACCTCTCACACCCGCTGTCATACTACCTCTCACATCCGCTGTCGTACTATCTCTCACACCCACTGTCGTACTACCTCTCACACCAACTGTCATATTACCTCTCACACCCACTGTCATACTACCTCTCACACCCACTGTCGTACTACCTCTCACAACCACTGTCATACTACCTCTCACATCCGCTGTCATACTACCTCTCACACCCACTGTCGTACTACCTCTCACACCAACTGTCACATTACCTCTCACACCCGCTGTCATACTACCTCTCACATCCGCTGTCGTACTATCTCTCACACCCACTGTCGTACTACCTCTCACACCCACTATCGTACTACCTCTCACACTCACTGTCATACTACCTCTCACACTCACTGTCCTACTACCTCTCACTCTCACTGTCGTACTACCTCTCACACTCACTGTCGTACTACCTCTCACACTCACTGTTGTACTACCTCTCCCACCCATTGTCCTACTACCTCGTACACCCACTGACGTACTATCTTTCACACCCACTGTAGTACTACTTCTCACACCCACTATCATATTACCTCTCACTCTCACTGTCATACTACCTCTCACACCCACTGTCGTACTACCTCTCACACCCACTGTCCTACTACCTCTCAGACCCACTGACGTATTACCTCTCACACCCATTGACATACTACCTCTCACACCCACTGTCATACTACCTCTCACACCCATTGTCCTACTATCTCTCACACCCACTATCATACTACCTCTCACACCCACTGTCCTACTACCTCTCACACCCACTATCATACTACCTCTCACACTCACTGTCCTACTACCTCTCAGACCCACTGACGTATTACCTCTCACACCCATTGACATACTACCTCTCACACCCACTGTCATACTACCTCTCACACCCACTGTCGTACTAACTCTCACACCCACTGTCCTACTACCTCTCAGACCCACTGACGTATTACCTCTCACACCCATTGACATACTACCTCTCACACCCACTGTCATACTACCTCTCACACCCATTGTCCTACTACCTCTCACACCCACTATCGTACTACCTCTCACACTCACTGTCGTACTACCTCTCACACCCACATTTGTACTACCTCTCACACCCACTGTCCTACTACCTCTCAGACCAACTGACGTACTACCTCTCACACCGACTGTCACACCTCTCACACTCACTGTCCTACTACCTATCACACTCACTGTTGCACTACCTCTCACACCCACTGTCGTACTACCTCTCACAACCACTGTCCTACTACCTCTCACACCCACATTCGTACTACCTCTCACACCCACTGTCGTACTACCTCTCACACCCAGATGTACTACCTCTCACACCCACTGTTGTACTCCTCTCACACCCACTGTTGTACTCCTCTCACACCCACTGTTGTACTACCTCTCACACCCACTGTCGTACTACTTCTCACACCAACTGTCGTACTACCTCTCCCACCAACTGTTGTTCCACCTCTCACTCCCACTGTCCTACTACCTCTCACACTCACTGTCGTACTACCTCTCACACCCACTGTCGTACTACGTCTCACACCCACTGTTGTTCTACTTCTCACACCCACTGTCGTACTACCTCTCACACTCACTGTCGTACTACCTCTCACACCCAGTCATACTACCTCTCACACTCACTGTCGTACTACCTCTCACACCCACTGTCATACTACCTCTCACACCCACTGTCGTACTACCTCTCACACCCACTGTCGTAGTACCTCTCACACCCACTGTCGTACTACCTCTCACACCCACTGTCGTACTACCTCTCACAACCACTGTCATACTACCTCTCACACCCACTGTCGTACTACCTCTCGCACCCACTGTCATACTACCTCTCACACCTACTGTCGTACTACCTCTCACACCCACTGTCGTACTACCTCTCACACCCACTGTCATACTACCTCTCACACCCACTGTTGTACTACCTCTCACACCCACTGTCATACTACCTCTCACACCCACTGTCGTACTACCTCTCACACCCACTGTCGTACTACCTCTCACACCCACTGTCATACTACCTCTCACACCCACTGTCATACTACCTCTCACACCCACTGTCATACTACCTCTCACACCCACTGTCGTACTACCTCTCACACCCACTGTCGTACTACCTCTCACACCCACTGTCATACTACCTCTCACACCCACTGTCATACTACCTCTCACACTCACTGTCGTACTACCTCTGACACCCACTGTCATACTACCTCTCACACCCACTGTCATACTACCTCTCACACCCACTGTCGTACTACCTCTCACACTCACTGTCGTACTACCTCTCACACCCACTGTCGTACTACCTCTCACACTCACTGTCGTACTACCTCTCATATCATCATCATAACCCTCCACTCCCAAAGTAGCATAGGCCTTCAACAAACACATGCCAAGTCTTCCGGTCACGTGCCATCATCTCAAGTTCTTTCCACGTTCTCCTCATCATTTTCACCTGTTTCCAGCTCTTTTCTCCATGTGCTTCTTGGTCTACCTCTGCCTCTCTTGCCTTGGGGGTTCCATTACAAGGACAGACTTGTAATACTATCAACAGGTTTCCTCAGTGTGTGTCCTATCCATCGCCATCGTCTTCTTCTCCTCTCTTGTTCCACTGGTACTTGTCCGGTTCTTATCATCAGTTCCACGTTGGTAACCCACTGTCGTACTACCTCTCAAACTACTGTCATGTTGTCACTAAAACTACAGTCGTTGTAATTCTTAACCTACTTCTCGTATTGCCACTTAAGTTACTATCGTATTACCACTTAAACTACAGTCGTTGTAATTCTTAAACTATTGCCATATTGCCACTTAAATTGCTGTCGTATAACCACTTAAACTAGTCATATTACCAATTAAACTATTGCCATCTTGCCACTTAAACTATTGTAGTATTACTACTTAAACTACTATCGTATTGTCTATTAAACTACTGCCGTATTATTCCATATACGGCTATTAATCAAAACAACTGCCCTAGAAAGATCAGGATATTGGAACAATTGAGAAGTGAGATGATTAAAAGGAAGATATGAAGAGAAAAGAAGAAAAAGAAACAACAGGGAGATTCTTTCAATTAGTTACCTATCCCATTTATACTTGGTATGAAGCCTGCGTTCACCTCGTACAGCTCATAGTTCCACCTAGTTAAGAGAAAATAAAGTTTGAGAACATAAAATGTAGTTTACATGAACCCAATAACTCACTGACCCACGTGTTCACATACTCTCAATGTACCTGCCATTTCAAGCTGTGTCAGTACAAATATATCCATATAAACAGTATATATATATAGTGCTTTTTTCTAAAATAAAGTTTGCCGGTAATCTATCACCCCATCCCATTATGCCAGTAAAGCGAATGGAAAAACCCATCAAATTAGTACCTTATATTTACAATAGTTTCCAAATTGGGCTCAATACATTGGTACTGCCATCTTCGTGTACCCCTTCCTTGCTCTTCGAGTCAGTTGCTAGATGTCTGCCTTTCAGGAACCAGGAATTGACGTACGGTAAAGGCCGAAAAACACGTAGAGGTGGACCAACCAGCTTGATGAACATCAGTGTACTCACAGTCTTTAGATGTAGAGAAGCTCTTGTTGGTGTGAAAACTAGGTTCATTTGGGAGAAGCCACGTTCACATTCACAGGTAGAAATGGGGATGCAATTGATAGTGTATAATAGTGGCAATAGTCGAGCTGACATTTTCTTCTCTGTCAGGAATTCGCGATAACCTCTTAGAACCTGTCTTCCTGGAATCCTAAGCCTCTTACACAAACTCTCCCCTTCAATCTTACATTCTTCTCGACATTGTCTGGCCAACATTCTGGATACAGCACTTTTGTCCACTGTGGCATGTGTGTGTCTTTTTCAGATAGCTGACGATTTTCGATTCGTCGTTTCAAACTGTCGTAAAACATTTTAGGATCAAGAGAGCGATTTACATTGTTTGGTCGATTTGTTACCCTCTTCTCTAGAGTGACTCCTTGAAAGTTCAAATTTTCTGCTGCTCTTAGAGCTTCACGATAATAAGGTCCACTGTTACATTTTCTTTCTTCAAACACCCGAATCTGCCTTGATATAATATTATGAGCTGTGTAGAGTGTAATATCACGTACATGTAGTTCAATACTGAGCTATGACAATTCTTGGAGAGCATCACTCATTATTCCAAGATCCAAAACAAAATCAACACTGGTAATTTTCTTTAGTAGACCTTCATACATTATTGTTTCACTCATCCCTGTTTTCATCCTGTTTTGCTGCTACAAAATGAGCCATCAGTGCTTCATAGTCTTTCCAAACTACAGAAACATTTCTGAAACTAGAAGCTACCCAACGCGTACTTAAAATTCTATTTTGAAGATTTGCTTGCCTAGATCTTCAGCTACTTTTCCAAGTGCTCTGACGTTTTTGGGCAACTGGTGATATAAGCAGTACAGTTTGTCAAGAAGTGACTTAAAATGGTTGATTTGTGATGGGAAGTCTTATTTCCCAACATTTCCAATAGAAAGCTCAAGCCTATAGTTAGCACAAGGCCAAACCAAAACGTGTGGGTGTTGCGTGCATATTTTGACGCACATATTACAAAAATCGATATGGCTATTTAATATGGGAAAAATATAGACATTCATCCATTTGTGTATGAAAATGCTGTCTATGGGTAAAGCGAGGTAATCCATGTTTGATTCACACTTTTGATTATAGGAGTAATCGTTCTTGATATTGATCCGGCGCACGGATATTGCTCTTATGTTTGTACTTATTTTTTAGGGCCAGAAAATAGATTAATTTGCTTATTATGTTTATGGCCTGAATTCATATGTATTACATATTATTAGTACAAGTAGAATCAGTCCTATATTGTATATTTTGGATGGGTAGGCGGGACTAGATTATTGTTATTCCGCTCTGGCGGAAGTATGAGTTGTCTTGAGAAGTCGTGATGAGTTCTGATGTACCGTGATAATGGCGGGTATGCATTTTTCAAAGGGCTGGTAGATTCTTAAGGAAAACTTAGTTATGAAGTGGTTTTCTTCTATAGGAGATTGTGTCTCTACTAGAGTTTGTGTTAGAGACTCTCCTAAGGTACGGTACAATGTATAATTCGGACTCCATGTATTGCCATACCCTATTTTGATGATCTCATGTCGGTTAGACCTAGATGGAACATTGTGCTTCGTATCGCCAGGGTCGTGTTTTGTATCGACGAAGATGACAGGCTTTCCTACAGCGGTTATGGCTACGTGAATTAACCTGATTACCGTAGAGCTGTATGGAAACATTTATGAAACTATTTATATGCATATTATAAATTAACTTTGGCTTATATTCACCTTCCTACGAGTGAGTGAGCGGCAACTCAGGGAGGCGGCCATGTTGTGTTCCTGTCATCATATTTTCTGATTACTGTCCAAAGAACGGGGCATGTACCTTATTACTCGGACAGTGACAGGGAGATCTCAATCTTGATAGAAACCCCCTTTTCGTGGTTCCATAATATACTACAAACTATGGACGTCAAGCAACTTTAGTTATTTACCGATCTGCCTTCACTGACGCATTTAGTCAGATAGGGGATGCGGCCATAATGTATCATGACAATGAACTTTTGATGTACTACCCATTATTTATGAATGTGTCATGATTTCGGATCTGCTATGTATGCCTACAAATTGATGTGTCAACATACCCATGATGTACTCGTTATGTCCCAGTGTGTACGTCTGAATAAATTGTGTAAACAAAGATTCCAGCAGTCTGCATTGGTGCCTTGTAGACACAAGTGTATGAGTGATTAGATTGGTCAGAACACGAACAGTACACCATTCGCGTTGATCACAGTCTACACGTCTACTCCATACATACACCATCCTGCGTCGGTTGAAGTGACCAAGCTTAGGGCCTGCTTCCCCTGGAGCCTTAGAGGGAAATGACTATTTACAGCTGCCTTTGCCTTCCCTAACTCAGGACTAGGGTGAGTTACCCATTTACCGCTGGGTAAACATGGAGCATGCCTGATCTCAACAACTCTGTACACTGCTTCACAGACTGACACTTACAGAGCGTACGATTGAAAACTAAATTTTACAGTGGTGAACCAGATTCCTGGGTCCAGCCTACGCAGTTTTGTGTTGAGAATCACAGTTTACAGTTGAAAGAACATTTGTTTGACCACATCAACACCAGTAGGACAGCTATACAGTCGATGTCAGCTTGACCTGTATTACCGATAGGATGCTGTATCTAGGTCAGCGCTTGTTGACAGTTTTTCGCTGTACAGACGGTATTACACAGGACAGTTGTATCAAGTGTAGAAAATATCTGGAGCAGTATTGTTGACATTTCTCAACGTACAGAAGAATCACAGTGTTGTTGAACATAAATTGCATAGTTCATCGTTGGATCTTCATATGCTCAACAAAGAAAAAAAAAAATTGAACTGTGTAATAGTTTAAAATTAAATCTATTACTCAATAAAGTGGCAAGTTATTAGTATTAAAATAAACTGTGCCTGCTTTACAACACTATACCTGCAACACATTCCATTCATGATATAAATTATATTGTATGCTATATGCTATTTATGTTTACATGTTATTTGTTTATATGTGTAGGTGTTTATATGTTGCGGGCCTGGATGGGAGGTGACTAGAACAGGAAATACCGAGTGATATTGGTCTTGTTCTGGCGTTCTATAGGGAGCAATTTCTTAATTGAAATTTGCATGCAACATAGTTTGCAAATATTTGGTTAGTTGTGACGACTGTTTCATATTTGTATTTGTAACATTTTTTCTGTTCTTTATTTTTGTTTGATTTGTTTGTATAATTGTAGGTCTCATCTTTCCTTTCATTTCAGTTTTTTACACCCTTATGTTTATACACTGTGGCGTTATTTGTCTTGTTATCTTATTGCAGTTATCATCACGGTTTCTGTGATCATTTTTTTCATTTTTCCTATTTAATTTAATTTGATCTCTGCAAATGTGTTCATATTGTCTTTTCTTGTTTGTCCTTTGTAATGTATTTAGTTGACATATGACATAGGAGTTATAGTGGTATACACTGATGGTATAGTACAGATCAGTACTTTATGATTATTTTCCACAGGTACCCAAGTGATCTTTGATTACATTGAGGTATACAAGACCTTTGTAAGGCTTGTCTCCCACAGTATTTGAGATACAGTTATTGTTGTCCGCAGGTACTCAAGTTATCATTGGTTATTATAAACCATACAAGTTTGCACTAAGACTAAGTCTATGGTATAGACTTGTCTCCCATTAAAGTGAAATAGGGTAATTTATTTACTTTTTCAGGTTTCTGACTTAAGAAGACAAGATGTCTACATTAGATTATTTTATTGCACAAGGAAAATCCCTTGATAAGACTGGGAAAGACTTAGAACAATGGGCTGTTGCTCAATATGACAAAGCATTAGCTGCAGAAGAGAGAAAAGCTGCTGCTGAAGAGAAAAAAGCTGCTGCAGAAGAGAGAAAAACTCTGGCTGAAGAGAAAAGATTAGAAAGAGAAGCTGCTGCTGAAGAGAGAAAAGCTCTGGATGAAGAAAAAAGATTAGAAAAAGAAGCTGATATTGCTGCTGAACTAAAGAAATTGCAGATGCAAGTGGAGGAAAGGAGATTTGATGCAGAACAGAAGAAATTGGAAGCTGCTGCAGAACAGAAAAAATTAGAAACTGCTGCTGCTGCAGAACAGAAAAAATTAGATGCTGCTGCAGAACAAAAAAAATTAGATGCTGCTGCAGAACAGAAACAATTAGATGCTGCTGCAGAACAGAAAAAATTAGATGCTGCTGCAGAACAGAAAAAATTAGATGCTGCTGCAGAACAGAAAAAATTAGAAGCTGCTGCTGCTGCAGAACAGAAAAAATTAGAAGCTGCTGCAGAACAGAGAAGATTAGATAGAGAAGCTGAAGAGAGAAAAGCAATAAGAGAACATGAGTTTGAATTAGAGAAATTAAAATTGACATATATGAGTAATGTTAATCAGGCATCTGGTGGTAATGGTAAACCCTTTGTGTACAAGGTCAAGGTACCAGCGTTCAACCCTACCAGTGATGACATAACATTTTGGCTTTCTAGATTTGAACGGGCTTGTCGAGCTCATAATGTTGACAAATCACAGTATGTGAATCAGTTGTCTGAAAATCTAAAAGGGGAGTCCCTGAGTAAGTTATATTTCGTTGAAAAGGCCGACAAGGATAATTATGATGCTATTAGGGCAGCTTTGATAAAGAGATATCAGCTGTCTGAGGAAGGTTATCGTCTTTTGTTTAAAACAATGAGACCTGAGGTAGGTGTAGAATTCTCAGAATTCATCTCAAAAGCACGAATTACACTTTCACGATGGATTGAATTATCCAAAACAGAGAAAACATTTGATGGTCTTACGGATTTATTGCTAAGAGACAAGGTCATGTCTTCTGTAAATAAATCATTCCTAGAGTTCTTACATGAGCGTAAACCTAGTACATTAAAGCAAATGGAAGAATATTGTGACCAGTATGCCACGGCACACCCTGACATGATTCTTAGTAACTCTAACATTAAAGAGAGTATGCCAGTTGCTTCGGCAACAGAATATAATCAGAATTACTCACACAAATTCCAAGGAGCTAAAAATAAATTTGATAAAAAGGTTAATTGGAATAAGTATCAAAACCAAGATAACCACTCAAATCAGAGTTCTTCTTTGAAGAACTGGAATCGGGCTGATAGTCCTCGACACGCGAGGGGTACCCATAATGTTAGACATTCTCGGAAAGGGAGTAGCTATAGGAACTACCCAAGTGCTTCATGGAGACAAAAGAAACAATATTACAGGGATACTCAATATAATGAGCGTGATGATTATGATCATGAATATTATGATTCAAACCCAAATAGGGGTTATAACAGAGGAAATAATAATTATAGAGACAATTATAACCGAGGTAGATCACAACACAAAAGACATGGTAAATCGTATTACCAGGCTAACTCTGCACAACAGGAGTTCCACGACACCGATAATCAGAATAATGATAAAAAAGACTCCAATAGTGTAGCAAATTCCGCTTTCGATTTTGCTAGAGCATCTCAGTGTTCGCAATGCAAAACATTATTCGATCCAACCACAGTTTCTACTTTAAGCTGCGGTCACCCGCTTCCCGCTCTCCATGCGTCAATCGCGCATAATGGAAGGGGTGCTCTTGTCTTTAATAGGGGCCTAATAGATGGTACTCCGGTATCAATTCTTTTCGACTCGGGGTGCACTACCATCGGAGTGAGGCAATCACTCGTAAATCCTTCTCGAGCTACAGGCAATATAGTCAAATGTGTAACATTTGGTGGCACATTGGAGAAGTACTCCACTGCCATTATCAATATTGCTACGCCTTTCTTTACAGGAGAGGTGCAAGCATGTCTCTTGCCGAATCCGATCGCTGATCTTATCATCGGTCGCATTCATGGAGTGAAAGAATGCACTCCACAGCAAATTTCTAATTGGGAAAATGTTAATATGCAATCTGCTAATGCAGTAATCACTAGGGCTCAAGCTCTTAATATGCCACAATCTTCACATTCTGAAGATAATGATGCGCAGATCCAAGATGATCCCTTGGAGATTTCCCATGATTCCTTTATCAAACAGCAGGAAGATGATCCTACTCTAAAGAAATTCTTTACTCTGGCAACAAAAGGTGATCCGAATAAGGATACAAATCGTAAATCTTGGGTTACGATGAAGAATGGCGTACTTGTACGTATGGTACAAGACTCCGCTAAGTCCATTCATTCTCAAATCCTTGTGCCTAAAAATATGAGAGTTAAAATCTTACAGCACGCTCATGATTCGCAGTGTGCTGGACATATTGGTTTTTCCCGTACTAAAGCTAGAGTTCTTCAATCTTTCTTTTGGCCTGCTGTGAATAAGGACATACGAATCTATTGTCGATCTTGTAAAGTATGTCAAGAGATTAAATCCAGAGGTCCACGCCATGATGCACCTATTCAGGCTGCAGACATTCCCATTCGGCCATTTCAAAAAATGGCGATAGACATCATTGGTCCATTTAAGATAAAGTCTGCTAGAGGACACCAATTTATTTTGACGTGTGTTGATATGTGCACACGTTGGCCGGAGGCTGTTCCTCTAAAGAGCATAACTACTGCTGATGTCGCAGATGCTCTTTGGTTAATATTTTCTCGTCTGGGGTTTCCAGCAGAAATATTATCCGACCATGGTACCCAACTCATATCGGATACCATGTCTCAAGTAATGTCGACTCTTAAGATAGAGAGATCGCTGAGTAGTATTTATCATCCTATGTCCAATGGGATGGTGGAACGTTTGAATAGAACTCTGAAAAACCTACTAGGTAAGATAACAGAAGATCATCCTCAGGATTGGGATAGGGTTTTACCCGCGGCTCTCTTTGCATATAGAGAGGTCGCCAACGAACATACAGGATTTTCTCCCTTTGAACTTGTCTTTGGCGCGAAACCGCGAGGTCCTATGTCCTTACTTCATGATCTTATAACTGCTGATAATATTGTCGATGACACAAAATCCTCTTATGAATATGTCATCGCACTTAGACACAAGATTATTGAAGCATGCAAATTGGCAACTGCTTCGTCTGAATTTGCGAAACAGAAGGCAAGGGAATTTGCCAATAAAAAGAGATGTTTGCGACAACTTTGTCCAGGTGACAAAGCATTTGTCTTGCTACCTTGTAGGGAAAATAGACTTCTTATTTCTTGGAAAGGTCCGTACGATATAATATCAAAAGTTTCCGATGTTGACTATATCGTCGATATTGACGGGAAGCGTAAAACCTTCCACATCAACATGCTCACGGAATTCCATGAACGTCTTGATTATTTACAACCTGTTTTCCAGGCAACGGACGATTTTCCAGTCCAACATGGACAGTACTCATCTCTGTCAGTAATACAGGATGAGGAAACGAGTTTCTCGGATGTAAATTTACCTTTTCCAATGATTCCTCTTCACTCTAATGAATCATGGAAAGATGTTGCAATTTCTCCAGAATTATCTCCAGGAGAGCAGAAACAAGTTTCTACTATGTTAGAACAATTTCAGGATGTCCTTACTGACATTCCTGGTCAAACTGATGTCATTCAACATGACATTATTCTTACTGACCATAGTCCTATAAGAGTCAGACCGTATCCTATCCCGATACATTTTCAAGCACAGGTAGAGAAAGAGTTAGATGAGATGATAGAGTTAAAAATTATTGAACCATCCACATCAGCATATTCTTCGCCGATGGTTATTGTACGAAAAAAAGACAATAACATACGTCTTTGCGTGGATTATCGCAAATTGAATCAAGTGACTAAATTTGATGCTGAACCTATGCCTTTACTAGAAGAGCTACTTACGAGACTATCGAATTCTCATTTCTTTACTAAACTCGATTTGTCTAAGGGATATTGGCAAGTTCCACTATCCGAACACGCCAAACCGTTTACTGCTTTTTCGACGCCTAGGGGTCTATTCCAATGGAATTTCATGCCTTTCGGTCTTATGAACGCCCCTGCAACATTTGTACGCATGATGCGTCGAATCCTATCTCATCGCTCAGATGTCATTGCGTATCTTGATGACATCTGTCTTTTCAGTGATACTTGGAACGATCACTATAATGGGATAAATGAACTATTGTCTATCTTACGCGAGCATAACCTGACAGCGAAACCATCGAAAGCATGTATTGGTTTTAGCGAAATATCTTTCTTAGGACACCGTGTTGGTCATGGGTTCCTAAAAACAGAAGACCATAATACAAGTAAGATACTTAACATTTCTATTCCTAAGACTAAAAAGCAAGTGCGAAGTCTCTTAGGTCTAATACAATTTTATGGACGATTCATTCCGAATCTGTCCTCCATTATGTCACCTCTTTCTTCCTTGCTAAAGAAAGGGTCTCCTAATGTAGTCCATTGGACTCAAGAATGTCAATCCTCTTTGGATAAGGTTAAAACTATGTTTTCTACTTCACCTATCCTAGTATTGCCTTCTAAGGATAAGACATTTATTCTTCGTAGTGACGCTTCATCCACCGGGATTGGAGCAGCACTAATGCAAGAGTACTCTGGAACTCTGCATCCTGTGATGTATATTTCTCGGAAATTAAATGCCGCAGAGAAGAATTACTCGGTCCTAGACCGTGAATTATTGGCTATGGTTTGGTCAATCCTTAAACTGCAAAGATTTCTTCTGGGCGCGCATTTCATTGTGGAAACTGACCAGAAAGCTCTTACGGCTATTCAGAGTAAAAATCTGAAGAGCGCGAGATCAACGCGATACGCGATTGCTCTACAGCCATTTCATTTTTCGGTGCGAGCTATCCGTGGGTCAGAAAATGTGATGGCAGATATTTTGTCTAGATGCCCACATGATTCATAACTGTTATACAACTTTGATACAGTTGTTTCTATGTTGAAATGTGTACACATATGTAATATATCATATATTGATTGTAACACTACTTAGCGGTTCATTGATATTTATTCACCGCTGATCTTTCAATGTTTTTCGTCTTTGATGATCATGATGTTAAGATATCTTAGATGAAATTTATGTATAAACTAATGTGGAAATTGTGTCATTGCTAATATTGTAGTATGCGTTGGTGACACCTCTCTGGAAATATTTATACTTAGAGAAGTACCTTTTCTAAGGTCATAAAACTTATGCTTATCATCTGCGCATTGTTATTGGTGCGTTGTGAGCCTATTGTATGTTGCTCCTAGATGTATTTCAAAACAAAAAAAAATGTACCATTTTTTTTTCCCGAGGGGTGTGGTAATCTGTTGCGTGCATATTTTGACGCACATATTACAAAAATCGATATGGCTATTTAATATGGGAAAAATATAGACATTCATTCATTTGTGTATGAAAATGCTGTCTATGGGTAAAGCGAGATAATCCATGTTTGATTCACACTTTTGATTATAGGAGTAATCGTTCTTGATATTGATCCGGCGCACGGATATTGCTCTTATGTTTGTACTTATTTTTTAGGGCCAGAAAATAGATTAATTTGCTTATTATGTTTATGGCCTGAATTCATATGTATTACATATTATTAGTACAAGTAGAATCAGTTCTATATTGTATATTTTGGATGGGTAGGCGGGACTAGATTCTTGTTATTCCGCTCTAGCGGAAGTATGAGTTGTCTTGACAAGTCGTGATGAGTTCCGATGTACCGTGATAATGGCGGGTACGCATTTTTCAAAGGGCTGGTAGATTCTTAAGGAAAACTTAGTTATGAAGTGGTTTTCTTCTATAGGAGATTGTGTCTCTACTAGAGTTTGTGTTAGAGACTCTCCTAAGGTACGGTACAATGTATAATTCGGACTCCATGTATTGCCAGACCCTATTTTGATGATCTCATGTCGGTTAGACCTAGATGGAACATTGTGCTTCGTATCGCCAGGGTCGTGTTTTGTATCGACGAAGATGACAGGCTTTCCTACAGCGGTTATGGCTACGTGAATTAACCTGATTACCGTAGAGCTGTATGGAAACATTTATGAAACTATTTATATGCATATTATAAATTAACTTTGGCTTATATTCACCTTCCTACGAGTGAGTGAGCGGCAACTCAGGGAGGCGGCCATGTTGTGTTCCTGTCATCATATTTTCTGATTACTGTCCAAAGAATGGGGCATGTACCTTATTACTCTGACAGTGACAGGGAGATCTCAATCTTGATAGAAACCCCCTTTTCGTGGTTCCATAATATACTACAAACTATGGACGTCAAGCAACTTTAGTTATTTACCGATCTGCCTTCACTGACGCGTTTAGTCAGATAGGGGATGCGGCCATAATGTATCATGACATTGAACTTTTGATGTACTACCCATTATTTATGAATGTGTCATGATTTCGGATCTGCTATGTATGCCTACAAATTGATGTGTCAACATACCCATGATGTACTCGTTATGTCCCAGTGTGTACGTCTGAATAAATTGTGTAAACAAAGATTCCAGCAGTCTGCATTGGTGCCTTGTAGACACAAGTGTATGAGTGATTAGATTGGTCAGAACACGAACAGTACACCATTCGCGTTGATCACAGTCTACACGTCTACTCCATACATACACCATCCTGCGTCGGTTGAAGTGACCAAGCTTAGGGCCTGCTTCCCCTGGAGCCTTAGAGGGAAACGACTATTTACAGCTGCCTTTGCCTTCCCTAACTCAGGACTAGGGTGAGTTACCCATTTACCGCTGGGTAAACATGGAGCATGCCTGATCTCAACAACTCTGTACACTGCTTCACAGACTAACACTTACAGAGCGTACGATTGAAAACTAAATTTTACAGTGGGTATTGTTCCTTAATCAAAGCCACTACTCCTTTCATCTTACCCAACATCACAGCTGCCCCATCACATGCAATGGCAATAAGATTTTCCTTTCAAAAGTCATCATGAAAACCCAATTCATTAAGGACATTTAATCAGGCACTGGAAAACACCTTGTGCGGACACATTTTCTAATTCTACAATGTCAATAAAACTATTTGTGGGTTGCTCCATATCAGGAAGCATTGTCCGTACATAGATTATTAAAGAAAAAAACTGGCTAAAAGTGGTGCTCTCATCAATCAACAGGGAAATTTGACAATTTGATTCAATTATTTTCTCAATAAAGGTTTGTTTCATTTCAGTTCCAATATGTTCACTATATTAATGCAAGCATTTGTGGAATGTAGAATTCGCCCCATGTCATAACCATTGACATCTTGAAGGTCAATTTCATATTCAAAATCATTGAAAATCTGATTTTTTTTCTTTACGACTTTATAAGCTGTTCTCAATATTTTGGAAATGATTTCTTTTTCATTTTCAAATGCATATGAACAAGCTACTTACAATTTGTTGTCTTTTGCAGTGGCTACTATTTTAGTTACAGCTTATGAGCTGAACTGATTTTATGTTCATGAATTTTCTTGCGTTGTCAAGTCATTTGATCATTTTTATTTATACCGAAGTAAGAAATTTGAACATTTGCCCATGGCTTTGAAATATTCATACCTTGTTTGTTTCTTTCCGGTCCCAAACTACCTACTTTCTTGCATATTTTACAATCAAGATGTTTATTTTTCACCAACAACCGCTCATTCTTCTCACAAAATTCAGCTTTTTTATCTGGAGTCCAACAGTCGGGCAGATCTTCCTGTGCTTCTTTCTTCGCCGTCGCAACAAACACGTGTTCGATTTCTCAAAGTTCTGGGTCTATTTCATCCATTGGAAAAGAATTTGCTTCTGCGACATCACTCTTAAATTCATTACTCGAAAGTTTTAACTTTTAGCTGCAGGAGCGGACGAGAAAAACTGCGTAATTTTACAATTCATTGCGTAACATTATTACGAATTACGAAAACACATTCACCCACGTTGTAAAAAGTTGAGTCGCATCATGTGGATAGAATCAAGGAAAAATGAATCTTCCTATAACTTCCGGTGAAAAGAGGATATCCTATAATTGACTATCGATTCTAATCGATAATGTAGCCTCTCACACGGAAATAATGCAAACTTCGAGCTACAGTGTCTACAGCAGAAGATGGTAGCACTAGATTGTATGGACCAAAGAATTTAAAGAAACTCCATGGCATGGACTAAGGCAGTGGCGGCAATCCTAGTTGTCTCTTGATTATAATATATATATATATATCTACTCATGGAACAAAGTAAGTGTGCAACACTTTATAGGGCACTGTGCGTGATTTCATGGACGAAATAAAAGTTGGCACACAATGTGGTTGAATATTGAATAAAAGACCAAGTGATCGCTTTGATTTTAGTGAAAGTGTCATGAAAGAAAGATTAAAACTAAAGTCAGTGTGGCATCCCCACGAAAAAATGAAATCTTGATTTCAGTACCGTGTATGTCTACCTTGAGCTGTTATCACTGCTTGACAGCGCCTTCTCATCGAGCCAATGAGACGTTGGATCTGTTGTTGGGGGATGTTATTCCATTCTTCTTGCAACGCTTGTGCTAACTGGTGGTGGTTTTCAGGAGGATTTTGTCTTCTTCGCAGCCTACGCTCCAGTTCGTCCCACAGGTGCTCGATGGGAGAAAGGTCCGGGGAAACAGCTGGCCATGGTAAGACATGAATCTGTTGTTGCTGAAAGTGGTCCCTGACCACACGTGCCACATGTGGACGAGCATTGTCTTGCTGCAATATCATGCTACGTGCTGTCTGGCCCAGGCCAAGCGCGCTTGTCTATGGCAAACTGTCAGTGCTGGTCTAACTGCAGGTCTTGAGGTAAGAGATTTACCTCTCTGAGCCTATTCCGCACAGTTCTGCATGACACAGGTCTTAAACCTGGAATGTTCCTGGCAGTCCATGTTGCCTGAATAAACCTGTTACGCAAGTGCATGAGGCGTATGTAACGGTCTTGTGCAGGGGTGGTAACTCGTGGTCGGCCACTTCTATGGCGATCAGCAGTGGATCCATTTTGGTGGAAACGAACTTGAATGCGTGATATAGTGTTCCTGTGAACATTGAAATGTTGTGATACAGCTAATATAGTCGCTCCAGCAGCTAACATCCCTATAGCTATTGCTCGCTGTTGTTGGTTCAATCTTGGCATTGTCAAAAAAGATGTTTCTGTTGGACTCTTGGTACTCTCTATTTCAATGATTACGTTTTCACATGCTTGTGATTGGAGCTACACACTTACCTTCCTTTTATTTGTGATAAATTCTCCCCTACGGCACTTTTCACGTGATTTATCTTGCACCGTGATTATCTCCCCATGAATAGTGCGATCCAATTGTAATGGCACGGGTAAGTGAACAACACTCACACAGAAATGTGTGCCAACTTGCATTTGAGTTCAGCCAAGAACACACGCACAGTGCCCTGTTGAGTGCTGCACACTTACTTTTTTCCATGAGTATATATATATATATATATATATATATATATTTTTTTTTTTTTAATTTTTAAGGTCCTAAGTGCTTACCGGTACGCGTACTGGACCGTACCGGCAGAAATAAAGCACTGAATATATATATTACCAAAAAAATGGCCAAATACAAAAGAATTATGGGATGTTGTTTCTGCTTTATGATCTAAGGACGGCAATGTTTTTCCTGTCATCAGTTTTTTTTTCCCTTTCCTTTGTCTTTCACCTTCAATGGATTCTTGTAATCAAACTTGTCTGCCACCTTCAATGGATTCTTGTAATAAAACTTGTCTGTCACCTTCAATGGATCCTTGTAATCAAACTTGTCTGTCACCTTCAGTGGATCCTTGTAATAAAACTTGTCTGTCACCTTCAATGGATCCTTGTAATCAAACTTGTCTGAATGAATCGTCTATGAAGCCATGGAACAGCCTAAACAAAATGATGGAGGTAGAGGAAGTGAAAAAAAATAACGTAGACTGTAACCTGATTAATTACTTAACAGCCCGTTTATAACATCATGGTTTTTAATCTTTAAAATGTTTGCCGTGGTAGCCTTGGCCCTGAACACACACTTCAAGGTTATTTGGGTTCCTTCCACGTGATAAAGTCATTCTATGGCAACATGAAAAGATCAGTCCAATATGCTGGAAACATATCGCAGCCTTTTGACATACGCAGTGGCGTCAAACAATGCTGCGTTCTGGCTCCGACCCTCTTTGGGATCTTCTTTGCTTTGCTCTTTGAAACATGGTATTCAGAGATGCCGCTGAAGGAATATTCCTTCACACTAGATCATATGACCGACTGTTTAACCTCCAAGGCTGAAGACAAAAAAAGAAAATCAGAAAGGTCACTATGAGAGAATTGTTGTTCGCCGATGACGCTGCAACCGTCACTCAAAGTAAACAGAGCTTGATGAATCACTTCACTCCAGCACGCAACGTCAGGATTTTGGTGTTAACCAGTTATTACTATTGATAAGATGATAGGAAACTCTTTACAGAGCGATACAACAGGAAGCAATCTGATCATCAGAAGAAGTCCCCCCATCCGACAAGTGTTTCGGCCCGATTACTCCTTTACACTCTAAGGGGGGCGGGCCCACTTGGGTCATGACTCCCAAGCGTCTCAGCTTCCTGTTGTCTTGTATCGAAAATGAACCCATTTCACTTACGGTAGCAACTTTTAATCCACAACGCCAGCCGTGGGGGCAATTGTGAAAGTAACAATGAGAAGACAAATTATTCCGTCGCCCTTCACAACTAAGGACACACACGCTGAGACACGAGCGTGCAGCCGACGAGCCTTAGCCACTGCGCGCCGCAAGCCACTGAAATTCTGTACCTGACACACTCCCTATAGTATACATCGCCTGTTGCCCCAGAGTCGCAGCCCTTTCACTAGTACACCAGAAAAACTCAGTGCTGTGGACTTAGAAAAATGTTGGTGTTTTATACCGCAGCGTTTATTGTCACGATTTCCATTGCCCATTGCGGTTGTTCCACAGCCAGCCTGATGCCTTTTCGGCAGTTTCGCTAAGCCTCTTCAGTGCCCTTGTTCTAGACTGTCCCTTCAACCCCAACAGTTTCAATAAATCATACACTGATGCAGCCACAAGCCCTCTTGCACCCACTTCAACCGCCATGACCCTTGCACTGAATCCATCGTGTCTCAGATCCGCGGCCAGATCGCTATACTTGGCCGCTTTGAATGAATGTTGCTCGTCTAATCTGGATTCAAATGGCACGGTCAGTTCAATCAGTATGACCTGAAGCATTGCTGAAGAATGAAGCACTATATCCGGCCGTCTCCGCGATTTCCTGATACTCTCTGGATATGCCCCCCGTCCAGGTAGGTCTACCGCCATCTCCCAGTCGTTTGCACAGTCAAGAAGAGATGGTAAACTGCTACCAGGTTTACTCGGTTTGGGGTGTGCTGACTTTCCTGCCCTCAGAAAGTATGTATTTGTGGTGTCTGGCCAGACTATGCTATTCGCTTTCATTCTTGCCTGATCTATTGTCGCAGCAAGCTCATTTAGAACTTTGTTATGGCGCCAAGTGTATCGTCCTTGCCCTAATGCCACCTTACACGCTGAGAGCACGTGTTCAAGTGTCTGCCTCCCCTGGCACAGGGGGCACTGCTCATCATCTGACTTTCCCCATTTCACAAGGTTGGTGGCCGACGGCAGCAGGTCATACATTGATCTAACCACGAAGCTGAGCCTAAGAGGTGCCATATGCCATATATCATTCCATGTCAAGGATCTCTGCAGGGCTCCTTCCCATGTAGTCCATTGGCCTTGTTGGACCTGCTGCACTGCTTTTAGCAACCTCTTATCATTCTCAGCTCCTCGTATCTCCTGAACTACCATGTCTCTGCGCTCCCTTTTTGATGCCTTGGACCACCAGCGGATGTCACCATGCCCAAATCCCCGTCTATTCATTTGTGCATCACTTCACATACCTGGGGTCTACCTTTAAAAACAAACTCTATGAACACAGACATCGATAACTGTAACGACGAATGTGCACAACCTATGCCTGCCTCACAACACATGTTTAGGGAAAATCCGCCTTTAAACACATGTTTGGAGAAACGTTAAACTCCCAACACATGTTTTGGTAAACGTTAAACTCACAACACATGTTTGGGGAAACCTTAAACTCACAATAAAGACCAAAGCTGTGGTATATATTGCTTGTTTTGAGCTTTGTCAAACAACCAGCCTTAACTTAACTCCAACCCTGTTTTGAGCGTCGTCAAACAACCAGCCTTAACCTAACTCCAACCCTGTTTTGAGTGTCGTCAAACAACCAGCCTTAACCTAACTCCAACCCTGTTTTGAGCGTTGTCAAATTTAATAACGTCCAACAAAGACGGATACCATTAAACACAATTCCAGCTTGGTTACAAAACGCTGAGTTTCTGGCCAACATGGGGGTCTTGCAGTCTATCGTCCCCCAACGTTGTATAGACAAGAACATTGACATATGTCAAATAATTACTCACAAAGAAGCAGTAACTGGTTGCCGTAATGACTGTAGCTTTTGGATGTAGGTAAACTTGTTCATCAGATCAATATTTTGGTAATATTTATCATCGACCATGGTGATCTAATGAAAGAGAAACATGTTTGATGACAAATTTGGTGAGAACATTTTAAACTAAAGAAAAATTGAAACTAGTGCAGTAGTAATTGATTTCAAAGCTTCCAAAAGACAAATTAAGGGCTGAGAAAATCAGAATACACTCGGCATAGAGAAAGCAAATGCAGCGAGAAGAGGAACTGGTCATGGTGCGTAGTGAACAATGAAGGCACCAGGAAGATGAGAAGAAAACACCACACAGACTTCGTTATCTTCGTAGTTCACTCTCAAATAACCACATCTATCTCTCTTATAAAACTGGCAGTCCGTCTCAGGCTTCTCTTATGACCATACAGTTTCTCCCTCAACTGGCAGTCCGTCTCAGGCTTCTCTTATGACCATACAGTATGCTATTATTTTACCTTTATAACGTTGAATTCCTTGAATTGATGGGTAAAATGTATGTGAGAATAAATGAAATCAGTGCAAAAGACGAGAGAAAGGAAGGGCAGAATGTCAGACGGGCCTGCGTGCCCAATTCTCAACCCTTTGAAAATAAAGTTCGTTCGTTCATTCGTTCGTTCCCTCAACTGGGCTGGAGAAGGTCGCACTACCACCCTGTTTCTCTCATGAAGCCGACATTTTTGGAGTACATTTTCTACTGCTAGGACACTCATCTGTCTGTTTGTTCTCCTCGCTAGGACACTCATCTGCCTGTTTGTTCTCCCTGCTAGGACACTCATCTGTCTGTTTGTTCTCCCCGCTAGGACACTCATCTATCTGTTTGTTCTCCCTGCTAGGACATTCATCTGTCTGTTTGTTCTCCCCACTAAGACACCCATCTGTCTGTTTCTTCTCCCCGCTAGGACAATCATCTGTCTGTTTGTTCTGCCCACTAGGACACTCATCTGTCTGTTTGTTCTTCCCTCTAGAACACTCATCTGTCTGTTTCTTCTCCCCGCTAGGACACTCATCTGTCTGTTTGTTCTCCCCGCTAAGACACTCATCTGTCTGTTTCTTCTCCCCGCTATTACACTCATCTGTCTGTTTGTTCTCCCCGCTAGGACACTCATCTGTCTGTTTGTTCTTCCTGCTAGGACACTCATCTGTCTGTTCTCCCCGCTAAGACACTCATCTGTCTGTTTGTTCTCCATGCTAGGACACTCATCTGACTGTTTGTTCTCCTTGCTAGGACACTCAACTGTCTGTTTGTTCTCTCCGCTAGGACACTCATCTATCTGTTTGTTCTCCCCGCTAAGACACTCATCTGTCTGTTTCTTCTCCCCGCTATTACACTCATCTGTCTGTTTGTTCTCCCCGCTAGGACACTCATCTGTCTGTTTGTTCTTCCTGCTAGGACACTCATCTGTCTGTTTGTTCTCCCCGCTAAGACACTCATCTGTCTGTTTGTTCTCCATGCTAGGACACTCATCTGACTGTTTGTTCTCCTTGCTAGGACACTCAACTGTCTGTTTGTTCTCTCCGCTAGGACACTCATCTGTCTGTTTGTTCTTCCCGCTAGGACACTCATATGTCTGCTTGTTCTCCCTGCTAGGACACACATCTGTCTGTTTGTTCTCCCCGCTAGGTTTCTCATCTGTCTGTTTGTTCTCCCCGCTAGGACATTCATCTGTCTGTTTGTTTTCCCCGCTAGGACACTCATCTGTCTGTTTGTTATCCCCGCTAGGACACTCATCTGTCTGTTTGTTCTCCCCACTAGGACACTCATCTGTCTGTTTGTTCTCCCCGCTAGGACACTTATCTGTCTGTTTGTTCTTCATGCTAGGACACTCATCTGTCTGTATGTTCTCCCCACTCATCTGTCTGTTTGTCCTCCCCACTAGGACACTCATCTGTCTGTTTGTTCTTCCTGCTAGGACACTCATCTGTCTGTCTAATTTACAGTTTGTTGAACTTATCGTATCTGAGTCTGCAATGGCCGGTTCTCAGGCTTAAAATAATCTCTTGATCTCATCTTGGTAATGTATAGTATGGTTCTCTATTGCTGGACTATCTCTTGATCTCTTCTTGGTAATGTATAGTATGGTTCTCTATTACTGGACTATCTCTTGATCTCTTCTTGGTAATGTATAGTATGGTTCTCTATTACTGGACTATCTCTTGATCTCTTCTTGGTAATGTATAGTATGGTTCTGTATTACTGGACTATTAAGTGATCTCTTCTTGGTAATGTATAGTATGGTTCTGTATTACTGGACTATCTCTTGATCTCTTCTTGGTAATGTATATTATGGTTCTGTATTACTGGACTCTGGATGTTCCTTCTGTCATTTCTCTCTGTCTTTTATCTCTTGATATGTAGCCTTGTCTTCTGTTTGAGTTTTCCTTCCTCCATTTTTGGCCAGTTTTTCTGCCTTCTCATTTCCAGATTTTTTGCAGTGGGCGGCGATCCACAGTACTTTTACTTGTTTGAATCAGTAGCTTGTTTTCTTTCGTGCTTCTGCCAGGTTGTCTGATTAATAGTTTTTATCGTGCCTGAAAGCAGTAATGACTGACAGAGAGTCTGCTAGAAGCACTATCTTGTCTCAAACAAGATCTTTATTTTCCATGATAGTAAATGCATCTATTTATAGTGCTTCTGCCCCACTTTGAAGTTGTTTGAATATTTTCCAGTAGCCATCGAGACGTGTATTTCTTGTCCATTCTTTAATTTTGCTTGAACACCGCCACCTCCTTTTTTATAGCGTTTGTTGCTGATCCATCACTATATATGTGGGTTCATTGTGTGGTAGGGTACGTATTTCTGAAATATTCCATAGCTATGTGTTTCCTTTCTGCATATATTTGATTGCCTTTCTTCATCACTTCTGGTATGTTGTCAATTAGCTCTTGGAACCTTGTTCTCTTCCAAGGTGGGAACGCACTGCTGGTCTGTATGGGCTCTATCTTTATTAGTACAAGGTCTGATACAGTAAGGGCAAGCTCTTTTGATTTTTTTGCAAAACAGCTTCTCCAGATTCTGCCTCGACCATATCCTTTCAGCCTGTCATTCATTGGGTGGTCTGTGAGTTTTTAAAATGTTTCTGCCTCCTGTAGTACTCTGTAATCTGTTCAGTCACCCATGGATTGCAGTTTATTTTAATCTTGTTTATTTCATGTACTGGTGTTGACTTCATAGCTCAAGTAATGATTCGCTCTGCCTGGTTTTGTAATTTGACTTTTCTGTCGAGTGATTTTAAAGCAGTTGCCTAGTCTGGCATTCCATATTCCAGTGCCGGAAGGACATTTTCTGTGTATAAATTTCATAATTTGGTTGTGTCCTATAGTAGGTCTATATTTCTCACTCTGTATCTTTTCCAACATCTTTCGTGTCTTATTTTCTTTCTTATTTTGATCTTTCATAGGTGTTAAAGTAATCTTTCTTAATCATGGCTTATACTTAAGTTTAACTTAACACCTTTTTGATTTATTTCACCACCTTGCGCTATATTTCGAAACCCGGATTGCCTCGTTAGAATCTTGATAAACACAGCCGGCCATATTAGACAAGCAGTGTTTACTTTGGGAGACGCCCGGCTTGGCAATAGAGCGAAGTTTTTTCAAGGCAAACTCGCTGATAAACAACACGACGGTCATCACATTGCGACACAAGTAAACGGTGCGACAAATCACTTGTGAATTCAGAAAATGCTTACCGAGCAAGATAGGAAAGAAGGAGATTACGGAAACCGTTTCACAAAAATGGGCCCCACCATAGCAAGCACTTCACGCGAAGCAGAAAAACAAAGGACAGAAGGCTTCGTAACAGAGGCCAATGTGGTCGACCAATCCAAAACTACGGTTTGTCTGGCAAAACAAAACCATAGCACGGAACTGAAGAGTTGGTTGAGATAGCCCACCCACTTTAGAGATTGACGTGGATGTCGTACATTACATTATCATAATAAAAGGTGGACACCTAGCTATTGGATTGGAGATGGAGTCAGACCAATAGGCAAGGACATGTGACACATGGACAAACCATAAATATAACGAGATGTTAGTCAGAACGGTAGTACTGAGTTTTCAAAAATCGCGGCCCATAAGTTGTCCCTACCGCATAGCCTAACGACCGCCTTTTTTCAAATATTTCATTTCTGTGTGAGTAATTGATTTATTTCTGTGGGGTGTAATGTTATAGTGTTCTTAAGGAATGTGCGAAGGGAAAAGGAGGTTAAGAAATTTAAAAAAATTATTAATAATTCATTATTTAAGATTTGTTTTTGCACTTAGCTTCATAGCTAAATGTGCGAAAGACCGTTTTTCATCACTTCTATTCGTAAAGTACTAATCAAACCAAAGATTTTTATACTAGAATAATTTGAAGTAATTCATAAGCATATACTTTCGCCTAGATTGTTAGATCATCATTACAGACTTACGTGACCACACACTTTCATACGCAATATATTTATAACTTATCATATATGCCTCATGTCAAACTTTATTACTAGAGAATTAAAAACAGAGTGATCAGTAGTGCTGAATAAGTTAAATGAAAGTCAACCATTGATATTAGATGTGAAACTTATGAAGTCACATTTGTGTGTCATGAGTGTGTCCTGCAGAATTCTGAGTCTACACATTACGTGTTTGACATCTAACCACAAAGAAGCTGGCAAAGCGTACGCCTGGATAGCCGAATTCACAAGATAGGGCATCCTACACTTCCTAAGTTACAAGGAAGTCTCGCCCGTATTTGTAAACGTTGTTGACGCTGCATTTTATTCATCTCTTATCAAGTGCTCACAAGTTGATTTTATATCCAAATATCTAGTTCAACTCACTTGAAAGCTTACCACCTCAGTCGCACAAGCTGATTCTCATATTTATATCAAGTTCAACTCCCTCAAAAGAGTATTATCTGAATCAAGAGTACATTCTCACACGTTGATGAGGCTACCTACAAAGACTACAAATCAAAAGTTGATTCGCCAAGATATCAAGCTCAAGTTACCAAGTTCAGCTACTTACTACGTCAGTTCATGAAGTATATTCATCTACTTTCATCGTATATTGCATGACATAAATTCACTCAGACCAGCTTCATTGCACGAAACTCACTTGTAACCAGAAGATCATTTCGTGAGGAGCTCCAGTCTAGTCAGTGCCTTTCAGAGATCAGACATTTCCCTGAGACAACTGTCAATGGTTTGTCAAAGATAAAGAGAGATTGCCAAGCATTGAATGACAGTATATCATCAAAGTTCTTATTACTACAAATGTTTTCATCAGTACGGTATAGTCTCGGAGATACCCCACACGACATACCATACACCAACACTGGACAGTCTTTTTTGCATACCTGTGTATAATCATACAGTGGAAGGCCTTTTACAGACACATAGACTGTATAGATTGAACATCAGTGTATTAGCACATAATATATCACATCATCACTTCCCTATTTACATAATTTCACTCTCATATTTAACGAACTACATTATTTATATCTCATCTGTATGTGTGTGGGAATTGTCTTTCACCGTCATCCCTTTTTGTTTCGTACTAACCAAATATATGGATATATTTAATTAATAAACCAAATAACCGTTTTGATCATTTTCTAGTTCGTTAATGTATCACTTGTGCTGTCGGTGTTAAATATTTACATATAGATAACATTCTTCAATTAGATGAGGCTGTGGGTTCTTTCTTTATCGCAATCTAAGGGCAGACGCTAAAGTCGTAGCGAAATAGAACACTTTTCGTAATTTACTAGAAAACACTTTCTAATGGAGAGCATTCGCATTCTCTTCTTCTTGTCTTTATCTCGAATAGGTCTCTTTCTTTCTTACGAGCCAATTTCTGGAGACCTTCTTGATAACATTCCATAGGCCATCCCAAGCGACAGCTTCTATTGTAGTTGCACCAATTTATACTTACGACAGGTGGTCTGCACCCCCGGATGTTCCCGCTAGTTTCTTCATTAGTCATTCTCTGTTTAGCGTTGTGCTGGTACTTATCAATTTGATATTTCCATGATAGTCTGCTGCACATTGTGATTCCAAGGTATGTGGGATTCTTTTCTTTTGGCAACGCATGTCCATTTAATTTCAGTAAGACTTTTTGCTCCTTGTTTGAATGTACCAAAACCTGTATATGTTGTTTTCTTCTCATTTATGTTCAGAAGCCATTCCTGCGTCCATTTGTCTAGTTTTTGCAAGGCTTCCTGCATCCAATTGTTAGCTGTTTTGATATGTCCATTAGCTAACCATAGTGCTAGGCCATCAGCATACAGTGAACTGTTGACGCTCATTGGTAATTATATCACTGATATACACCAGGAACAGTATAGAAGATAACAACCTGCCTTTCCTATTCCTAGGAAGATGAGAAGAAAACACCATAGAGAGTGAAAACAATAAAGACATCAGGAAGATGAGATGAAAACACCATGCAAGGTGAAAATACATCAGGAAGATGAGATGAAAACACTATGCAAGATGAAAAGACATTAGAAGATATCCATTATGACCAATGTGTGTTGACGCCCATTTCCCCATGGGAAGACAGAGTGAGAAATGAAAATATCAGGATTTTGGTTAAGATCAGCACAGTGAATAAACTAGTGATACTCACATTTTCATAAAACTTATCAATATCTGCATCTCCAAATTCTGTATCTGGGTAACCAACCTTAGGTTTCATCATTGACAGCTGGAACACAAAAGTAGAAGGTAAGCTTCATAACCCAACTCAGACGTTCATTTTTAAAACGAATGATTCATAGAAGAAATATTTCTACTTTCAGTAAAACATAAAGTAACAACATAATTATCATCTTTCAGATACTTTTATATCAGGTTGACCTACTGTCTGACCTTGCAAAACCTCAAGCTGACCTCTTCCGTAGTTGCTTTCGTTACGCAGATACAATATCATGGAATACTAGACCCAAGTCTGTCAAAATTAATAATTACACCACATCCAAAATATATCTGCAATTACGTGTCATGAAATCGTAAACACCCACCTACTGACATCTCTTTGTTTCAGTTCATACATTGTTTCCATAAGTGTTTCCTAGTTAATGTTATGTCTTTAAATTCAATTTCAAATTTGTAATAGTTTTATTGTCATTCCATTGTCTATCTATGTGTGCATGTATGCATGTGTGTGTGAATGTATGTGTGTGTGAATGTATGTGTTTGTGAATGTATGGATGTGTGAATAAATGTGTGCTCAGTTATTATAATAATATCGATTACTTATTGTTGAAGTTAAGAACATTTTAATTTGAAAACATTTTGAGAATTGTATTACTGCAGGGTAGACATGTACCAAGACACTGATGCGTATTTCTGTACCCTGATGAAATAAAGATTTTGTTCGGTCATCCGTTCTATCCTAAAAAAGCATAGACCTTCATGACATTTATGCCAGGTGACCTTGTCCGGCAACAGCCAACCTTCATGACATTTATGCCAGGTGACCTTGACCTGCACCAGCTAATCAATGTCTTTCCATGCCTTCTGTACCTCTTTCATTTCTATTACCAGTTCTCTTCTCCACAGTCTCCCTACACCATTTCTATTACCAGTTCTCTTCTCCACATTCCACCTACACCATTTCTATTACCAGTTCTCTTCTCCACATTCCCCCTACACCATTTCTATTACCAGTTCTCTTCTCCACAGTCTCCCTACACCATTTCTATTACCAGTTCTCTTCTCCACAGTCTCCATACATCATTTCTATTACCAGTTCTCTTCTCCAGTCTCCCTACACCATTTCTATTACCACTTCTCTTCTCCACAGTCTCCCTACACCATTTCTATTACCAGTTCTCTTCTCCACAGTCTCCCTACACAATTTCTATTACCAGTTCTCTTCTTCACAGTCTCCCTACACCATTTCTATTACCAGTTCTCTTCTCCACAGTCTCCATACATCATTTCTATTACCAGTTCTCTTCTCCAGTCTCCCTACACCATTTCTATTTCTGGTTCTCTTCTCCACAGTCTCCCTACACCATTTCTATTACCAGTTCTCTTCTCCACAGTCTCCCTACACCATTTATATTACCAGTTCTCTACTCCACAGTCTCCCTACACCATTTCTATTACCAGTTCTCTTCTCCACAGTCTCCCTACACCATTTCTATTACCAGTTCTCTTCTCCACAGTCTCCCTACACCATTTCTATTACCAGTTCTCTTCTCCACAGTCTCCCTACACCATTTCTATTACCAGTTCTCTTCTCCACAGTCTCCCTACACCATTTCTATTACCAGTTCTCTTCTCCACAGTCTCCCTACACCATTTCTATTACCAGTTCTCTTCTCCACATTCTTCAGTCTCCCTACACCATTTCTATTACCAGTTCTCTTCTCCACATTCTTCAGTCTCCCTACACCATTTCTATTACCAGTTCTCTTCTACGCATTCTTCAGTCTCCCTACACCATTTCTATTAACAGTTCTCTTCTCCACATTCTTCAGTCTACCTACACCATTTCTATTACCAGTTCTCTTCTCCGCATTCTTCAGTCTCCCTACACCGTTTCTATTACCAGTACTCTTCTCCACATTGTTCAGTCTACCTACACCATTTCTATTACCAGTTCTCTTCTCCGCATTCTTCAGTCTCCCTTCACCATTTCTATTACCAGTTCTCTTCTCCACATTCTTCAGTCTACCTACACCATTTCTATTACCAGTTCTCTTCTCCACATTCTTCAGTCTCCCTACACCATTTCTATTACCAGTTCTCTTCTCCGCATTCTTCAGTCTCCCTACACCATTTCTATTACCAGTTCTCTTCTCCACATTCTTCAGTCTCCCTACACCATTTCTATTACCAGTTCTCTTCTCTGCATTCTTCAGTCTCCCTACACCATTTCTATTACCAGTTCTCTTCTCCACATTATTCAGTCTACCTACACCATTTCTATTACCAGTTCTCTTCTCCGCATTCTTCAGTCTCCCTACACCATTTCTATTACCAGTTCTCTTCTCCACATTCTTCAGTCTACCTACACCATTTCTATTACCAGTTCTCTTCTCCGCATTCTTCAGTCTCCCTACACCATTTCTATTACCAGTTCTCTTCTCCACATTCTTCAGTCTACCTACACCATTTCTATTACCAGTTCTCTTCTCCACATTCTTCAGTCTCCCTACACCATTTCTATTACCAGTTCTCTTCTCCACATTCTTTAGTCTACCTACACCATTTCTATTACCAGTTCTCTTCTCTACATTCTTCAGTCTCCCTACACCATTTCTATTACCAGTTCTCTTCTCCACATTCTTCAGTCTACCTACACCATTTCTATTACCAGTTCTCTTCTCCACATTCTTCAGTCTACCTACACCATTTCTATTACCAGTTCTCTTCTCCACATTCTTCAGTCTAAATACACCATTTCTATTACCAGTTCTCTTCACCACATTCTTCAGTCTATCTACACCATTTCTATTACCAGTTCTCTTCTCCACATTCTTCAGTCTACCTACACCATTTCTATTACCAGTTTTCTTCTCCACATTCTTCAGTCTACCTACACCATTTCTATTACCAGTTCTCTTCTCCACATTCTTCAGTCTCCTTACACCATTTCTATTACCAGTTCTCTTCTCCACATTCTTCAGTCTCCCTACACTATTTCTATTACCAGTTCTCTTCTCCACATTCTTCAGTCTCCCTACACCATTTCTATGACCAGTTCTCTTCTCCACATTCTTCAGTCTCTCTACACCATTTCTATTACCAGTTCTCTTCTCCACAGTCTTTAGTCTCCCTACACCATTTCTATTACCAGTTCTCTTCTCCACATTCTTCAGTCCCCCTACACCAGTTCTATTACCAGTTCTCTTCTCCACATTCTTCAGTCTCCCTACACCATTTCTATTACCAGTTCCCTTCTCCACATTCTTTAGTCTCCCTACACCATTTCTATTAACAGTTCCCTTCTCCACATTCTTCAGTCTCCCTACACCACTTCTATTACCAGTTCCCTTCTCCACATTCTTCAGTCTCCTTACACCATTTCTACTACCAGTTCCCTTCTCCACATTCTTCAGTGTCCTTACACCATTTCTATTACCAGTTCTCTTCTCCACATTCTTCAGTCTCCCTACACCATTTCTATTACCAGTTCTCTTCTCCACATTCTTTAGTCTCCTTACACCATTTCTATTACCAGTTCTCTTCTCCACATTCTTCAGTCTCCCTTCACCATTTCTATTACCAGCTCTATTCTCCACAGTCTTTAGTCTCCCTACACCATTTCTATTACCAGTTCTCTTCTCCAGTCTTCAGTCTCCCTACACCATTTCTATTACCAGTTCTCTTCTCCACATTCTTCAGTCTCCCTACACCATTTCTATTACCAGTTCTCTTCTCCACATTCTTTAGTCTCTCTACACCATTTCTATTACCAGTTCTCTTCTCCACATTCTTTAGTCTCTCTACACCATTTCTATTACCAGTTCTCTTCTCCACATTCTTTAGTCTCTCTACACCATTTCTATTACCAGTTCTCTTCTCCACATTCTTTAGTCTCTCTACACCATTTCTATTACCAGTTCTCTTCTCCACAGTCTTTAGTCTCCCTACACCATTTCTATTACCAGTTCTCTTCTCCACATTCTTTAGTCTCTCTACACCATTTCTATTACCAGTTCTCTTCTCCACATTCTTCAGCCTCTCTACACCATTTCTATTACCAGTTCTCTTCTCCACATTCTTTAGTCTCCCTACACCATTTCTATTACCAGTTCTCTTCTCCACAGTCTTCAGTCTCCCTACACCATTTCTATTACCAGTTCTCTTCTCCACATTCTTTAGTCTCCCTACACCTTTTCTATTACCAGTTCTCTTCTCCACATTCTTTAGTCTCTCTACACCATTTCTATTACCAGTTCTCTTCTCCACATTCTTTAGTCTCTCTAGACCATTTCTATTACCAGTTCTCTTCTCCACATTCTTTAGTCTCTCTACACCATTTCTATTACCAGTTCTCTTCTCCACATTCTTTAGTCTCCCTACACCATTTCTATTACCAGTTCCCTTCTCCACATTCTTCAGTCTCCCTACACCATTTCTATTACCAGTTCTCTTCTCCACATTCTTCAGTCTCCCTACACCATTTCTATTAAAAGTTCCCTTCTCCACATTCTTCAGTCTCCCTACACCATTTCTATTACCAGTTCCCTTCTCCACATTCTTTAGTCTCCCTACACCATTTCTATTACCAGTTTTCTTCTCCACATTCTTCAGTCTCCCTACACCATTTCTATTACCAGTTCTCTTCTCCACATTCTTTAGTCTCCCTACACCAGTTCTATTACCAGTTCTCTTCTCCACATTCTTCAGTCTCCCTACACCATTTCTATTACCAGTTCCCTTCTCCACATTCTTTAGTCTCCCTACACCATTTCTATTAACAGTTCTCTTCTCCACATTCTTCAGTCTCCCTACACCATTTCTATTACCAGTTCCCTTCTCCACATTCTTCAGTCTCCTTACACCATTTCTATTACCAGTTCCCTTCTCCACATTCTTCAGTGTCCTTACACCATTTCTATTACCAGTTCTCTTCTCCACATTCTTCAGTCTCCCTACACCATTTCTATTACCAGTTCTCTTCTCCACATTCTTTAGTCTCCCTACACCATTTCTATTACCAGTTCTCTTCTCCACATTCTTCAGTCTCCCTTCACCATTTCTATTACCAGCTCTATTCTCCACAGTCTTTAGTCTCCCTACACCATTTCTATTACTAGTTCTCTTCTCCAGTCTTCAGTCTCCCTACACCATTTCTATTACCAGTTCTCTTCTCCACATTCTTCAGTCTCCCTACACCATTTCTATTACCAGTTCTCGTCTCCACATTCTTTAGTCTCTCTACACCATTTCTATTACCAGTTCTCTTCTCCACATTCTTTAGTCTCTCTACACCATTTCTATTACCAGTTCTCTTCTCCACATTCTTTAGTCTCTCTACACCATTTCTATTACCAGTTCTCTTCTCCACATTCTTTAGTCTCTCTACACCATTTCTATTACCAGTTCTCTTCTCCACAGTCTTTAGTCTCCCTACACCATTTCTATTACCAGTTCTCTTCTCCACATTCTTTAGTCTCTCTACACCATTTCTATTACCAGTTCTCTTCTCCACATTCTTCAGCCTCTCTACACCATTTCTATTACCAGTTCTCTTCTCCACATTCTTTAGTCTCCCTACACCATTTCTATTACCAGTTCTCTTCTCCACATTCTTCAGTCTCTCTAGACCATTTCTATTACCAGTTCTCTTCTCCACATTCTTCAGTCTCTCTACACCATTTCTATTACCAGTTCTCTTCTCCACATTCTTCAGTCTACCTACACCATTTCTATTACCAGTTCTCTTCTCCACATTCTTCAGTCTCTCTACACCATTTCTATTACCAGTTCTCTTCTCCACATTCTTCAGACTCTCTACACCATTTCTATTACCAGTTCTCTTCTCCACATTCTTCAGTCTACCTACACCATTTCTATTACCAGTTCTCTTCTCCACATTCTTCAGTCTAAATACACCATTTCTATTACCAGTTCTCTTCTCCACATTCTTAAGTCTACCTACACCATTTCTATTACCAGTTCTCTTCTCCACATTCTTCAGTCTATCTACACCATTTCTATTACCAGTTCTTTTCTCCACATTCTTCAGTCTACCTGCACCATTTCTATTACCAGTTCTCTTCTCCACATTCGTCAGTCTACCTACACCATTTCTATTACCAGTTTTCTTCTCCACATTCTTTAGTCTCTCTACACCATTTCTATTACCAGTTCTCTTCTCCACATTCTTCAGTCTACATACACCATTTCTATTACCAGTTCAATTCTCCACATTCTTCAGTCTACCTACACCATTTCTATTACCAGTTCTCTTCTTCACATTCTTTAGTCTCCTTACACCATTTCTATTACCAGCTCTCTTCTCCACATTCTTTAGTCTCCCTACACCATTTCTATTACCAGTTCCCTTCTCCACATTCTTCAGTCTCCTTACACCATTTCTATTACCAGTTCTCTTCTCCACATTCTTCAGTCTCCCTACACCATTTCTATTACCAGTTCTCTTCTCCACATTCTTCAGTCTCCCTACACCATTTCTATTACCAGTTCAATTCTAAACAGTCTTCAGTCTCCCTAAACCATTTCTATTACCAGTTCTCTTCTCCACATTCTTCAGTCTCCCTACACCATTTATATTACCAGTTCTCTTCTCCACATTCTTTAGTCTCTCTACACCATTTCATTTACCAGTTCTCTTCTCCACATTCTTTAGTCTCTCTATACCATTTCTATTACCAGTTCTCTTCTCCACATTCTTTAGTCTCTCTACACCATTTCTATTACCAGTTCTCTTCTCCACATTCTTCAGTCTCCCTACACCATTTCTATTACCAGTTCTCTTCTCCACAGTCTTTAGTCTCCCTACACTATTTCTATTACCAGTTCTCTTCTCCACAGTCTTCAGTCTCCCTACACCATTTCTATTACCAGTTCTCTTCTCCACATTCTTCAGTCTCCCTACACCATTTCTATTACCAGTTCTCTTCTCCACATTCTTTAGTCTCTCTACACCATTTCATTTACCAGTTCTCTTCTCCACATTCTTTAGTCTCTCTATACCATTTCTATTACCAGTTCTCTTCTCCACATTCTTTAGTCTCTCTACACCATTTCTATTACCAGTTCTCTTCTCCACATTCTTTAGTCTCTCTACACCATTTCTATTACCAGTTCTCTTCTCCACATTCTTCAGTCTCCCTACACCATTTCTATTACCAGTTCCCTTCTCCACATTCTTCAGTCTCCCTACACCATTTCTATTACCAGTTCCCTTCTCCACATTCTTTAGTCTCCCTACACCATTTCTATTACCAGTTCTCTTCTCCACATTCTTCAGTCTCCCTACACCATTTCTATTACCAGTTCTCTTCTCCACATTCTTTAGTCTCCCTACACCAGTTCATTTACCAGTTCTCTTCTCCACATTCTTCAGTCTCCCTACACCATTTCTATTACCAGTTCCCTTCTCCACATTCTTTAGTCTCCCTACACCATTTCTATTAACAATTCTCTTCTCCACATTCTTCAGTCTGCCTACACCATTTCTATTACCAGCGCCCTTCTCCACATTCTTCAGTCTCCTTACATAATTTCTATTACCAGTTCTCTTCTCCACATTCTTTAGTCTCCCTACACCATTTCTATTACCAGTTCCCTTCTCCACATTCTTCAGTCTCCTTACAATATTTTTATTACCAGTTCTATTCTCCACATTCTTCAGTCTCCCTACACCATTTCTATTACCAGTTCTCTTTTCCACATTCTTTAGTTACTCTACACCATTTCTATTACCAGTTCTCTTCTCCACATTCTTTAGTCTCTCTACATCATTTCTATTACCAGTTCTCTTCTCCACATTCTTTAGTCTCTCTACACCATTTCTATTACAAGTTCTCTTCTCCACATTCTTTAGTCTCTCTACACCATTTCTATTACCAGTTCTCTTCTCCACAGTCTTTAGTCTCCCTACACCATTTCTATTACCAGTTCTCTTCTCCACATTCTTTAGTCTCTCTACACCATTTCTATTACCAGTTCTCTTCTCCACATTCTTTAGTCTCTCTACACCATTTCTATTACCAGTTCTTTTCTCCACATTCTTTAGTCTCCCTACACCATTTCTATTACCAGTTCTCTTCTCCACATTCTTCAGTCTCTCTACACCATTTCTATTACCAGTTCTCTTCTCCACATTCTTCAGTCTCTCTACACCATTTCTATTACCAGTTCTCTTCTCCACATTCTCCAGTCTACCTACACCATTTCTATTACCAGTTCTCTTATCCACATTCTTCAGTCTCTCTACACCATTTCAATTACCAGTTCTCTTCTCCACATTCTTCAGTCTCTCTACACCATTTCTATTACCAGTTCTCTTCTCCACATTCTTCAGTCTCCCTACACCATTTCTATTACCAGTTCTCTTCTCCACATTCTTCAGTCTCCCTACACCATTTCTATTACCAGTTCTCTTCTCCACATTCTTTAGTCTCCCTACACCATTTCTATTACCAGTTCTCTTTTCCACATTCTTTAGTCTCTCTACACCATTTCTATTACCAGTTCTCTTCTCCACATTCTTTAGTCTCCCTACACCATTTCTATTACCAGTTCTCTTCTCCACATTCTTCAGTCTCTCTAGACCATTTCTATTACCAGTTCTCTTCTCCACATTCTTCAGTCTCTCTACACCATTTCTATTACCAGTTCT
The DNA here is from genome assembly GCA_024509875.1 of Oreohelix idahoensis. Taxonomy (NCBI): domain Eukaryota; kingdom Metazoa; phylum Mollusca; class Gastropoda; order Stylommatophora; family Oreohelicidae; genus Oreohelix; species Oreohelix idahoensis. The sequence goes on along the minus strand of JAMPIV010017515.1, from coordinate 44,780 downwards.
CTTCTCCACATTCTTCAGTCTACCTACACCATTTCTATTACCAGTTCTCTTCTCCACATTCTTCAGTCTCTCTACACCATTTCTATTACCAGTTCTCTTCTCCACATTCTTCAGTCTCTCTACACCATTTCTATTACCAGTTCTCTTCTCCACATTCTTCAGTCTACCTACACCATTTCTATTCCCAGTTCTCTTCTCCACATTCTTCAGTCTAAATACACCATTTCTATTACCAGTTCTCTTCTCCACATTCTTAAGTCTATCTACACCATTTCTATTACCAGTTCTTTTCTCCACATTCTTCAGTCTATCTACACCATTTCTATTACCAGTTCTCTTCTCCACATTCTTCAGTCTACCTACACCATTTCTATTACCAGTTCTCTTCTCCACATTCTTCAGTCTACCTACACCATTTCTATTACCAGTTCTCTTCTCCACATTTGTCAGTCTACCTACACCATTTCTATTACCAGTTCTCTTCTCCACAGTCTCCCTACACCATTTCTATTACCAGTTCTCTTCTCCACATTCTTCAGTCTACATACACCATTTCTATTACCAGTTCTCTTCTCCACATTCTTCAGTCTACCTACACCATTTCTATTACCAGTTCTCTTCCCCACATTCTTTAGTCTCCTTACACCATTTCTATTACCAGTTCTCTTCTCCACATTCTTTAGTCTCCCTACACCATTTCTATTATCAGTTCTCTTCTCCACATTCTTCAGTCTCCTTACACCATTTCTATTACCAGTTCTCTTCTCCACATTCTTCAGTCTCCCTACACAATTTCTATTACCAGTTCTCTTCTCCACATTCTTCAGTCTCCCTACATCATTTCTATTACCAGTTCCCTTCTTCACATTCTTCAGTCTCCCTACACCATTTCTATTACCAGTTCTCTTCTCCACAGTCTTTAGTCTCCCTACACCATTTCTATTACCAGTTCTCTTCTCCACAGTCTTCAGTCTCCCTACACCATTTCTATTACCAGTTCTCTTCTCCACATTCTTCAGTCTCCCTACACCATTTCTATTACCAGTTCTCTTCTCCACATTCTTTAGTCTCTCTACACTATTTCATTTACCAGTTCTCTTCTCCACATTCTTTAGTCTCTCTACACCATTTCTATTACCAGTTCTCTTCTCCACATTCTTTAGTCTCTCTACACCATTTCTATTACCAGTTTTCTCCACATTCTTTAGTCTCCCTACACCATTTCTATTACCAGTTCCCTTCTCCACATTCTTCAGTCTCCCTACACCATTTCCATTACCAGTTCTCTTCTCCACATTCTTCAGTCTCCCTACACCATTTCTATTACCAGTTCCCTTCTCCACATTCTTCAGTCTCCCTACACCATTTCTATTACCAGTTCCCTTCTCCACATTCTTTAGTCTCCCTACACCATTTCTATTACCAGTTCTCTTCTCCACATTCTTTAGTCTCCCTACACCATTTCTATTACCAGTTCTCTTCTCCACATTCTTCAGTCTCCCTACACCATTTCTATTACCAGTTACCTTCTCCACATTCTTTAGTCTCCCTACACCATTTCTATTAACAGTTCTCTTCTCCACATTCTTCAGTCTCCCTACACCATTTCTATTACCAGTTCCCTTCTCCACATTCTTCAGTCTCCTTGTACCATTTCTATTACCAGTTCTCTTCTCCACATTCTTTAATCTCCCTACACCATTTCTATTACCAGTTCCCTCCTCCACATTCTTCAGTCTCCTTACACCATTTCTATTACCAGTTCTCTTCTCCACATTCTTCAGTCTCTCTACACCATTTCTATTACCAGTTCTCTTCTCCACATTCTTTAGTCTCTCTACACCATTTCTATTACCAGTTCTCTTCTCCACATTCTTTAGTCTCTCTACACCATTTCTATTACCAGTTTTCTTCTCCACAGTGTTTAGTCTCCCTACACCATTTCTATTACCAGCTCTCTACACCATTTCTATTACCAGTTCTCTTCTCCACAGTCTTTAGTCTCTCTACACCATTTCTATTACCAGTTCTCTTCTCCACATTCTTCAGTCTCCCTACACCATTTCTATTACCAGTTCTCTTCTCCACATTCTTCAGTCTCTCTACACCATTTCTATTACCAGTTCTCTTCTCCACATTCTTCAGTCTCTCTACACCATTTCTATTACCAGTTCTCTTCTCCACATTCTTCAGTCTACCTACACCATTTCTATTACCAGTTCTCTTCTCCACATTCTTCAGTCTCTCTACACCATTTCTATTACCAGTTCTCTTCTCCACATTCTTCAGTCTCCCTACACCATTTCTATTACCAGTTCTCTTCTCCACATTCTTTAGTCTCCCTACACCATTTCTATTACCAGTTCTCTTCTCCACATTCTTTAGTCTCCCTACACCATTTCTATTACCAGTTCTCTTCTCCACATTCTTTAGTCTCCCTACACCATTTCTATTACCAGTTCTCTTCTCCACATTCTTTAGTCTCTCTACACCATTTCTATTACCAGTTCTCTTCTCCGCATTCTTTAGTCTCCCTACACCATTTCTTACCCACTGGGTTTTCAGAGTGAGGACTGTCTTATAATACTGTCAGCAGGTTTCCTGAATGCGAGACCTCTCCATCACCAACATCTGTTTTCTCATCGCTTGTTCCACAGACACTTGTATGGTTCTTGACATCAGTTCTATATTGGTGATCTTGTCATCAGTTCTATATTGGTGATCTTGTCATAAGTTCTATATTGGTGATCTTGTCATCAGGTCTGTATTGGTGATCTTGTCGTCAGTTCTTTTTTATTGGTGATCTTGTCATAAGTTCTATATTGGGGATCTTGTCATCAGTTCTATATTGGTGACCATGTCTTTAGTTTTATATTGGTGGTGTTATCATAAGTTCTATATAGGTGATCTTGCATCAGTTCTATAATGGTGATCTTGTCATCAGTTCTATATTGGCGATCTTGTCATCAGTTCTATGATTGTGATCTTGTCATTAATTCTATATTGGTAATCTTGTCATCAATTTTATCTTGGTGATCTTGTCATCAGTTCTATATTGGTGATTGTAACAGCTTGATTAACAAGCTGTGGACTGTCTGTGCTCGGCTGGTAGGAAGTACGTAATGTCACTCGTGTATATGGGGTGGTCAGTAGAGTGGTGTGAACGGAACGACACGAATCTGCGAGGTCAGCAGGTCAGGGGTGAATTCAATGGGAGTTCTGATTGGTGCAAGGAAGAAAGTAGGTCGAGGTTAGCAGGTAAGAAAGTGGTTTTTTTTTGTGGGGACCGTCGACTTGAATGAATTGTCGAGTGCGAGAACGTATTGATTTGTGCGGATATAGTTTATTTTCTGATCTAGGCTTTTCATGGATGTGATACACTTCACTGACTGTACATGATTGTAACTTTGTGGCCACACTTTTGAATACATTGGACTGAGACGGGAATATGTGTTGGTTATTACTTGAATGTGTACAACTCTGTCCCTCACTCTCTTGTTTAGTATTTCAAGGACTAAGACATAGGTGTGTTCTATGTAGAATGCACTGTGTCAGGTGGGGAGCTGGTTTTGTGTCCTCAGATTTGGTATAGCTGTGTTCGTTATCTTTTCATCTTCTGCTTTGAGATATGAAGAGTAAATTTGCCACTGTGTTCCCTTCTCTTGGTATTAGTTTTGAGCAAGTGCCAGGTCATAAATCTATTTTTGGTCACGTATACTATAGTCCTGTTTTTCATTCACATAGTGATCAGGAAATTTGAATGCTGAGTCACGGGACACGGATTAGCGGTACGCCGTGAAGTGTTTTTTTCTTACTCGTGTGATTTTCAGTTCACGAATTAAGCTTGAACAGTGTTGCAAGTTTGGAGTTTTTGGGATGTGTTAGAGGAGGTTAAATGATTAGGACTTTCAGTCATGGTGTAGTGACAGCAGAATTACAAGGCGATATTTATTATGTACACTGCACTGTCACTTTGCCTGTGCAATAGTGTGTGAGGACATTTTTTGCTCTTTGCAAGTTGAAGGATGCACTGTTGCTTTAGTTGATAGACAACAGTTGTCAGTTATAGGTGTATAGTTTGTAATTTCCTGAAGAAGATCAAGATGTCTTTTCAGTTATGAGGAATTGGTAGTGACCTAGTGTTACTTTCAGGACCTGGTTGTAGGGGTTAGTGCCGTCGCTGCGACGGTGTGTGCATCACTCTTGTAAAGAAAACGATGCTGTTGCCTGCCAACGTCTGCAGTGTGAACCAAACTGTAGCAAGTTCGTTGTCATTCGTTTCATTGTCTGCCAAGCTGAGACGACGATGCCGTTCCTGCTAACACCGGGTGTGCGAACCAGTGGGTGGCAGCTGTGATCGTCCCTGTGTTCCACTTAGGACTGGAACGGCACCATATCGTATTATGTGATCGTGGTCTGTGTTTCTTATTTATATATAGAACTTCTACTTTATTCCTTAACAGAGAGTAGGTTTAGTTAACTGGCCAAACTCTCCAGAGTTCTTGATTCCTCTCTTATTAATGGGGGATCCAGGTTCTTAGTAGTTCTCTTCAGATGTTAATGTTAGAGCAATTTTAGATCATCGTTTCATTTCCAACTGACATGCATTTCCACAGTAAAAGGTTATTCAAGTTCCTCAAAAGCAGGTATAATTTTCCAAGAACGTTTTTTTTTATTTGCAACAACAGTTCAACCAAAACGAATGAAATATAAAGCAGATATTTTCAGGCATAGTATTCATAGTTCAACAAGGCAGCTATTTTCTTAGCATTTCAGTCGATATACTTCTGTACATTTTGGGCAAATATGATCATAGTTTTCTCTGCATAATATACGTCGAGTTTGGGGTGAGGCATAATAGTATATAGCATGTCTACTTAAGATCTGGTTGAAAAATCATGGAGAAAACACAGTTTCATCTTGGTTATCATACTGATACTAGTTTCTGCACATTTACAGCTAACTAGGTGAAAAATCCTCACAAATATCTAGTCCCACAGTTTAGAATAGATTTGGTTTGCAGTAAAAACCACTGCTTGATCCACATGATTGAGATCAACTGCCTTCTGCACATTTAAAGCTAACTAGGTGAAAAATCCTCACAATTATCTAGTCCCACAGTTTAGAATAGATTTGGTTTGCAGTAAAAACCACTGCTTGATCCATATGATCAAGGCGTTATTGAGACACATCTGTTCTCTTCAGGGCAATGAGATCAACTGACTTCCCCGGCGAATTCCGCTGGGTAAGCAAGCGTGCGTGATCTACTTATTTTCAGTTCAACGATTGGTCAAGGATCTGCCAAACGCTATTTTTCATCATCCTCCCTTCCCTCGACTGTCTTTTTATCTAAGTTACAAATATAGTCCGTTTCCATTAAAAATAGCCGTTTATTTTATACTAACTATCTTCTGTTTCAGTTTAAAAGGTGATTTTCCAATAAGTTATTTTTTCTTAGTATAATTTCCTGAAATGACGAACGTACGGTCACACAGCCTTGATAGCGCTCATTTCATTGTCTGACTGGTTAAGACTACGAATCGCTGCAATGCCATTTTGAAGCCTACAGTGTAGTCCCTGGTGGGACGGGGTGCATGCCAAACACTGGAGCTAGTGCATTACAGTATCAAGATTTGCACAGGGTCGTTACGGGAATTGCCAGAAGCCACGCAGTACCAGGTATACGTTATGAAAATTTTCTCATACAAAAGACCGCAGTCCATCATCACAAACTGTATCGAACATTTGCTCACGTACAAAGGCTGCACTACACCTTTGCAAACGGTGTTAACTTTCATGAACTCGTGATATGTTATGGGAGTTGAGCTGGGAAAACCTCGCCTAGTGCTGACGACAGGCTAGCATACATATGCTGTAGAACATTGATGCACGTGGACTGACTTTTTGCTTCACCGCCCTGTGGTATTTCAGTGAAGATAAGGCACTCAGCAGTCATCCTAAGTGACAATATTCATAACTGTATGTAACTATGTAACGTGTCATTTGTTGTGAGGACCATTGTATCGTCAGTGATTAGGAGCTGTGGGTATTAACGTTATCATCAGGAGCCCAGACCTTCGGAGATCATCAATTACATTTATTTATAGTTACCCTTCTTCATGTAGTCAAATTATTATTACACGTTATCCGGTACTTATTTTTCTTCTTGTATTTTTCTACTTTGTAGTATTATATAATTAGTATTCATTCTCTTGTTCCTTCTTTTCCATTTGGTTGGTGAGTACTTCCTCCATCTTGTGTGGTGTTGTACTTTACTAGTCTTTGGTCACTTCATTGTCTATTGTAGGTTTTTGTTATGTCTTTGCAGAAGTATAATTTTATTGTCGTTTTTCAGAGGTGGAAAAGGTGGTGAGTTTAGGATTTTATCTTTTGCATTTTGGACAGAGATTGAGCTAAACTGTTCTTTAGGACTGTTGCAGGGTGAATTGTGTGCCGTTGCGCGGGCACGTAGAGCTGACCATTCAGCTGCCCTGCATAATTCACGTTGCACATTTTAGTGGATTAGGGGTGTAGGTCTGGTTTTTTTGCACAGTGCCGTATTTATAATAGTGTCTCTTTGTCATGTTTAGTTGGAACTTTCTCCTGTATTCTTTTTACCATCATGTAGATACGTTAATTTCCCAATCTCTTGTTTTCGCACGATAACATTTACAGTTTGTAATTACCCATCTGCTGCTGTCTTATTGTATCTTTTGTCTTCTTCCACCGCCTACTGTTGTGTTCGTTTGTGTAGTAAGGTCGTCCTAATCATCTTATTATTGACACAATTGTTTGTATTTCCGTATGTTATGTTCTAGTAAAGGGTATCTCAATTTCAATTCCAGTACCTATAGCATTGGAGCAGGGACGTGATTGCGCACTTTTGTTTGCGTACACACATTTTTGTGTTCGTTGAGAATCACGTTTATTTTTATTCTGTTAATGATATTCCAGTGTGGTATTGTTTTGTAACACTGCTTAAATATTATGGGTATTATGGGTACAGCAAGTTATGTTGTTGGGTGACTTCACACAAGAATACTAAATACATCCCTTTTGATTGGTACGGTACTGTTCGGTACAGGGTATTTTCACGGATTGCCTCCCCTGCTTTGCAGTAGTAGTGCAACAGTTGCCAAAACTCAAGAGTATCTAAAGTATGCTGTCAAAAGTGTCTACCGTTGCACAAGACTACTCTTGACAGAGAAATAGATAGAAGGGAAATGACGCTTCTATCTCAAGGGAGATGCACAAGATAATTTATGTCAAAAACAATGCTGCATAGCAATTGTTAACTTATATATGTCCGTCGCCTTTTGTGATCAATTAAGCAATGGTTATTGCCCGTTCAAGCCCCCAGCTGGTTTTAATCCAGTGAATTTTCGTTATAAGTATTAGTTCTATATATATATATATATATATATATATATATATATATATATATATATATATATATATATATATATATATATATATATATATATATATATATATATATATATATATATATAATAACAATAATAGCCCCTTCAGTCATAACTGACTATGGGAATGCACCCCTGAGGTGACAACCCTCAGCTGCTTATTTTCCTGGTGCTCCTTTCGACGTTTTCTCCCCTCCTCTGCTTGTTGTGTGAGCTTCTCTTTGCCCAATCTGAGGTGGTGCCGTAAATAGCATCGCCACTTAGTGCGATCGGCAGCTTCATCCTCCCATGTTGCTGGATCCATGTCCAGTACCCTCATATCTCTCTTGCACACATCTTTGAACCTCAGCAGTGGTCGCCCAACTGTTCTCCTGCCATCTGCTAATTGTCCGTAGAAGATATCTTTTGGGATGCGACCATCTTCCATGCGGCGAACATGGCCAAGCCAGCGAAGTCTGCGCTGTCTAAGCAGTGTATACACACTTTGAAGGCCAGCACGTGGCAACACTTCGACATTTGTCACTTTATCTTTCCATGAGATGCCGAGGATGCGGCGTAGACACCGTAAATGGAAAGTATTGAGCCTTCTTTCTTGCTTAGCATAGGTCGTCCAGGTCTCGATGCCATATAGGAGTGTGCTGGTGATGCAGGCATTATATACCGCAGCTTTGGTCTTCATTGTGAGTTTAGAATTTCCCCAAACACGCTATGTGAGGCGGACAAAGGAAGCTGCAGCTTTGACAATGCGGCTGTAGATTTCTGTATCCAGTGAGAGTTTGTCATTGATGGTAGACCCTAGATATGTGAACTGATGCACCACTGCCAATTCATAGTTATCGATAGTGATAACTGGTGCAGCACCCTCATCCTGACTCAGCACATTCGTTTTCTTTAGACTTATTGTGAGGCCAAAGTCCTTGCATGCTTTAGTGAAGCGATTCATCAAGTTCTGAAGCCTCTGTTGGCTTTGAGTGATGACTGCAGCATCATCAGCGAACAACAAGTCTCTTATAGTGACCCTTCTGATTTTTGTTTTTGCCTTCAGCCTTGAAAGATTAAACAGACGGCCATCTGACCTAGTGTGAAGGCATATTCCTTCAGTTGCATCTCTGAATGCATGTTTCAAGAGTAGGGCAAAGAAGATCCCAAAGAGGGTCGGAGCCAGAACACAGCCTTGTTTAACGCCACTTCGTATGTCAAAGGGCTGTGAAGTGCTTCCAGCATATTGGACTGTTCCCTTCATGTCGTCATGGAATGACTTTATCATTTCCAGCATTTTAAAAAGGCAGCCTATTTTCAGGAGGATTTTAAAGAGTCCATCCCTACTAACCAGGTCAAATGCTTTTGTGAGGTCTATAAAGGCGATATATAAAGGCCTTTTCTGCTCTCTTGATTTTTCCTCAAGCTTGCGGACAGAGAAGATCATGTCTGTTGTTGATCTACCAGCTCGGAATCCACACTGTGACTCTGGATATATGCGCTCAGCTAACTTGTGTAGTCACATTAAGATGACTTACCAACAATAGTAAGAAGAGAGATGCCTCTGTAGTTATTGCAATCACTTCTGTCTCCTTTATTTTTATATAGTGTTACAATCCTGGCATCTCGCATGTCTTGAGGAATAGTTGTCTCTTCCCAGCACTGGCACAGCATCCTATGCAGCGGATGTAATAGCGTGCTCTTACAGCATTTGATTAAATCAGGAGAAATCTCATCACTGCTTGGTGCTTTGCCAGAGGCCAAGCTATCAATGGCCTTGCTGAGTTCCTCTAATGTTGGTTCGGCATCCAGCTCCTCCATAGTTGGAAGACATTTGACAGCATCAAGGGCTGCAGGCGTAACGGTATTTTCTCTAGCGTAAAGCTCAGAGTAGGGCTCGACCCACCTCTCCATCTGCTTACCCTTATCAGTTAGCTTCTCTCCGCTGATGGTTTTTAGCGGTGCCGTCTTACTGTTGTGGGGGCCAAGTGCTTTCTCTATACCGTCATACATTTGTTTAATGTTGCCTGTTTGCGCTGCGATCTGGATGCTCTCACTGAGCTGGAGCCAATAGTCATTTGCACAGCGTCGAGCAGTTTGTTGATCTTTGCTTCTCAAAGCCTTGAGGATCTGTAGGGTTCTAGCACTCGGTGAACGTTTGTATTCATTCATAGCACTGCGCTTAGCTTCAATGACAGGTGCCATCACATCTGATGAAGCATCAAACCAGTCATTTGACTTTGCCGTTTTCTTACCAAAGGTGGCAAGTGCAGTACTTTGAATGGTGTTCCGTAGATGCTCCCAGTTCTCTGTAATAGTATTACCATGCTGAGGGCTACTGCACTTTCTTGAAGGTCGCAGTAAATTGAGTGATCATGACAGGGTCTGACATCTTGCTGGTATCAATGCGTGGTTTCCCTTCATGTCTCACACGATAGAGTTTTCTTGGTTGTGCTCTGATTTTGCAGCAAACCAAGGAGTGATCTGTATCACAGTCTGCACTATGGTACGAGCGCGTGGAGAGCACAGCCCTGAAAAGTGGCCTTCTGACGAGAATCAGGTCCAGTTGGTGCCAGTGCTTGGATCGTGGGTGTCTCCATGACACCTAATGCTGGGGTTTTGTCTGAAAGTAGGTGTTGGTCATGCAGAAGTCATGGTGGACACACAACTCTAAGAGCCGTTGTCCGTTTTCATTCATCTTGCCAATACCAAACCTGCCCAGACATGAAGGCCATGAAACATTATCGGCACCCACTCTAGCGTTAAAGTCACCAAGGAGAACAAGCTGTTCTTGCCTAGGTATGCTTTTGATGACTGCTGCTAGATTCTCGTAGAACTCATCTTTAGCTTCTGAGGCAGAGTACAGAGTAGGAGCATACACACTGACAAGGGTGATGGGACCTGTGCTAGTTTGCAGGCGGAGCGTTAACAGGCGTTCTGATCCATTCTCGCCTGGTTCAACCATGTTAGTTAGCGATTTTTTTACCGCAAAACCTACTCCGTGTTCTCTAGCTTTATTAAGATCTTTCCCTTGCTAATACAATGTGTAGTCCTTCTCGCTCACTGTTCCAGAGCCCGCCAGGCGCGTTTCCTGAAGTGCAACTATATCCACCTGAAGTCGTTTAAGCTCATCGTTAATTATGGCTGTCTTCCTTACATCGTTTACGTCATGTAGGTTTTCGGATAGTCCTGTCAACATAGTCCGGACGTTCCAGCATCCCAATCTGAGAGTTTGCTTATTTCTATTATTACGATAATTTCTATAAAGTGAAGCTGGAGTCTAATACAGATGAAAAACCTATGGCAAGGCACAAGCAAAGAAACAAAGTTACAACTGATCAGAGCATGTATATTCCCAGTAGCAACATACGGCTGCGAGACTTGGACACTCAATAAAACAGTTGCAAAAAAGATTACATCATTCGAAATGAAATGCTACAGAAGGATGTTGAGAATACCCTGGACAGAAAAAAAGACCAACAGAGAAGTACTGCACTCACTAAACGTACAGGAACATTGGCTCCTAAATACCATCGCAATAAGGAAGCTGAAATTTTTCGGTCATATAAAAAGACATAATAGTCTGGAAAAAACAGTGATGGAAGGCATGGTCCCTGGAAAAAGGGGAAGGGGTCGACCTAGACGACGGTGGACCCAGGACATCACAGAGAGTCTGAACTTGTCTTTGGCTGATGCAGGTCGACTTGCCCAGAATCGTGATGCGTTCAGAGCAGCTGTAATGGAGACAACGTTCTGGAAAGAATATGTCACATGATGATGATGATGAAGCTGGAGTGTCCTCTCCAGGGCGCGAGCTTGGGCACAGTTATATGGAGATCAAGCTGTTGCCCATGCAGCATGTTCCCCCTCTCCACACAGCTGGTAGATCCAAAGGAACGGCAGTAGCCGATACAGTTTGGTACCAGCCACGTCGCAGGAGTTGCCAGAATAATGTCGAATCGACATTAGACTGCCTTAGGGACTCCGACTCTGGATTTATCCTCAGGGTTTACTCCCGAAGCCAATTCCATAAATGGATATTCCCGCAAGGCAGCGGTGGTTTGAGTTCAGAGTTCCTTCTCTTAGATAAGCTACCAACCAAGGATCACGAGCCCTATCTGCTTGAAGCTGCTGGTTTTAAGGCGCCAGTCGCTCGCTTTGCCCCTTCTCCTGTCAGTGAAAACAGTTCCGCCGGGCTCAAATTGAGCCACACGTGAATGCCGGGAGCTGGACTTGGTTGTCAGAGGCTGCTTGAGGAGCGTGCCATTGAAGTATTTTATCTGCAGCGAGAGCTTACCCTCACTACAACTCCTGGCTGTAACAACCTTTGGAACCATATATATATATATATATATATATACACACACATATATATATATATATATATAGGGGCAAAGTCTTTTACAGACAGGGGGTATGATGTGCTGGTGTTGTGGGTAGTGGGTTTCCCCCCTTGCTTCACCCTAGGCCTAGTGAATTCTTGTTCATGAAAGGAGCGACCATTGCGGTGTTAGTCTCTTGGCCTAGCAAAACCTCTCATACCCCAAGATCGTTGTGCGTGGTGAAGAGCCACACCCTCCTCGAGGTAGTCCTGGTAACTGAGGGTGCGAATCCTCAGGCTAAACACAACGGATCTAGAGGAGCAAACCTCGATAATAAAACCGGTGCACTACACCGTACACGCCCTCTGTGGGTGGGAAGGAGCCAGATGGATACTGAACAAGTCTTGGGAATGGGAACGAGTGTGGACTGCTCCATGAAGATCGGAACCCATCGTACAGGCACAGAGACTCAGGACTTGACGATCCTATTGCCTTCAACTCTTGGTCACATGCCTAGAGCCTCGGAGAACTCGGCGTAACCAGCAGGCAATTTGGTGGCGGGGAAAGAGCACTGTGAGCCCTACCTTGGCTACGTATAACAAGGAGATGCAGAAACACCCCCTTTATCTCCCCCAGAGCTGGCACAGTACACTTCTGGCTTCTACCCGGGGCGGTAGGAAATCCACATCAAACCTGGCAGAGCAAGTCCTCCATCAGATGCGGCCGATGCTGGGCCCACTGGCGCGTGGACACGTCCCGATCCCCATCGAGACTTGCCCGGGGAGCCCACCCCGGCTCAAAAAAGCAGAGAAGGCCACTCTCCAAACCTCCGATGTCTTGCGGGCAGTGTTAGGATGTGCAAGAACATGGACAGGAAGACTCCACAACTTCCCCACTGAAGACACGCCCATGACGACCGTTGCCTCAATTGGCTGTGTGTGGTGTACCCGGAAACGGGGCCTCCCAGTACTGAGGCACAGTTAAGTCCCCGATGTCACTTATCGGTGCAGAGTTGAGAGAGATGGCTGAACATCACAATCCCCCCTGTGTTGCAGCATGATGAGAACCCAGCATTGCACACTGAGCTTGGGGGGATCACTTGGGCACCAGACTTAATACTGGCTCTTGACTGGATGGCCGCATGCAGGAGATTTCTACAATGGAGGGTTGGCAGGTGGTGGGTATCTGGAAGTGGCTCTGTGCAGGACGTGAGGATTCCTTGGGAGAGCCCAGAACCAGAGCACAGCATTGTGCAAGCTCTGCATTGTTGGAGAGCCCCCTGGATGATGGGGAATGCACAGTGTGCTACCCCACCTATCCCCAACTGCTAACTTAGAACCAGAAGTGGGGTCCTCTGTATGCGTGCCTGGCCAGGATAAAATGCCTGGGAAAGAGACTGGAGCTCAGAACTCCCTAACTCAAAGTTGCAGGATGGCAGAAAAGCCATGGGAAAGACAGGGCTATTTTGAAGATAACGCAACCATATTTTAACCATACGAGCTCGGACGCCGCCTCGGTAAACAAGGTCCGCGCAGAGCAGAACGAACGAACGAACGAACGAACGAACGAACTTTATTTTCGAAGGGTAAAGAATTGGGCGCGCAGGCCCGTCTAACATTCTGCCCTTCCACTCTCATTAATCTTGCATACTATATCCTTTCATTCCCACATGATGCTTTAAGCATGAATTTAAAGGCATGCAACATTTTAAAGTTACCATAACAGCATTCATTTACAGTATGCAAGCATAATAATAAAAAAAAATGAGTAGGGTTTTTTTTTTTTGAAACAAACAAGCTAGTAAATGGGGGAAAAAAGTAATAATAAAATAAAATAAATAAAACAATAAATAAAAATAAATAAATTCTGTATACCGACACTCACTCATGCGGTCAATCCGTCTACAATTAATCTGTATTTTTGGTATGCGGGTACATTCTCACGACTCACATTTCTAAAGTACAGTATTATGTGGGTACATTCACACATACATTACATTATATAATAATATTTTAAAGTGAATATAATAATGATATTATATGGATATAAAACAAATTATTCACACACAAAAATGAGCGGAAGAGGAAAAGAAATGTTGACCTATGGATGAGATGTTGACAGGCAAATACTGTTTCTATGGGGGTAGATAATCAGTGTTGAGGAAGTGTTTGAAAAGTGCTTTGTTAAAAGAATATTGTGTAGGTAGGCTTTTTAGGTGGTGTGGAAGGCTGTTCCATAAGTAGGCACCAGAGTAGGCTAGACTCTTTTTGAACAGGTCGATCCTAGGTTTGGGCAGACGTAACTGATGTAATCGTTGTCCCTCCCTTCTACTGGTTTGAAACAATGATCTTAGGTACGACGGGGCATTGTTAGATAGAATTGTGTGAGTCAGCTTGGCTTTGTTGTAGAGAAGACGTTTTTTTAGCGACAGTATTTTGGGTTCTTTTCCTGTCCTTGTGTGTGGTGTCGTGCGATTATCGGTGATCAGACGCACTGCTCTCTTTTGCAGGGAGTGCAGTCTCTTCGAGGTGGAAGCAGGGCAACAATCCCATAGTGTAGAGCAGTAATCTAGATGTGTCTGTATATGTGAGGTGTAGAACAATAGTCTAGTGTCTGCGTCTAAGAAGTGTTTTATTTTGGCTAGCTGGTACGTCTTTTGTGCTATGTGTTTGGTTAAATTCCGTACATGGGAGTTCCACGTTAAGTGCTGGTCAATCGTGATCCCCAGAACTTTGTGTTCTGTTACATGTTCAATTTGTATTGATTCCGCGTGTAGCTGTAGCGATCTTTTGGTGCAGCTTAGGAGTTTCTGTCTGGTGGTAATCAACATAGATTTCGTTTTTGTTGTGTTTACTGGCATACGATTCATATTACTCCATTTTGTTAGATTGTCTACATCGCTTTGAAGAGTCATTTCAAGTGCCACGCAGTCATTGTCACTAGTGTAGATAGTACAATCATCTGCAAAGAGGTCACAAGTTGAATATTTTAGATGTAGTGGCAGGTCGTTGATGAACATTGCGAAGAGTAGGGGCCCAAGAATAGAGCCCTGTGGTACTCCTGTAACTACCTTCGAGAAATCTGATGCCGAGTTGTTGTGAAGCACTAACTGTTGTCGATCTGCCAGGAATGATTTGATGATGTTTAGTGGATTAGAGCCTATTCTGAGGGTTTCCAACTTTTGAACCAAGATAGTGTGGTCAATCATGTCAAATGCTTTCTTGAAGTCGACAAAAACAGCACCACATAATTTTCCATCATTTATGTTCGACAGCCAGTTGTCTGCCATTTTGGTGAGCGCTGTGTGACAGGAATGTTTGGGTCTGAAACCTGACTGGCTATCAATGAGCAGTTTGTTTGTTGTTAAGTGTTGAAATGTGGTGTTGTAAATGTGTTTCTCTAGTGGTTTTGAAAGAGATGATAGAAGGGATATTGGTCTGTAGCTGTTGGGATCGCTATGTGAGCCAGATTTATAGAGGGGGTACACTTTGGCAGATTTAAAGGCTGTGGGGAAGTAGTTGTGTGCAATACATTGGTTGTACACATAGGTTAAGGAGTCGCAAATGATGGGCGCAGCGTAACGTAGAATCTTATTGCTGATACCATCAAGCCCAGATGAATTGTTGTTTTTTAATGCCAAGATATATTTGAGAACTTCATGTACTGTTAGAAAAGGAATATGTCTTAGATCTGTTGTGGTGTGTTCAGTGTTGCAGAAGGCTGTCAATTTACTAATATCGCAGTCCATTGGCTTTAGTGTCGACTTGAGAAGGCTAATTTCTGTTTTGAAGTGGTTGCTAAAATGAGTTGCCGTGAGGGAGCAGCTTTTTGGTAAAGAGTTTAGTGACACCCCCAGGCTGCTTGCGAATAGTCTACTACTGGGAACATAAACAGATTAGGGATGAGCCCACTCTCCCGTTGAACAGGTGCTAAAGTCATAGATACTGGGCCAGAAGGTGCACCGGAAACCACAATATCACGCAATTCGCTTTTTTTTTTCTATGGAGAGTACACCGTCAAATAAATCTCGTACTGGTGCTCGCCCTGTGGAGCTCCACCAGGCAGGTGCAGTGCCGGGCTCTGAGCCTCGACAGAGCCCACCCTCAGCTACTGGAGGACCCTCTAGACCGTCTTGTGGAGTCAGCAGACGGCGGAGGAGAACTACTGACCAAAACAAAACAGAAAAAGAGAAACCCAGAGTGCCACTTGTCATGATGCACTGGAATGCAGAGGGAGTGAACAACAAGCAGGCTGGATACAGCAAAAAGACAGAGCTGGAAAACATCTTGTATGAGAAGCAAGTCAGTGTTTGCTGTATCCAAGAGACTCACTTGAAAGCAGATCAAACCTTTAAAATAAGGGGATATCAATGCTTCAGATCCGACAGAAAAGATAGACGAAAAGGAGGAGTACTTACTCTTGTAAGGAATAACATTCCTGCACACGAAAGGAAAACCTTCATGGATGGAGCAGAATATCAGCTGTTGCAGATAAAGGTAGACAAGATGGAAATAGAACTCCTGAACTATTACTGTCCGAACAACAAACCCCTGAGTCTCAGCTCTATACAGGTACCAGCCACCAACTTTATAGCAGTTGGAGACTTTAATAGCCACTCCCAGAGCTGGGGCTATAACCATCTGGATCACAGAGGTGAAGAGGTTGAAACTTGGCAAGATGATCACTCCCTAATCCTAGTCAATAATGCCACAGATACTCCTACCTTCTACTCCAGAGGATGGCACACAACTTCAACACCAGATCTTGCCTTCTCCACACCAGATATAGCTGGATCTATTAGTAGAGAAGTAGGAGACCAACTAGGGGGAAGCGACCATCGCCCAATCTTTCTTACTGTCCAGAGTGCAACTCTCAGTACAGGCCCAGCCATTACAAGATGGAACTACAAAAAAGCCAACTGGGGTTTATTCAGGCATCAGGTGAACACGCTGCTGTCTACCCTCAAGGTACAGAACAGAGACATTAATGAAGTGGTAAAAGACTTCAACAGATGCATACTACAAGCTGCAAAAGAAACCATTCCCAAAGGATGCCGGCGTAACTACATACCATACTGGTCCAGCACACTCCAAGAACGTCAGGAAGCTATGGACAGGGCTAGAAAGGACGCAGAGTCTCAGCCTTCACTTGAAACTCACAACAAATGGAAAAAGGCTGTAGCAGAGTTTCAGAGAACAAAGCTAGAAGAAAAACGGAAAAGCTGGAGAACTAAAACGGCATCGCTGAACCTTGAGAAAGACGGCAGGAAACTTTGGAGATTAGTCAAGTCTCTAAATGAAGAGCGTTCCTCACCTAGGCAGACTATCACATTGGATGAAGGTGGCAAACTTTTCAGAGGAAAACAAGCTGCAGACTTGTTTGCTAGAAGATACAGTTCAGAAAGCAACTTACCCATTAACATAGATCATCAGAGAGAGATAAGAAAAGAAATACTGGCAACCATGGGACAGACAGATACTCCTGCCCCAATGAGGGAACCCATCACACTAGGAGAACTACAGAAGGCTATTTCCAAGCTTAAGTTTCAAAAGTCACCCGGCCCAGACAAAATCAGCAACGAAATGCTAGTAAATCTGAGCTCAGCAGCAAAGACAAAACTGCTTGAGATATTCAACCACAGCTGGTTGAAAGGAACGGTACCCCAAGTATGGAGAGAAGCCATCACAATACCCATACTAAAGAAAGGGAAATGTAAGACCGAGGCTGCAAGTTACCGGCCAATCAGTCTCACAAGCTGTGTTGGGAAGACTATGGAGCGAATAGTCAACCACAGATTGAAATGGTATTTAGAGTCTGAGCAGATCCTGGTGCCGGAACAAGCTGGATTTAGAGAATGCTACAGTATAGAAGACCAAGTTACTTACTTGTCTCAAGCAATAGAAGATGCCTTCCAGGAGAAGAAAAAGGTCCTAACGATCTGGGTCGACTTCAAGCAGGCCTTTGACAAAGTGTGGAAAGATGGCCTCATTGCAAAACTTAGGAGAAGTGGAATCCAAGGCAACATGATGAAATGGATCCAGTCATACTTGCATAACAGGAGAACTAGAGTCACTCTTGACGGTCTGCAGAGCAGAAAAGTGTTGCTCCATCAGGGGGTACCTCAAGGAGGAGTAATTTCCCCAACACTCTTCCTTGTTTACATCAATGACCTGGTGAAAGATCTCCCTGCAGGAGTTAAAGCTGCCTTATATGCAGATGACCTAGTACTCTGGTGCGCTGATGAAAATGTCACTACAGCAAATTATAGAATGCAGCGGGCAGCAGACATGCTAGTGTCATGGGCAGAGAAATGGCTTATCACAATAAACACATACAAAACCTCCACAACACTGTTCTCCCTCGCCCCCAAGGACAAATCAGCTAACATACACCTAGGGACAACCGTGATCAAGGAAGAAAGCTACCCCACCTATCTTGGGGTGACATTTGACCAAAGGCTTACATGGAATAAGCATATTGAAAATGCAGAAGGAAAGGCCCGAAGACGACTAGGCATACTCAGAAAATTAGCAGGTACCAACTGGGGAGCAAATGAACGAAATCTAAAAAAGATTTATAATGGAGTAATAAGACCACACTTAGAGTTTAGCTCAGCAGCATGGTCATCAGCTGCTAACTCACATCTGCAGTCTTTGGACAAGGTGCAAAATCAAGCTCTCAGGCTCATTACAGGAGCCATGAAAACTACACCAATAACAGAGATGCAGAAGGTTGCTGGATTACAGACATTGTCCCATAGAAGAGACACAAAAACCATGATCCAGATGGAAAAGTACAACAGTATGCCAATGCACCCAATGAAGGCAAGACTAGATGATCTGGCATTGGGACGTCTAAAGCGTAGCAGCTTTGTGCATCGGGGAAAAGACTTATAAGACAGCATCAAGAAGACCTATCCATGAAGACAACACCACTGAAGCCCACCCTATACCCTGTACCATGGGAGCAGGCCAGCAGTGCCCTCCAAATTAATACATCAGTCAGTGGTCTCACAAGTGGATGTGAGTATAATGATCTGCAAAAACGAACTGCTACATTGAGTATGATCCAAGAAAGCTATCCCGATCAATCATGGATACATGCCTATACAGATGGATCAGCAACTAATGCTGTTAGGAATGGAGGTGCCGGTATCTTTATCTCATATCCTGACAACCACTATGAGACTAGGCACATTCCCACTGGTAAATTCTGTTCCAACTATACAGCTGAGGTTCAAGCTCTAGAGCAAGCTGCAAATATGATTTATAACACCAACTCTGACTGCCACCAGGTAGTCATCCTCACAGATGCACTGTCTGTCCTGCAAGCTCTCAAGGGTGGTAAACTCCCGCATCTGAGAAATGAACTAAACAAGGTAGCTGCCAAAAAGAGAACCATACTTCAGTGGGTACCATCTCATTGTGGTGTACCCGGAAATGAAAAGGCAGATAAACTTGCAAAAAAGGGAGGAGAATGTGAACAAGAAGATAATGAAGTCACATACTTTGAGAAAAAGAGAGCTATCCAGACTATCAGAAGAGAACAGAACCAACCCAAAGACGACTATCACACTCTCGACCGGCAGGGACAGATAACTATTTTTCGACTCAGGACAGGGCATAACAAACTGAATAAACACATGCACAAGCTACGATTGTCTGCTTCACCACTGTGCACATGTGGATTAAACGAACAAACTGCTGAGCATGTTCTACAGGACTGTCCTCTGTATGACCAGTTAAGAAAGATATACTGGCCCAATGACTCAACACTAAACTCAAAGCTATATGGAGTTAAAGAGGAACTTCAAACAACAGTCGAATTCATCATGAGAACTCGTCTGACGGTGTAATCATCAAAGATGCGATCGCAAGAAGAAGAAGAAGAATATATATATATATATATACGAGGGACGGTCAAAAAGTAATGCCTTGTAATTTTTAATTTCATTCAATAGGCATGACAACAGATAAAATTCACATTGAAATGTAGCCCTAAGTCTGAACTTCAAAAATGTATTTCTCCATATAGTCTCCGTTATTTGTTACAGTTTTTGTCCATATTCTCACAAGGGCATGTATCCCCGCACGGTAAAAATGTGTGTCCTTTTTCCTAAACCACTGGCGTACGGCGCGTTTAAGGGTCTCGGTGTCCTCAAAGTGATGTCCGCGAAGATCTTCTTTCAGTGGTCCAAACAGATGGAAGTCAAAAGGTGCAAGATCGGGACTGTAAGGGGGATGTGGTAATAATGTCCAGCCAAATTCTGCAATCGCATAAATGGTGCGTTTAGCGGTGTGTGGCGTGGCATTATCGTGCAACAGTAGTGCAGTTCTCTGATCTTTTAATGGGTACCCACCGTGCACAAACTTTTGAATAACCCAGGTCTTTAATGATGTTCTAGACACTGCCTTTACTAATGGACAACATGGAAGAAAGTTCATCCAGTGTTACCCGACGGTCACCACGAATGATGCCATCAACTCGATGAATGTTGTGTGGAGTCACTGCGGTAGACGGACGGCCAGTCCGCTTTGCGTCAGCCATTGAGGATTGACCTACTTCAGCTTCGTCACAACGATGTACCCAACGTCGGACAGTGCTAACATCCACTGTTGAATCTCCATAAACATTCTTCAAACGTTCGTGGATGCGAATTGGGGTCTCGCCTTCAGCATTGAGGAATTCTATGACATAACGTTGTTTTAACCGAACGTCATTGGCAGCCATTTTTAAACTGTTACAGTGGTGCCACCTGCTACTGAAACAGGTTGGTAATGCTATACAGTGCAGAAGAGTGTTTGAGGAATCCTGCTAAATTTACAAATTGCACACCGATGCAGTATTTACATACATAAAAAATAGGAGGCATTACTTTTTGACCTTCCCTCGTATATATATATATATATATATATATATATATATATATATATATATATATATATATACACATAAATAGATGAGGCATAAAGGCAGATCTCCCAAAGCTCCCGTGCAGGTTTCGGACGTGTCAGTCTGGCCCTTCCAGAAAGTTGATAGTATAGGCCCGTCTCGGTCAGTTTAGACAGGGGATATCGTTTCATTTTAACGATGGTAGATTTGTGCACCAGGTGGCCAGAGGCGGCGCCAATGAAGAATATTTCTTCACGGGCTTTGCAGATGTTGTTTAGCAGGTTTGGTTTTCGGGAAGAGATATTATCGGATAGGGGCCGTTAGTTCATTTCTAAGGAGATGTCAGAAGTCGCTGTTGGGAATTTCCCAAACATTCACGAGTTCGTGTCAGCACTCAGTCAAACGAAGTTTGCGAGCGTTTTAACGGTGCATTAAAATACATGATGGCAAAGGTGACCGCGGAATCCGCAAGAATGGGATAAATTACTCCTAGCAGTCTGTTGTGCCTATAGGGGGCTCCCCAAGAGAGTACATGATTTTCCCTTTTCAAGTTACTGTATGGAGGAAACCCAAGGGGGTGGGGCCGATGCACATATTGCAGGATTTATTGACAGAAAAGTGTTCGAATCACACCTCAGTTGCCCGTTATGTCGTGAACCTCCGCAAGCGTATTGTTAAATCAATTTTGGTGGCACGTGACTGCTTGACGGGGTCGTCGGCACGGTATCGGAAATACGCGAATCAGTACTCCAAACTAGTATCCCTGGTTCCAGGTGAGGAAGTTTGTCTGTTTTTACCATCTAAAGAGGGTCGCTTGAGTATAACTTGGCAAGGACCATACAAGGTGGTTAAAAAGGTGACAGATATCGATTAACTAATTTCGGTCCGAAGTATGGAGAAGGTTTTTCATGTGAATATGTTGAGGCCATATATAGACAGGAGACATTGAAAGCAGTCATGAAAGCGGCACAGACTGAACCAACTGTAGCATGTACAGCAGTCATTGATGACACAGGGGACGAAGAAGATGAAGGGAATATCCAGTTATCGCTCGTCCCTCTAGCTTACACTCTTAGCTTACATCGTCATAAGATATGGTGCGGATCAGTGATGACATACCAGTAGAACAAAAGTCTGAAGTACAGACGGTATTGGCGGGATTAAAAGATGTCCTCACAGATCTGTCGGGACAAACAGATCTTATTTATCATGATATCAATCTGACGGTCAATCAGCCGATTAGAGTAAAACCGTATCCATTGCAAATGCATTTCAAATCAGCGGTCGAGAGATAAATTGATGACATGCAACGACTGAATATCATGTCTCCCTCTGATTCCCTATATTTATTTACAATGGTTGTGGTGCACAAGAAGAACGGTTCTCTTCGTATATGTATTGACTTTCGGAGATTGAACAACATCGCCATCGATGAAGCTGAACCAATACCTAATCAGGAAGATCTGTTAACACAACTCACCACTGCTACATATTTCAGCAAACTCGATCTGTCTAGAGGCTCTTGGCAGGTACCCCGTGCTGAAACTGCTAGACCTCCGACGGCGTTATCGCCCCCAGGGGATTGTTTCAGTTCAATGGCATGTTCTTTGGCTTAGTGAATGCGCCCGCCACATTTGCGAGGATGATGAGAATGTTGTTATGTCATCGGTCTGATATTATTACATATTTCGATGACATATGTTTGTTTCATGAGCCATTGGAGGATCATATGATTGGGTTATCTTCCATATTGCGGTTTCTAAAGCAGCATAATTTGAAGGCATGCCCGAGTAAAGTTTGCATTCGTTTAAAGAGTTAAATTTCTTAGGACATACTATAGGTTATAATCACCTGAAACCGGATTATGTTAGAGTTACAAAGATTTTACAGTTGCAAACACCCAAAAACAAAGAAGCAAGCAAGAAGTCTAATTTAACGTGAATTTTTATCCCAAGTTCATTTCTCAGTTTTCTTCCATTTCTGTTAGACTCACCTCGCTGACGAGAAAAGGGATGCCAAATAGGATCGTGTGGACACAAGATTGCGAAATAGCCTTGTCCAAAATCAAGAGGGTGTTCTCACGGAAACCCATTGCTTTTGTCAGATGTATGCAGACCCTCTGTGTTGCGGACAGACGCATGTGTTGTGGGAATTTGGGCTTGTTTAATGCAAGACCACCAGAGTACCTTACATCATGTGATGTATGTGAGTCGGAAGCTGTTACCGGCTGAGATTAGGTACTCAACAATTGAAAGAGAATGCCTGGCAATTGTGTGGGCAGTTTTCAAGTTGTCCCGATGCTTGATAGGTTCACATTTTGTGTTACAGACACACCCTCGAGAACTCTCATTTTTACAGTCGTCGAAATCGACAAGCTCAAAATTAACTCGTTATGCCCTCTTACTGCAGCAGTATTATACCTAGAGGGTAAGCTTAACGTTGTAGCTGACACGCTATCTCGATTGTAGACTGCTTGTTTATTTTGTTGGTTTTTCTCCCCATACGATGTTTAACTGAGTATGCAAGATATGTGAGGACAAGAAGGATATGAATGTATACTTGGCTCAAGGGTCAGATGTTGGATGTTTGAAGTGCGTCCGGCCGCCCTCCAGGAAGGGGGAGAGTAGATGTCACAGCATAATTAACAAGCTACAGACTATCTGTGCTCCGCTGTGAGCAGTACGTAATGTCAGTCGTGCATGAGGGGTGATCAGTACAGTGGTGTGAATGGGACGACATGAATCTGTGAGTTCAGCAGGTCAGGGGAGAATGTAAGGGGAGTTCTGATTGGTGCAGTGAAGAAAGTAGGTCGAGGTGAATAGGTGAGAAGGTGAGTTTTTTAGGTGTATTATATCAGTTATAGACTTGAATTGTCAAGCGCGAGAACATATTGATTTGTGCGGATATCGTGTATTTTCTGATCTGTGGTTTTCATAGATGTGATACACTTCACTGACTGTACATTATTGTAACTTTGTGGGCACAGTTTTAATACATTGGACAGAAATGGGAATATGACTTGAGTTGGTTATTACTTGAATGTGTCCTGGCAAAGGGGCGACCGACCCCAACCAGGCGTGTCCACGGGTGGCGGATAGTGGAACGACCTCCAGATATGGTGTGTCAGCTGCGAATTAAGTCAGCATTGCTGGACGAATAAGCAGTCACGGACCAAACGGCGATGTCCTCCCAGCAGGACGGGGAGGGGTAACAGGTGGCACTGATACCCCCACTGAAATCCCCCATATGTCCTATGACGGGTGCATCAAGCGAGTAAGAGCCGCTATAACCTCTAGCCACGGGGAAGGTAAACCTCGGTAAACAAACCAACCGGCTGCCTTGCAGCTACCACCGGGAGATGGAAAGGCTATGGGAGACAACCCTGAACAACAAACACAACCCGGCCTGCCGAAGACGGAGTGTGTTAGCTACGGCGCAGACACCGGGAAAAATTAGGACACACACGCTTTTGCGGTATGGAGTCATGCGACAATCTCGACTTACGTCATGGCGTCGCTCCTATCAGCTACAACCGGGGAGGAGCGGAGCCGGGCCCCTAGCCTCGAAAGGGCCCACCACAGCAACCGGTGCCTTTGCCAACCAAATGGTCGGGGGAAGGCAAAGTAGAGCAACTGACCAACCAACCCACTATCTTACAGTGGCTCAATGGAATGCAGAAGGAGTGAGGAACAAGAAACTGGAGTTACAAGAATTCCTCAGGGAAAATAACATTGATATAATCTGCATCCAAGAAACTCACCTAAAAGATACCCAACGATTCTTTGTACGTGGATACCAATCCTTCCGCCAAGACAGGGCAAAAAGAACTAAGGGAGGAATCCTCACACTGATTAAAACCTCAATCCCAGCAGTAGAGACACACAGATCTGGTGAGGACGAACTTGAATACATAACAGTCCAACTACTGCTGCCCAGTGGAGACTTAATGATCACAAACTGCTACAGCCCTCCAACCACAACTCTGGAGCTACACAAAGTGAAGCTTGCAGCATCGAGACACCTCATTATGGGTGACTTCAATAGCCACTCACCCAGCTGGGGCTATGACACAACAGATCCAAGAGGAGAAGAGGTGGAAGATTGAATGGTAGAGAATAAACTAATTCTAATAAACCAACCAGAGGATAAGCCCACCTTCTATTCCAGAGTATGGAAAACAACGAGCACACCAGATCTTGCTATGGCTACAGATGATATACATCGACACACCACCAGAACAGTAAATACTCAACTTGGGGGAAGTGACCATGTACCAGTCACATTACAGATATCTGAGATAAGAAGTGCAGGAGAAATCAATATGTCTCCTAGCTGGAATTTCAAAAAAGCAAACTGGGGATTTTTTAAAGAACAAGCCGACAATTTCTGTCAGAACAATACCCACTCAAATAACATCAATAAAAACATCTCCATCATCAGTGAGGCAATCATCCAAGCAGCAAAGAAGTCAAATCCACGAGGTAAACGACGAGACTACAAACCATACTGGAGTGACAACCTGAGAAAACTCCATAGTGAATTAAATAAAGCACGGGAAACTATGGAGCAAAATCCCACATTAGAGAACACAGAGAGGCACAACAGCATAAAACAAGCTTTCAATGAACAAAAGAAAGCTGAAATCCAAAGGAGCTGGCACCAGAAGACCAGCAGTCTCAACATGGAAAAGGACTCAAGCAAGCTATGGAATCTGACAAGAGTGCTAAATGAAGAAACAACAACCAGCTACTGTATGACTGTCATCAAGGAAAATGAAAAATACCACACAGGAAAGATGGCAGCAAACATCCTGGCAGATTTCTACAAGGAAGAAAGCACCACATCACTTTCACATGCACGGATCCAAGAAGTACGTAAGGAAGTAAAAGAAAAACTGAAGCACCAAAACCCAGATATCTGCATGAAGTCACCCCTTACTATGAGAGAACTCAGTGCTGCCATAACAAAACTAAAGAACAGAAAAGCTCCAGGAAAAGATGGCATCACAAATGATATGATCAAGAACCTTGGACCTGTAGCCAGGCACAAGCTCCTCCTAATCTTCAATCAGTCATGGAGTACTGGAAAATTTCCAGATCGATGGTGAGAAGCAATCATTGTTCCCATCAGAAAGAAACAAAAGGAGAAAACAAGCAAGTCCAGCTACCGACCAGTTAGCCTACTGAGCTGTCTGGGTAAGGTAATGGAAAGAATGGTGAACTCAAGATTAACTGAAACATCTGGAAAAAAACCATCTGCTTGATAACACACAGTCAGCATTTAGGAAAAATCGCAGCACCGAAGACCAACTAGTATATCTAGCCCAGGAAGTAGAAAATGCCTTTCAGGAGAAAAAGAAAGTACTGGCGGTTTTTGTAGACTTGACAAAAGCCTTTGATAAGGTATGGAAAGAAGGACTCCTCCTTAAGATGCTCAACAGCAAAATTGAAGGGAGAATGTTCAACTGGATACGGGACTTTCTTCGATACCGCACAGCAAGAGTAAAACTTGATGGGAAACTGAGCCATCGCGTCACTCTACAACAGGGTGTGCCACAAGGAGGAGTTATCTCCCCCACACTTTTTATCATATATATAAATGATATTGCAGAGAAACTGTCCGGGCATATCTCCAGGGCTCTTCATGCTGACGATTTTGCTGCCTGGTGTGTTGCTGAACATTTGCCTACTGCGAAGTTCAGGATGCAAGCAGCGCTAAATACCATCGGTAAATGGGCATCAGATTGGGGAGTACAGATAAACCTCTCCAAGACAGTAGCAACCTGCTTCTCTCTGTCAAATCGCCGAGAAACGATCAAACTGCAGCTAAATGGAAGTGAACTTCCAATCGAGGAAAACCCAACATACCTAGGAGTCAAGTTGGATAAGAGACTCAACTGGAAGCCGCACATAAAAGCAGTAGAACAGAGAGCAATAAGAAAGCTCTCTATTATGAAGAAACTGGCTGGCACAAGTTGGGGGGCAAATACCAACATACTTAAAAAAGTCTATACAGGCACAGTCAGACCTGTACTTGAATATGGCATGTCAGCCTGGGCCACAGCATCTAAAACAAACACAGAATGTCTAGGGAAAGTGCAAAATTCAGGCCTTAGACTAATCACTGGAGGGATGAAGACTTCTCCAATCCAGGCAATGGAGCGATACACCAACATCCGCTCTCTTGATGACAGACGTGAGGAAAAGGTATTCACTCACAGTGAGAAGCTTCTATGAATGCCAAGTCATCCAATGCATGCCAAACTCCAAAGTGTGACAAAGAACAGGCTGAAAAGAACCAGCTTCCTAAACATCTCCAAACATCCGCATCGATGCCATGAAGACCTCCTCCCAAATCGATCTACTGAGATTGAAATGTTAATTGATTACGAGGAGCCAGACGACTGCCATGGAAATATATCTATCATCAGTGGAAGGAGGAAGGGGATATATATAGCAGAGATGACCCAATCCACCACCTAAACAGACACCAACAGACGACAATTTTCTGCCTGAGAACTGGTCACTGCAGATTACTTGGACATCTCTATCGCCTCAAGATATCCCACACAAATGAATGCCCATGTGGAACTGATATCCAGACTCCAGAACACATTCTCCAGAACTGTCCAACCCATGATAAATTGCGACGTGCGACCTGGCCAAAAGGTGATGAGCTCCAGCAGAAGCTATGGGGCTGCCGTGCCGACCTGGAAAAGACTGTGGACTTCGTCCTGGCTACAGGCCTGCAGATTTAGCATGACTACAAACCGAACGCAGACGAAGAAGAAGACTTGAATGTGTACAGCTCCGTCCCTCACTCTCTTGTTTTGTATTTTGAGGACTAAGATAAACGTGTGTTCTATGTAGAATGCACTGTGTTAGTGATCTTGTCAAACCATGTTAATCTTTCTAGACATATGCCAGGGTTTTGAACCTCTGTAACTTCTTAGTTGTAAGTTTTGTTGTTCTCTATGTTTTACAGCCATACAATAAGACTGACTTGACATTTGAGCTGAAGATATTAACAACATACACGCTAAAAAAACAAAACAAAAAACGAATACTTAGTGCAAGAAGACTAGAGAAGTAGATCATAAATCACATAAATTCTAGATATATGTTTCTTCTTCTTCTTCGATCCTTAACCACCGACCGTCAAAGCAGTCAGTGGCCATCACGCCTAGTGGCGTCTTGTATGGCAACAACAAATTGATTCCACTTTGCACGGTCGGTGGCCATCCTTCGTACAGTGCCCCAACTCTGGTTCATTCTTTGCATCTCAGCCCCCACAGTCCTCTGCCAAGTTGTTTTTGGTCGGCCTCTCTTTCGCTTTCCTTCAGGGGTCCAAAGCATAGCTGTTCTTGTGATGGCATCGGGGTCTCTTTTGAGGACATGACCAACCCAGCTCCAGCGTCTGCTAGCTATGATGGTATGCATGTCCTCTTGCTTGCTACGAGTAAGCAGATCTTGGTTGGTGATGGTATTTGCCCAAAAGATTCGGTGAATTTTTCTTAGGCATGTTGTATGAAAAGAGAACAATTTTGACATTTCCTTCTCTGTGACTCTCCAGCATTCTGCACCATAGAGAAGTACAGAAAGCACGCAACTCTGGTATAATCTTAATTTTGTGCTTGTGCTGTATTGGGAGGACTTCCAGATGTTATTTAGGCTAAAGAAGGCTGTTCTTGCCTTATTCATTCTGATGTTGATGTCTTTGCCTGCCCCACCGTCTGGTGTTACTATGCTTCCTAGGTATGTGAAGGTATCTGTCTGCACCAGTTGCTGATTCCTTACTGATATGGGCTCAGGGTTGCTCACATTGAGCGTCATGACCTCAGACTTCTTTAAATTGATGTTCAAGCCCACCTGCTGGCTAAATTTATTAAGTCTATCCGTTTTTTCCTGGATGTGTTGATGTGAATGTGCCAGCAGTGCAATGTCATCTGCATATTCCAGATCTTCCAATGTTGAAAATGTAGTCCATCTTATTCCTCTTGGACTGCCCTCTGTTGTCTGGCGCATCACCCAGTCTATGACTGTTAAAAATAGAGTGGTTGATAAGGGGCATCCCTGTCGTACTCCTGTCTTCACCTCGAAGGTTAGGTTGCTCTGCCCAACACTACACGTAAAGTTGGCATAGAGGCTTTTTATGATTGACACTATGCAGCTTGGAATTCCATAAGCCCTCAGTATTTTCCATAAACTGTCCCTATGTATGCTGTCAAAAGCCTTTTCAAAATCAACAAAATTTATGTAAAGCTGTCTTTGCCATTCTGAGCACTGCTCTATAATGTTCCTGAGAGTGAATATATGGTCTACACATCTTCTGTTCTTTCTAAATCCTGCTTGTTCTTTCCTCAGTTTGTAGTCTACTGCCTTTGAAATTCTCTGTATAATTATCCTGCCTAGTATTTTGCTGGGAACTGAGAGAAGAGTGATTCCTCTCCAATTATTGCAGTCTGAAAGATCTCCCTTCTTGGGCAATTTGACAATTATTCCTTTGTTCCACTCTGATGGTGTTGTCCCCATTTTCCACACTTGTGCAAATAGTGGTTCTAATAGTTCTGCTGCTAGCTCAGGGTCTGTCTTAAATAGCTCTGCATTTAAGTTATCATGGCCCGGAGCTTTACCGTTCTTTAACCCTTTGATTGCTGTGATGATTTCTTCTTTTCGTGGAATGTCTGTATTTACATCTAGATCGTTTTCAGCCTCAGGAACATTCAATTGTGTCTCTGGTATTTCCTTGTTCAGAGTTTCTCTGAAGTGCTCTGCCCATCTTGTTTCCTGTCCCTCTGCTGTCTTGATGAGATTTCCTTGCTTATCTCTTACTAATGTAATATTGTTTGCACCTTGTTTTCCGCTGATGAATTTAGTTATTTTGTATACTGTGCTTTGTTCATTTCTCAGTGCTGCCTCTTCTGCCTGTTTTGCAAGATCGTCTAGGAAATTCCTTTTGTTGGCTCGGGTTTGGCGTTTAACTTCCCTGTCCAGTTGACTGTACTGTTCGCTATATAGTTGCTTTAACCTGTTGGACTTCGCTTCTGTTTTCTTTCTTTTCATTTCCTTTCTCATCTTTATGGTGTTTAGTGTTTCTGATGTTATCCAGTCTTGCTTCTTCCTTTCCTGGAATCCTAAGCATGATTTGCTACTTTCCTTATATATTGTTGAAATGGTGTTGAAATTCTGGTCTATATCATCAGTCAATGTCTTTTCCTGGCTTTTGGCAAATTGATATCGTTTCTTAATGTCGGCCTCAAAAGCTTTTCTGGTAAGGGGGTCCTTCAATTTGCTGATGTCAAACCTTTTCTGTGTAGTTACAGTTGGTCCAGCCCTTCTTAGTTTCACTTTCAGTTTTGCTACTACTAAATGGTGATCGCTTCCCACATCTGCACCTCTTCTTACCTTCACATCTTGTAATGCATGTCTCCATCTACCGTTAACCATGATGTGGTCTATCTGGTTTCTGTCCTGACCATTTGGTGATTCCCATGTTAACTTGTAAATTTCCTTATGTGGGAAAAGTGTTCCTCCAATGACCAGGTTGTTAATGCTACAGAAACTTATTAGCTTATCCCCATTTTCGTTTGCTATTCCGCTGCCACATTTCCCCATTGTTCTTTCAAATTTATGTATTGTGTGTACCAACTTTCGCATTGAGGCCTCCCATTACTATAACAAGATCATATCTAGGTGTGTCCTCCATTTCTTTCTGCAGTTGTTGATAGAATTCATCCTTGACCTCCTCATCGCTATCATTCGTTGGTGCGTAGCATTGTATTATTGTAGTGTTGGTGAATCTCCCTCTCAATCGTATCAGTCTGTTGTTGATGGGTTTCCATTCCAGTAATGTCCTTTCTATCCCTTTCTGTAGAATAATGGCTACGCCTTCACTGTGCTGTCCATCCTCTCTTCCAGAGTAAAGTACTGTTTCTCCTGTTGCTGTTTTAACTTTTCCTGCCCCTGTCCATCTGCTCTCGCTTATCCCCAGGATGTGTAATCTATAGTTTCTCATTTCTGCCGTGACCTGTCTTAGTTTACCTGTCTCGTACATTGTCCTGACATTCCAAAATCCTATTCTTGTATCCTGTTTTGCGGTCAGGACATCCGTTTTCATGTCAGTGGCTTCCTTTTGGCTTTCACCACTGACAGTCATACGAGCCACAGACTCCGAATGTCCATCCCGCAGCAAAGTTTGTTCATTTGATGTTGTTTCCGTAACTTCATTATTTTTTTTACATAGACAGGGGTGTCAGCCCTATGCTAAAACCCCCAACCTGGAGGACCAGGGTACCAGCTTTTGTCTGACCCCTACCCACACAGACCAGTCCAGCTTGGTTGAACCTACCAGGAGTAAAACTCCCACTGGCATAGCTCTGGGGATTGTCAGGGTACGCAAGCTGCCATACCGCTACAAGGTATAGGTACCATTGATGGCAGAGATATATGTTTACATGACTGAAAATAGACTCTAGGAAAAGCACATGAATACACACAAGACGCCGTAAGAGTATCACATGGAAACACACACACCACACTTTAAGAGAATCACATGAACACAGTAAGAGCATCTCACGCAAACGCCCGCTGTAAGACAAACACATAAAAACATAAGCCATAAGAGAATCATGCAAACGCACAAAATATCGTAAGAGAACCACATGCAAACACACACTGTAAGAGAATCACATAAAAACACACACTGTAAGAGAACCACATGCAAACACACACTGTAAGAGAATCAATTAAAAACACACACTGTAAGAGAATCACATGTAAATACACAACACACTGTATGAGAAGCACACACACACACACAACAGACTGTAAGAGAATCACATACAACTTTTCTAGTATAAAGTCAAGTACACACTGAAAAGCAGTCAAACATACAAAGACTGGGCGGTTTCCTTATACCTAAAAGAATAGATGTAAATGTAAGCAGACCTTTCTATATGCTTCTTGTCTGGTTTCATTCCCCATCCATGTATTTTCCTCTAATATCTGTCTGAAGGCATTCTTCAAGTTGTTAATCATCTCCAAAATCTGGTCAACAGACATAAAATAGACATCACAGACTACCAGACAAAGATCTACACTAGACAATCAAAATGAAAATTAGAATGCTGTTAAATTTAAAATAAAATTAAACACAGGAAATAGTCAAAGCGACCACCAAACAGGTCCCCAATAAAGTGTTAAATAGTAAAAAACACCCCTCTAGAGTAGTGGGCTCTCCATCTCGTGGCATTACACACCTCAACGTTAACACAACCTGGTGACCTTGACCAACAAGCTTCATTTAGCCTGTGCAGGGCAAATGAGCTGACATTGATTCAGAGGCCAAATGTCCACGTCCACGTTTGTACACGTCAGTGGCATAATTTTTTTATCATCTGCTTATCACGGGCTCACAAATTGATTTGCAACATACCAAGTTCAAAGGCATATCGTCTGAGTCAAGCATGCACCAGCTTGTTCTTCAGTATATATCATGATCAACTCACACGCATATTTTCTGAATCAAGATCGCATATCCTCATAAGTTGATCAGTCGATATATCAAGCTCAACCCAAGCTAAAGCTTATAGCCTGAACCAAGTTCTGCTACTCAATGCGACAGTGCATGAAGCGAATTCATCTACTTTAATCGTGTATTGCACGATATAAATTCATCGAAGCAAGCTTTATTGCACGAAACACACTTGTTACCAGAAGATCATTTTGTGAAGAGCTTCAGTGTAGTCAATGCCTTTTCAAGATCAAACAGAAACTTTTTCCTGAGACAACTGCGAAAGGTTTGTCGACGCTAGAAAGATTTCCAAGCGTTGCGGATATTACATCTAACAAGCTCTCACTTCTACACGTGCAAATAGTTTCATCAATAAATACTAGTCTTGGTGATAACCTACATGATTTAACATACATCTACATTGAGAGTCGGTGCATACCGTCTGTCAGGGAATTTGGATTGATCTCTTGTCCTCTCCGGTCGTATCCAGTTACATTTGCTGTGCATACTGATTACAAGCAATTTCCGTGGTCGGCACATTTCTTTCTCTGCTATCAAGCATATACTTGGTATTTTCATATCACCTTACACTCCTTTCAGTAATAGTTATGTGGTTTGCCCTCTTGACAACATCTTAAATAAACTTAAATAGAGCTATATAATAATAAGAAGAGTTTCGCTGACTTAACTCAGCGGGGCCTTGAATGAGCAAACGATTTATAGACAGCAGATACTCTCTTTTTTTTTACTTCTTCCTCGTTCGTCCTGAAAAGGACGTTGGTTGCATTGTGTCTGTTTACAGCGGAGCTGCGATACCTGCGCCTTTCGGCTGGCACATCCGACTTCAGCATGGCATTTTTGTTGACCGAGTTTGCCTTCCCTCTTCGATCCCTACTCTCTCAGCCAGACTGCAGTGATGCAGCCTGTTTCCAGGACCGCCACTTGGAGGTGAAGTAGGGTCTTGGTCAGCTCTGGTTCGCTGACCCGGACGCAAGCAGTCAAGCTATGGAGACATGGTTAGACATTTGCAGCAACCTCAACCTCAACCTCAGAACTGAAGGGGAAAAGGCCTGGGAACTACTGAATAACTTGTGAGGGGGGAAAAACCACCAGTCTAACCCTACGCCACTACTGACACCTGACCTTTTAGATGACAACAAAAAAAGCCAACACTTTCAACAAATTCTTCTCAGACATCAACAGATCCTCCAACAGGAAGGTATTTGACAGAGCCCTTGGCAAGATTCCGGAAAGTCCAGAAAAATCAAGCTCAGTAAATTCGTCACACACTGAAGATAACTTCATTATCCAGGACTACAGGTCAAGGATCCCGTTACACGCCCATTGAGGCATATTGGGAATATGGTGTTAGGCTCATATTTTCTTGACCATCGGCACACTAGGGGTGATGTGGTCAGCATCACGCCGGCCGCCTTAACCTTCCCAGAGTTGCTCTGGTACCCAGTTGCGGCTGGGTCGACCGAGGAGCCGTTTGCTGCCTAAACAAATCCCACCTCATATGGGTATCGAACCACAGACCACTGAGCTAGGAAGCCAGTGCACTAACCACTATGCTAACGCGGCTCCCTAGGACTACAGAAGGCTGTAGATAAAATGTAGCATAGAAAAGCCTGTGGGCCAGTCAAGATATCTTATGAGATGATCCAACATTTTTTAGCCACGGAAAGGCAAACTGCTAATCTGATTAATAAAACCTGTCAGAGTGGAAAAGTGCTGAAATACCTGAAAGATAACCAGTGTGAGATCCATTTTAAACAGAGGAAACACCAAACACTACCTAAAAAGGTTGCAGGCGAAAGTCATTGACTTCCAACATCAGCAAACTGAAGAGCTAATATGTAACAATTATAATCTGAACTGATGGCTAGAATCTTCAAAATCTGGCACAAACTTTCAAGCAAGCTGCCTAAAAGGATCGAGAACCAAAGTCTTACTGTTACTTCTTACTCAAAATGGGAAAGACAGTTTTTAGCAAGAACACAAGTTGAGTTGCTGTCTTAGTAGATTTCTAAAATGTATATGGCAAAGTTTGGAGGAAAGCCCTACTGCAGACTATTGGCTCACGTGGAAAAATGTACCAATGGATCAAGAGCTACCTGAGCTATAGAACTATACAAACCCAAGTATATCATAGACTGTTGAAGGAGGGCTCACTCAAGGCTCAGCCCTTAGTTGCACATTGTTCCTGATCTTTATAAATGACCTACTAGACTTGCTAAATTCCGCAAAGCCATGTTTGCTGATGACCTTGTCATCTGGACAGGTGGAGCACACCTGCACCTAGCCGCAGAGAGATTAAGAAAAGCCCTCACTACTATATCAGTGTATTACAACTTCTAGAAACTGAAGATCAGCGTCAGCAAAACTATCTACACGATTTTCACTCTCAGCAACAAACTAGCAAGGTCTAAACTTACAATCATTCTTGATGGTACTGAAACCAGTTGTGAAGAAAATCCAATATACCATTGGAGTCCAGCTAGATACAAAACTAACCTTCAATAAATACATACAAAACATCGTAGAAAAAGCATCCAAGAGATTAAATCTGCTCAAGTGACTTGCAAGTACCTACTGGGGAGCCGACAAAACAACACTTAGGCAGCTCTATATAGGATATATCAGATAATGGACTACAACCTGCCCCTTGCAAGCAGCAGAATCCGAGTGCTCTTGTAGCCAGGTTAATAGAATACAAATCCAGGCCCTCCGCTTCATCTATAAGGTGTGAGGCCAACGTCATCAGTAGTCTGTGAGTTTAACGCAAAAATAGATATGCTAGATACAAGGAGAGAAAAGTCAACCATTGGAGCAGTAGAAAGATAAAGATGCTTCTATCTAAACAACTCAAATAAAGAACAAGTCTAACCATTGATGCACAAAACAAGACTCAAACAAAAATGACTAATACTTAAGAATTAAATATAAAACATCATCTACCAGACGATAAAGACAAATTAAGAAGTGTCTATCTGTCCACCAACACAATCCCCACACTGGAGACCATTGCTAATCCTGCACAGAAGACCACTGACACTGACTCCTACTTTAAAGATTTGATCCATATGTACATTCACGGGTCAGCTTTCAATGCCAACATCAATGCAGGGTATTGCTCACTCATGATATTCACAGACATAACAACAAGTCAGCTGTCTGCACCTTGTGGATTATACTGCCCAAATTATGACTCTGATATTCAGGTCATGCAGGAAGCTTTACCATACTTCATTGTGAAATACAAAACAAAACAGCACAATAAAACAAAAACCATGTCCTCTTTTCTGACTGTCTATCAGCCCTCCATACCCTTAAAACTGGATCTTGACAGCTGAAAAAAACCACAACTGACATACGTAAAGAAATAGAAGTGCTTGACTAATATGGCAACAGTACAACTCTACAGCAGATACCATGTTATATAGGCATTAGAGGCAATAAAAGTGCCGACAAACTAGCAAGAAAGGAGCTAGTATGTCACAACCGAACATTCCCACCCCACGGAGACCGGAGTACAATTTTCAAGTTCCGAGCAAGACAGGTACCCCTCAGCAAGCACTTCCACATAGTAACCTCAGATCAGACACAATACTTCAATCACTGTAAGAGACAGGTACCCCCCAGCAAGCATGTCCACATAGTAACCTCAGATCAGACACAATACTTCAATCACTGTAAGAGACAGGTACCCCTCAGCAAGCATTGCCACATAGTAACCTCAGATCAGACACAATACTTCAATCACTGTAAGAGACAGGTACCCCTCAGCAAGCATTGCCACATAGTAACCTCAGATCAGACACAATACTTCAATCACTGTAAGAGACAGGTACCCCTCAGCAAGCATTGCCACATAGTAACCTCAGATCAGACACAATACTTCAATCACTGTAAGAGACAGGTACCCCTCAGCAAGCATTGCCACATAGTAACTTCAGATCAGACACAATACTTGAATCACTGTAAGAGACAGGTACCCCTCAGCAAGCATTGCCACATAGTAACCTCAGATCAGACACAATACTTCAATCACTGTAAGAGACAGGTACCCCTCAGCAAGCATTGCCACATAGTAACCTCAGATCAGACACAATACTTCAATCACTGTAAGAGACAGGTACCCCTCAGCAAGCATTGCCACATAGTAACCTCAGATCAGACACAATACTTCAATCACTGTAAGAGACAGGTACCCCTCAGCAAGCATTGCCACATAGTAACCTCAGATCAGACACAATACTTCAATCACTGTAAGAGACAGTAGGAAGAAACAATAGAACATCACCTCTAGGAATGCCTGGTACTAGCAGATCTGTGGAAGCAGCTGCTACCACCAAAGCCATCCATCACCAACACACTGCTTGGGAGATACACCGCATTTGAAAAACACTTGTTCATTTCATTACATGGCACAAGGGGAAAAAAATGAAAACTTGTAACCAAGGTGATTGCAAATGTTTTGTCTGTGTGGAAAAGTTGTGGCCATAAATGACATACATATATTTGTGCATGTGTAGAAAAATTATGACCTCAAATTACATGCATATTTTTGGTCTGTTCGGAAAAATTATGCTCACAAATAACATACATAGGTTTTTGCTTCCTCTGAGAAAGTTCTAGTAACATACTGCTTGCTGATCCCCAAATAGAAGATTTCGTTGATACGGGTGAAACATTCTTTCGAGCGAGGGACTTGTTCCTTCTTTACGTTGAGTACCTGCATAGACCACAAATCCTTTTAGCAAACACGTCACAGAAATGAAATAAATTTAACTTACCAAGATCATGCACAACAAAAGTTATATCTAAAGACAGGACAACACGTCATAGAAAAATGACATCAGAGTGAGATAGAACAGAAGCATACCACTCTAATGGACTTCTGCTGCAGATTCAACTACAACATGTTCAAGAAATTAAACATCGGACAAACAGACAAACGTCTACACCCCAGGTTAACAGAGTAACGACTAAGTAAGTACAAACAAACAAACAGACATGTGTCTGTGTGAAGAAATTCAAGCATGCAAGAACAAGTTTCTTCAAGAATCTCGCCTGAATTAATAGAGAAAAGGTCTTCGTCAACTTCTTTGAGCAGAGTAATGAGAGAAGGTTGAGACAGACAGCAAGTTTCATTCAAGAAATAAATATGGTTTTATAACAGTCAACAAGGAAACAAGAATAAAGTTTGTTAATATATCAGTATAATACCACAAATAACTTGCTGTGTGACTGCCTATAGTCATAAGCCATAGATCTTTTAGCAATCACGTGATTCATTCAACTAAATTTTCCTGAGCAAGAATATGCACAAGTTATTTTTTTTTTAATTCGAATGTAATGCTGACAGAAGCAGCAACAGTCACCACAACAGTCACCACAACAGTCACCACAATAGTCACCACCCAGAAAACCTGTGCATTGCCATCGTAAATGCTATTTTAACAAATCACCAGATTCCCCTGCACCACTACCACGAGGACCAAATGTGCTCTCTCTGTTCTCATGTGCCAAGGACTCCTGCATTAGATGTTCAGCAGTTACATTATCCATGCCACAAATAACTCCCATCTTAATATTATTGTACAGATGATATCTCAGTCTGTTGTGTCCTGTGCAGAGTTTGAAGATTATTACTTGTTCCCTTCTGCTGAACTGTGACATGCATTATCTTTGTAAAGCTCCTAGTGTTATCTTTCTGACATGCTGTATGTGCTCTTGATAAATCTCTGGACTTCTTGGAATGTTACGCTCGTATCAGTTTCTCTAACGTGTTTTCTAACCAGTTGGCCAGCCACTTCATTCTCAGGGATACTGATCTACTGCATGACAGGTCTAATTTTTTTTTTTTTTTTGCGTTCGCCCGCTAATACTCAAGGCGAAATCTCAGGTTATTATTTTATGTCTAACCTGACATTGATTTTACGTGAGTATCCCTTTATTTCTTGTACAGAGACAGGTGTCCCTCGCCATTCAGGCAAATACTCGCCGATTTCGGAGGTACCCATTGCAGCTGGGTCGGCTCAGGAGCCGCCAGTCCCTGGTCGACGACACTCCTTCAAATGTCCTCGCCAGGTCTCGAGTTAATCCAGTCCAAATCCCGGTCAACGAAAAATCCTCAAATGCCGTCGCCCGGGTTTGATCCTGTATCACCCGGTCGCCAGAGCGGTGTTGTAACCACTACGCTAGCGCGGCTCCTGACAGGTCTTATGTATTCCTGACTTAGTTTGTACAATGGTGCTCTTTGGATATTGAGGTCTTTGTTTCTTTGACTCTTGAGTTCTGTTTGTTACTGAAACTTTATCTGTGAAAAACAATATTTTGGCTTTCAGTGCCTCGTACTGTCATTAGCAGTTCTGCAGCAATTTTCAGTGTGTCAGCCTCTGCTTTGAAGTTGTGTGAAAAATATCATGTTGCTACCATTACTACTTCACTGAAATGTTGCTATGAAAATAAAATGAGAAATAATGTAATATTGCAGCGTGGACTTAATATTTATGATTATTAAAACTTTCTACGTATAATTCCGTATAGACAGATAACAGTGACAAATTTGTGGCATAACAGAATTAGGTTTCACCTGGCAAGTTTATTTTTTTAGCGCAACCGAACTGGACGTTATCCATGAGCCTTCAGCTTTTTGACGTCATCCATGAGCCTTCAGCTTTTTGAGGAGCAAATGTCTGCAATAAATTCCCACCCTAGCTTTCTGCCCTGTACCATCCACCCCACCCAGCTTTCTGCCCTGTACCATCCACCCCACCCAGCTTTCTGCCCTGTACCATCCGCCCCACCCAGCTTTCTGCCCTGTACCATCCACCCCACCCAGCTTTCTGCCCTGTACCATCCGCCCCACCCAGCTTTCTGCCCTGTACCATCCGCCCCACCCAGCTTTCTGCCCTGTACCATCCGCCCCACCCAGCTTTCTGCCCTGTACCATCCGCCCCACCCAGCTTTCTGCCCTGTACCATCCGCCCCACCCAGCTTTCTGCCCTGTACCATCCGCCCCACCCAGCTTTCTACCCTGTACCATCCGCCCCACCCAGCTTTCTGCCCTGTACCATCCGCCCCACCCAGCTTTCTGCCCTGTACCATCCACCCCACCCAGCTTTCTGCCCTGTACCATCCGCCCCACCCAGCTTTCTGCCCTGTACCATCCGCCCCACCCAGCTTTTTGCCCTGTACCATCCACCCCACCCAGCTTTCTGCCCTGTACCATCCACCCCACCCAGCTTTCTGCCCTGTACCATCCACCCCACCCAGCTTTCTGCCCTGTACCATCCGCCCCACCCAGCTTTCTGCATTGTACCATCCACCCCACCCAGCTTTCTGCGCTGTACCATCCGCCCCACCCAGCTTTCTGCATTGTACCATCCACCCCACCCAGCTTTCTGCGCTGTACCATCCGCCCCACCCAGCTTTCTGCCCTGTACCATCCGCCCCACCCAGCTTTCTGCCCTGTACCATCCGCCCCACCCAGCTTTCTGCCCTGTACCATCCACCCCACCCAGCTTTCTGCCCTGTACCATCCCCGCCCCAACTTTCTTCCTTGCCTTCTTTATCCCTTGTATTTATATCACCAGTTCTTCTCTCCGTGTATTTATCTGTCTCTCTACCTGTCTCTCTACCTGTCTCTCTACCTGTCTTTTCCTGGAGATGGCATAAGACAAGGACTGCCTTGTAATGTTATCCACACGTGTCCATAATGTGGGCCCTATCCATCGCCAGCTTCTTCGTCTCGATACCTGTTCCACTGGCATTTATCTGGATCTTGTCATCAGCCCCATATTGGTAATCTTGTCATCAGCCACATATTGGAAATATTGTCATCAGCCCCATATAGATAATCTTGTCATAAGCCCCATATTGGTAATCTTGTCATCAGCCCCATATTGGTAAACTTAAAAGTAAACCCACATTTTTAAATATAAGGACTGGAGACATAAGGAATCAGAACACAAGTCATGAGAGAAATAATAAAATTACCCAGACAAAAGCATCTAACCTAAGTTGCTGTGTCCATTCTAACTGTGTCAGGAGATTGTAGATCCCATTTGGGATCGTGGTATGAAGCTATCAGACTGTTCGTGGAACGAAGCTATCAGACTGTTCTTGGTACGAAGCTACAAGACTAAAGTTTCAACGCCAATAGTTGTGAGTCAAAAGCAGGGATTCAACACTAACCACCTAAATTGGACGAGTTTTGTGAAGAAGTGCCTTCATCACAGTAGAATTGACGAAACCACGGCTGCAGGAATCACTTAGACCAGCTAAGTTTATTAAGGAAACAGCAAAAGGACACACTTTTTTATAAATCCTCAACCCAAGTCTCAGTGAAGACAATTTTATATATATCTAAAATTCACCATCATTCCATCTTATTTTAACCTGTTAAAAACTAATTGATTATTAAATTTGTTACATGTTATTTTAAAACAAAACAAGCATTGTTAATTCAGTTATTATAGGTATGAAAGCAAACAGATGAGAAAGACTCTTCAATATATATACATCCAGACATATATTTATATCTATAGAGCAACTATTTATAAATGAATTTCGCTGAATTTACACCAGCTGTGGGCTTGAACGGGCTAAAACCTTTGCTTAATACTTCACAAAAGGCGACGGATTAGATAATAGTGCTCAGCCCGATGCAGCATTGTTCTTGACTTCTGAAAACATCTTGTGGGAGATACCCTTGATATATAAGTGTCATTATTCTTCTATCTAGAACTCTGCCAAGAGTAATCTTGTGCGAAGGTAGACACATTTGAAGACCCATATTAGATACTCTGGAGTGTTGGTCACTGGTGGACCACTACTGCATAGCTAACGGGAGGCAATCCGTGACATTCCATGATAAAAAGTTTGAGAAAGGCTGCTCTAGACATTGCTGGCAAGAATGATGACTTTTTTATTTTACCGTA
The DNA here is from genome assembly GCA_024509875.1 of Oreohelix idahoensis. NCBI lineage: Eukaryota > Metazoa > Mollusca > Gastropoda > Stylommatophora > Oreohelicidae > Oreohelix > Oreohelix idahoensis. The sequence goes on along the minus strand of JAMPIV010017515.1, from coordinate 3,701 downwards.
CCTTATCCAGTTTGAAACGGATTTCTCTCATGCGGTTGGTCAGCCCGTCCACCACGGATAAGGCATACCTTAAGCCAAATAAATTTTGCAGAACCCTGTGGACAGAAAAGAAAAGAAACAATTATATTACTACATCTCTGGGGATGGCTTCCCCCTTAACGTTTTAACCAGAATGTTTCTAATTTGTGCATAGGACAATGTTGTTTTTAATTCTGGTAGTAACCACTTTGCTGATTCTCTGTCAGTGTCATGTGATCATTCTAATCAATAGGGAATGAAGTAACTAATTTCTATCAAACAAAGTCTAATTAACAGTCAATGAAGTAACGGTCTTATTCTATCAAACAAAGTCTAATTAAACGTCAATGAAGTAACGGTCTTATTTTATCAAACAAAGTTGAATTAACAGTCAATGAAGTAACAGTCTTTTCTATCAAACAAAGTCGAATCAACAGTCAATGAAGTAACGGTCTTATTCTATCAAACAAAAGTCTAGTCTACAATCAATGAAATAACAATGTTCGTTCAAACAAAAGTTTAGTCTATAGTCAATAGAGCAACAATTTTCTGTCACGCAAAAGCTTAGTCTAGAGTCAATGAATTAATAAGTTTCTTCTATAAAGCCAAAGTCTAGTCTAGTCAATAAAGCAACAATTTTTTATCTACCAAAGTCTAGTCGTCATTGACAAAAGAGGTGACTAACGAGGTTGTGGATGAGAGTAGCAACCTCATCATGTACAACATAAGCTACTGCTACAAGAACTTGATGCAGGCTTCTAGCAAGGGATGATTGTTCTGTGCTCAATAAAGAGCAAAGAATATAGAATGAATTACAGTATAACGGTTTTGCACGCAATTATGTACATAGTGTATTAACCACTCTGACAGTGTACACAGTTATGTACATAGTGTATTAACCATTCTGATAGTGTACACTATTATGTACATTGTGTATTAACATTCTGATAGTGTACACAGTTATGTATTGTACATAGTGTATTAACCATTCTGACAGTGTAAACAATAATGTACATAGTGTATTAACCATTCTGATAGTGTACACAATTATGTACATAGTGTATTAACTATTCTGTTAGTGTTGAGCACAGTCCTGTATATATTTTAGTACATGTTAACTAGTTGGGGAACACTCATGTTCTAGAAATCTTTCATTAGAGGAAAAACAAATGACGAAAGGGCACTATATGACTGCTACTCATAGTAACAAGATTAAATTAGACCAAATTCAGCACCAAGTGTACAATAGCAGGTCAATCAAATCTACATTGATGAGGGCTCTAAAGGGGGCTTTAGGAGGCCTACCTTGGTAGCTACGGAGAAATGAAATCAGACTAAATTACATGAACAAAGTTTTGTTACACAACTAACAACTCAGGTCAGTCCTATGTGTAACAATAGATACCTAACAGGATCGAAGTGTATGGAGGAGAAAATTGTAAGTCTGGATGCTCTTAATCAGTGCTGCTTAACCAGGGGTGGAAGCACCCCCTAGGGATACGAGACGTACCTTCCAGGGGTGCGAGACACGCCAGGTATATAAGAACTAAAATCATCATAAACAATACATAATATACAGAACTCAAAAGATTTTGTACAAAAAAGAACATTGACAACGTGAATTAGATGCCGAATCTTAGTCACATTTTTTAAATAACATTAAATAAACTGTTATTTTTCTTCATCATTTCTGGCATGTTTGTGAGCTAGAAGATTAAAAAGGTGTGTGAGACTTCTTAAGATTCTGTAAAGAGTAGTGAGGCTACTTAAGAATCTGTAAAGGGGTGTGAGGCTTCTTAAGATGCTGTAAAGTGGTGTGACAAGATGGATTTGGGGCGACCCCTTCTCGATCTTTTAGTCACTACGGCAGTACTCATCTCAATTGTTGTAAGTACTGATTACCTGGAATTTCCAGGTCGATACTTTTCTTCCTGCCCGTATCAAGCAGATATTTGATATTGTCAAAACATTTGACACTTCTTGTTGGTGATAATACATCACATTTGCTAGGCGCGGCACAGATTTGCTGAGATTATTGCAAATAAAACCCATATTGGTCTGCTTAGTTTTTCGCGTAGAGTTTGTGTGCTCAAGCGAGAGATAAGGAGATTACTCAGATATAAATGACATAATCGTTTCCGGTCCGACTCTCACGAAGACAGTACTTTATATTAAAGAAATCAGATACATCTTACACACATTGCTGAAAGAGTTTATCGACGTGTTTGGGAGTTTGTACACAAAGCATCGGATGTTTGATTGCCATATATGGGAGACGTGACATTTGCATCACGCGCAAAATTATTCCATGTCGGAATATTTTGAAATTGCTCCCCCCCCCCCCAACACACGCATGTTTGAAATGATTGGAGCCCTAAGTAGCTTCATAACAAGCAGATGCGGGGGTAGGACTCGCAATATAACCTGGCGTTTGTTCAAATCTAACTTCATTGTGAGAAATCGCTTGCCAAAGTTGACACAACCAGACCTTGCCAGAAGTTATAATTCAGAATTCCTTTTATCATACCAGCCTGTGTGGAACAATCTTGAAGGACTTAGAGAGCCCTAGGAAAACCATTTTTTAAGGAAGGCTGAGGACACTGAAACGGAGTCATAGAGGGAATTATCTTATAAAAGTATCGACCCCCAAGAACACGTGTAAGAGGCCTAATCAAGTACCTTAACTTCATTCATCTGAGAAAAATGTCTGTGAGCCAGGATTGACGTAAGTTGTCATTTTACATTCTATATTTCTCATTACTAACATGTGAATTAATATGTATATATTACCATGTGAATATTAATGTGTGAAAATTGCTAGTGGATGCCAAAGTCATTTGAAGCCGGCAACTTCAGCGTATAGAATGATTTCATGAACCACCACTGCAAGGGTCTGGTGACTGCAGTATCACTAGTTTCTAAAAGAGAACTAAAGGCATTAGTAGTCCCAAGTTACATATGGAGCAGTGGGGGGAAAGATGAAAGAAATGATGTACATTCTAATTATAATATTTACATGTTCAAACCAGTGTAAATGTCTATGTAAACATATTCACTTTAAAATTAATGACAATTTCAAACTGTTCAACAAGTGGACATATACATGTAAATATATTCAATCTATATTGTGAACACTTTTCAGTCAGTGGAGATGTAAATGTAAACATAGTCCATCTGTACTATTAACCTTTTCATTTAAATGTAAAAATAAAGATAAAGCTATTCAATTTAAATGTAAAGAACGTTTTTCTCGAGGGATTAAGTTTAATTCTCATCGTGGGTTAAATCTGCGTAGAAGGAATGGTGGAATAGGAGAAAGGGGATACATAAGTATGTGTCGGGAAACGCAATACTTAGGAGAGCGTTTCGTTTCTATTCTTTTACCATAGTTGTTGGTGATGGTGGTACCATTTGACGGTACTATCTCTGGAACAAGAAGGGGAAAGTGGCCTGCACTTTAAGACGAGGGACCAGCTCCCTGACACTTCTGGGAACGTGCTACACACTGCAACCTTGACCAGCGACGAGCGTGATCAGTCTACCAGGAACCAAACCATTAGAAGGAACAGAACCGTCACGTGGCAGCTAAGGTAGTTTCTATAAGCTGCCACGTGACTTCTTAACTAAACATTCTACCACCTCCAAAGATAAACATTTTATTTTAAACTATTCAATCTTTTAAA
>JAMPIV010017514.1:67500-158443 GCA_024509875.1 Oreohelix idahoensis | reverse complement strand
ACACCGTCGCCAAAGCCGCATACGTCCATCAGCAAAGGATATGTTGAATCTGCTCTCGTTTGTGAATAGGACAGCATTCCACTGCAGTCTAGTCCATCTGACATGTTGCTCTGCCGATTGCAGGCGCTGCTGACGATGTCTGTGAGTCAAGTTTAGCCCAACATAAGGTCGTCTTGCAGTAAGGCCTGTATCTCTGAGTCGTCGTATGACTGTCATTCGAGAGACTTGCCCACGTCTACCCACTATTGCTCTTGCTGTTTGACTTGCCGGGAGAGAACGATTCCTTAGGTGACTTAGCACAGAATGACGATCTTGCGCAGGTGTAGTAACTCGTAGTTGGCCACTCCGAAGTCTATCCCGGGCACTGCCAGTGGTTCCGTAACGTTAATTGAGACGTACAATAGTGCTGTGGTGGCAATTCATCCTTCTGGCAATGGCCCGCGAGCTCATTCCGGTCTCCAACATACCAATGGCTCGTTGGCGGTCGTTTTCAGATAGTCGTGGCATTTCAAGCACATGTACTGGGTGTTTTGTCTCAACGGCCTTTTTATACCGAGTATACTGCCACAACGCGTACACATTTTCAGGGTCATAGCTGTTGAGAATCGTGTTGCACGTGTAACTGTCATCGTTTTCATGTAGTCTGTACACACACCCATGGGTTGAATCTTGCACTTTCCATTCCAGCAGCCATTCGCTCTCTACCTCATGGCAAACACGGGGAAAATCCATTCCCACACTTTTTTTTGCCAGCTTCTCGGCATCAGTATATATAATAGTGGTGCGTTTTTAATGTGCTTCAGTATATATATATATATATATATATATATATATATATATATATATATATATATATATATATATATATATATATATATATATATGTGATGGGGCCGAAAAGGAGACGCCCGCCCCCTACCTGTTTCTAGGCAGATTTATCGCCCATATTTTCGATGTGCGCGAAGCATGCTTGGATGTAAATTATTCAAGATTGATGAAAATGCCATAATAATGCATTTAAATTAAGTTGTGGTGTAGAATTGTGTTATATTAAACAGCTGTAGGTTTTATTTGTGTTTTCATGCATTCTAGAGCAAAATATCGCGAGTGTTGTTTAAGTAGCCAAGATTAATACGCCTAGCGCAGTAAAGTGAGTGATTAGCCTAGTGCCTATAAAAAGAGATAGCGAACTACCAGCAGCCTTTTTTTAAGTATCAGTCCAGACAAGAGGGAACGAAACGAGGCGATGCGACCTGTGTGGTTAGCAGATGGACCAGAGCACGTGAGCTATTAGCATCGGGCACTGTTGGGTGTTTTGTTTTGTTGGGTTTTGTGATGTTCGCTAGTTTATTTGTTTAATGTTTGCTTTGTCACTGAATGGGCTGTAGAAATAAATATAGCCCCTGCCTCTAGAATCAAGAGTTTTATTGTTGTTCGGGTCGGTGCGAGTGTGACAAGAGAGTGAGATCACACATCACAATATAATCATCATCATCATCTCGCCCACCCTATCACAATTGGCGTCGTCGGCAGGATAAGGCAGACAGTGACACCGAGCAAACAGCACACGAACAAATAGTGTAAACACCCAGCAGTGCGGTCCTGCAGCAAGATGGCATCGATTAATGCGCCTGTGAAGATATTGTACGTGGAGGAGCCAGAGATAAGGTTATTTAGTGGAGAGGGGAGACCCACTTGGCAAGAGTTTGTGGAGGATGTGGAAGCCGCGTGGAAGGTGGCGCCTTTTTGCGCAGAAGACAAGTTAGACATGATATGGAACAACGTTACACCAATGGTATCTAGAGAGTTACGGATACAAGGTGGAGCCAAGGCCAGCCCTGAGAAGTTACTGGAAATTGTAAAAAAAGCCTACAGCGAGCAACCACAAGTCAGTGAGGTGAACAGGAATTTCCCTTGGGAATATGCTGTTTATGGTGGAAGTAAAAAGCCTGAGACACGGGTCCAGATAGCAAGTGCAGAAGTTAAGAAGGAGGAGGAGGCACTCAGAACAGAATTATCCTTCCTAAAGTCCCAGATAGCACAGATGTCAGAGGCCAGTTCGCCAGCACAAGAGGAGGTGCGGAGAAAGAGAGCACCATGCCAGCCGCGGGAACAGCCAACGCAAGACGAGGGGGTGTGTCCGCGGGAACAGCCAACGCAAGACGAGGAGGTGTGTCCGCGGGAACAGCCAACGCAAGACGAGGAGGTGTGTCCGCAGGGACCTCAACTAGACCTTCTTGTATGTGAGAGTCAGCCTGTCGTCAAGGAAAGCTGTGAGCTGACAGCACCAATAAACGCAGTGGCACCGACAAGGCGAAAAGGGATGTGCAAGTGGTATAGTGTCCACAGGGGATGGGGGTTCATCACGCCAGATGATGGAGGTATTGATGTATTTGTACATCAGACCAAGATCTACAGAAAGGGATTCCGGAGTCTGGCGAAGAATGAACGAGTAGAGTTTGACAGCAAACCATCGGTGCAGGGCATGGAAGCAATTTATGTATGCGGCATTGGCGGTCAAGAGTGTAAGGGCAGCAGGAAGCGACCCATGACACAGAGGAAGCCCAGAAAGATAAGATGCTACAATTGTGGAGACCTGTCAGACCACATGGCAGCCAAGTGCCCTCAGGGCCCGCTTCCGAAGAGATGTTTTCGATGCAAGTCCACTGAACACTTGATAGCCGCCTGTCCCTCAAGGAGCTCTTTCCCGAGACGTACTGCCACAACGAGGTTGCCTTTAGGGCGCAAGCCAAGAGATGACCACGACAACAGTCACACTAAGGGCGTCGAGAGAATTGGCCATCGTCTAGGGGAGGAAACCCATCCTAAGCAGATAGGTGGGAGTGCACATCGGTGTCCAGACGAGGGGACTCATCAAAAGCAGACTGTGGGGAATGTAAGCCACCGTCCACACAAGATGAGTGGAAAGCACGTCAAAAGCGATCTCTCTTCAAACTCGACAGTTGCAAGCACTGACAGGCAGATGTCACGGGCAGACAGCGACGCGGCACCGGTGAGCGAGTCTTCAAGACCACAGCGGCTGACAGCCCGGCAACGTACAACTGGAGACATGACGACCAAGAGTGTCTCCAGCCGGGTTGTGCCGAATACAGAATCTGAGCCCAAAACATCGACGCTGAGAAATAATCAGGCGCAGCACCAACGATCTAAGAGATTTCGACTGAAGCGCCAGAGGTAGTGATGAGGTAGTGATGTTGTCGGGACGACAACAAAATCAGGAGGGAGATGTGTGATGGGGCCGAAAAGGAGACGCCCGCCCCCTACCTGTTTCTAGGCAGATTTATCGCCCATATTTTCGATGTGCGCGAAGCATGCTTGGATGTAAATTATTCAAGATTGATGAAAATGCCATAATAATGCATTTAAATTAAGTTGTGGTGTAGAATTGTGTTATATTAAACAGCTGTAGGTTTTATTTGTGTTTTCATGCATTCTAGAGCAAAATATCGCGAGTGTTGTTTAAGTAGCCAAGATTAATACGCCTAGCGCAGTAAAGTGAGTGATTAGCCTAGTGCCTATAAAAAGAGATAGCGAACTACCAGCAGCCTTTTTTTAAGTATCAGTCCAGACAAGAGGGAACGAAACGAGGCGATGCGACCTGTGTGGTTAGCAGATGGACCAGAGCACGTGAGCTATTAGCATCGGGCACTGTTGGGTGTTTTGTTTTGTTGGGTTTTGTGATGTTCGCTAGTTTATTTGTTTAATGTTTGCTTTGTCACTGAATGGGCTGTAGAAATAAATATAGCCCCTGCCTCTAGAATCAAGAGTTTTATTGTTGTTCGGGTCGGTGCGAGTGTGACAAGAGAGTGAGATCACACATCACAATATAATCATCATCATCATCTCGCCCACCCTATCACATATATATATATATATATATATATATATATATATATATATATATATATATATATATATATATATATATATATATATATATATAGGTACTACAAAAACATACGATGATACACTAAATGTGTGATACACCAAATGTGTGATACACCAAATGAGTGATACAAGCAGATGGAAAAAGTATACAACAAAGATGATGAACGAAAAAAAGAACAATAATAATGCAAGAAAATCGTAAAACCTGAAAGAAATATCTAAACAAGAAAGCCAATAATCAACCAAACGTAAAAAGTGACCTTGTTCTTTTGTATGATACGTCACTTCCTAGACGCTATCGGACAAGCCATCCTATAGTCCGTTCGGAAATTCGTGCCCACAGAAAGAGTCAATTTTCTCCAAAATTGTTTCTTGTATGGACATGAATTTTTGCATGCAGTCTTAGATTTTCCATGCAGTTAAGATTTTGCGATCATTACATCCACAGCTGTCGCGAAATTTGCAAAACGGCGATTTTCTTTGATCTTCTTGGAACATTTGCCTAAATCTGCCCGTAACATTAATTCTTACAGTAAATCACAACATTTGTGCGACAAGACGGTTTAAAGGCGTGTCCTAAATGTGTGATTGGTTGTTCACCTGATTTTGATACGAGGAATGATGATCTGATAATGAGCAATGATAGCAGTAAATCATCGGGAAGCTATGACAAATTGTAACTGTTTATGTGTTATTATAGATTGGCATATAAAATTAGTTTATCACGAACGAAGGAATGCGATCGACGTGCCTCATTCCGAATCGGACGACTCCAATAAGTTCACAACAGTTATTGGTTGGATAAACTGCAAGCCATCTCGCTGCCAGTAATCTTCTTCTTCGTGTAGCACGTGTTCTTCACATTTAGCCCAGTACTCTGTGCCTATTCGTGAAAGGGCCTCACGAGTTATGTCTTTAACATCGCACATTTTAAACGTGGTGTTCTGGGCGGCCACTTGCCCTTTAACTCTAGCCCAAACCAGCTCTATTGGGTTAAGGTGAGAATGGTAAGGTGGGAGTCGAAGAGAAACATCACCCTGCTCTTGGATGATTTTATCAATCAGATACACTTTTGTCTTATTCCTGTCTCACAAGCTGCAACAACTCTGGTTTTAAATAGCTGTTGTCAGCGAAGATATTTTCATTCACAAGCCACCTCCAGATTTCGTCTTTCGTGCTTGCCGAAGTGGGAGCTTTATCCTCCTACGCTAGAATATTATTGATACATGTGCGTATTAATGTTAATATGTCACAAGCTATTGTGGTTGATTTCGTCTTTCGTGCTTGCCGAAGTGGGAGCTTTATCCTCCTACGCTAGAATATTATTGATACATGTGCGTATTAATGTTAATATGTAATTTCTTTGTGGTTGATTGCGTGAGTGGGTGGCGTACCGTTTTAGGAGGGTTGATTGAGTGCGTGCGTGTTGGAACAATCACTCACGACGAATGTTTATTATACCACAACACGTTACGTGAACATCGAATACACAGTCATAGTCAAATTACAGGTTACAGCAATACAATAACAAAGTACTTCTCACATCTTAGAATCATGCAGATACTACAATATCCATGGCCTCCTTAAAGATACTCCTCAACTCAGCGCTATTCACCTGTCCTCACATTAGCGCTATAATAATAATAATGGATCCGTTAGCAACCGGACATCCCCGCCGTGCTAACATAAATATGGTATCCTCCAGATACTCCTCACATAATAATCATGGATCCTTCTCACAGATAGCAAACGGCTCACATCATCGCCGTGCTACTGCATAAATATGGTATCCTCCAGATACTCCTCACATAAGCGCTATCATACTAATAATGGATCCGTTAGCAACCGGACATCCCCGCCGTGCTAACATAAATATGGTATCCTCCAGATACTCCTCACATAATAATCATGGATCCTTCTCACAGATAGCAAACGGCTCACATCATCGCCGTGCTACTGCATAAATATGGTATCCTCCAGATACTCCTCACATAAGCGCTATCATACTAATAATGGATCCGTTAGCAACCGGACATCCCCGCCGTGCTAACATAAATATGGTATCCTCCAGATACTCCTCACATAATAATCATGGATCCTTCTCACAGATAGCAAACGGCTCACATCATCGCCGTGCTACTGCATAAATATGGTATCCTCCAGATACTCCTCACAAGACTCCATACCCGGCAGTCTGCAATAATCTCGCCTTTCCTCATATTAGCGCGATTATATCACACTATAAGATTATATCACAATATAAGTCAATGGATTCTAACATCCCAAAATACACACAATACTGCTCACCCAGCAGTTTGCAATAATATCACTTATCAACATGTCTTCACATATCAAAATTATCCTCTCTAAGGAAATAATGGCCTACACAAATAATGGCCTCTTATCTTCAGCACTGTACAGGCTTACCATCGAAAACACACACTATGGGGCCGACTATCTCCAGTCGATGCCCAAAACTCACTGCCCACGGGAATACACATCTGCCGCCTAAAACAGATACGAGACCCGGCTGTTCAAAAAACACCGCTCAGTCTCACTACTTGCACGGGCTAGCCACAAATAGCTAAAACACCCGTAGCTCAAAACAGTTCGGAGTGAATAAATCTCCACAATTGAAATGACTAGCGTTCACACGCTTTCTAACTTTACTTCTACTATTACAATTTAACCTAACATTAAAGACAATCACGTCTTCAAGCAACGACAACCCATAATCTAATCTGCTCACCTAACATTTTCCAGATCACGTCCCTTTCATTAAAATTACTGGCAACAATTATGATAGGACGCATTATCCATCACCAGGCAAGACTGCCTATCTAGAGTCGGGAGGAGTGTATTCACTATCCAATCTCGAAAAATTTGCCCATTCATTTCACTGTGGTAGTCCCTACCATCTACAGACTTTGATTGAAAAATAAGCTCTGCATCACGGACAAGCCCATTCTGTCTGCTGCCAGCATGTGCTAATATAATGCGTTGACCTTTGCTGCAGGGAATTTTCCTTCTATGGTCTCCGTTAACAGATTGCCATTCTTTCTCGTTCGTATGATGAGCATTAACCCAAGATTCGTCCAAATACACTGTATCATAGCCGTCTTGCCTTCTCTCACGAATCTGCCTAAGGTATTTGCTTCGAGCTGCAACCAGATGTGGTTTTTCACATAAAAAATTCCTTCCGCCAGACGTGTTTGGTTCTTGTCATCTCTTGGTCAACTGGCACGTGTTTGGTTCTTGTCATCTCTTGGTCAATCATCACGTGTTTGGTTCTTGTCATCTCTTGGTCAATCGGCACGTGTTTGGTTCTTGTCATCTCTTGGTCAATCGGCACGTGTTTGGTTCTTGTCATCTCTTGGTCAATCGTCACGTATTTGGTTCTTGTCATCTCTTGGTCAATCGGCACATCTTTGGTTCTTGTCATCTCCTGGTCAATCGTCACGTGTTTGGTTCTTGTCATCTCCTGGTCAATCGGCACGTCTTTGGTTCTTGTCATCTCTTGGTCAATCGGCACGTGTTTGGTTCTTGTCATCACTTGGTCAATCGGCATGTGTTTGGTTCTTGTCATCAGTACCACGTTGTTGACAATGTTGCTCCAATTCAATCCTTTTTTTCTACACAAGCATTCATTGATGAACGTTTACAGATTTTTAGTTGTTGCTTTTGTTGTTTTCCATGCTTCAGAGCCACACAGTAGTAGGATTGATCTGACATCTGAGTTAAAGATTCTCATTAAAGCGTTGGAAATGATTTCTTTTGAATTCCGCCTTTTGAATCCTTATTTTAATATTGATGTATATCGTTACAACCATGTCTGTATTGCTGCCGTGAACATATATATACGAGGGGCGTTCAGAAAGTAATGCACCACATCGTTTTTCTCAGCTAATAATGAAGATAGAAGCATGAAATTTTGCACACTTCAAATATGGCATGTGCCAATTGTGTGGACCAAATTGCACCGCAACCGGCCAAATAATACGGCTGCCCTAAACCGTTGAAATGGAGCGTGTTAGCAACTTGCGTTATAAACAGCGAATTGTGATAGAATTTCTCGTTGCAGAGAAGGAAACTGTTGTGAACATTCACAAGCGTCTATGTGATGTGTATGGAAGTTTTGCAGTCGACAGGAGTACAGTCAGTCGCTGGGTTCAGAAAATCAAAGAATCAGGAAGTGGAGATACGGAGCTGCTTGATCGGCCGCGCTGTGGACGTCCTGCCACAGCCACCAACGCAGAAATGTTGAAATGCGCTGAGGGCATTATTCTTACTGATAGGCGAATCACTACTCAACAATTGGCTTTACAGCTGTCAGTCAGCATTGGTAGTGCAAATGCAGTTATAAAAACTCTCGGATTTTCTAAAGTTTGCGCAAGATGGCTTCCTCGAAGTCTCACAAATGACCACCGATTGCAAAGGAAAGCAATTTCTTCTGAATTGTTGGAGCGTTTCAATGCTGATGGAGATAACTTTTTGGCTAAGATCGTTACATGTGACAAAACCTGGGCACATCATTTTGAACCTGAGACAAAAAGACAGTCAATGGAGTGGCATCATCCGCAATCACCACGAAGAAAGAAATTCAAGACAATTCCTTCAGCTGGAAAGGTCATGATCACTGTCTTTTGGGACATTGAAGGTGTGATTCTTGTGGACGTTATGCCAAGAGGAGAGACAATCAATTCGCAAGCTTACATTAAGACATTGAAAAAACTCCCAATCAACGTTTTTGCAGAGTTCGGCTGCACAAGAATCCAGCAGACCTGCTTCTCCTTCACGACAATGCGCGACCTCACACACGTCTGGCAACACGGGAAGCAATCACCAAATTGGGTTGGACTATACTACCCCATCTACCCTATAGTCCCGATTTGGCACCCTCTGATTTTCATCTATTTGGTCCATTTAAAGATGCACTCCGTGGGACAAGGTTTGAAGATGATGAAGGAGTGATTCATGCAGCGAAGAAATGGCTACATGATCAAGACAAAATCTTGTACGGGCTAGGAATACATGCACTTGTTTCGCGCTGGCATAAAGCTGTACAAGTTGATGGGGATTATGTTGAATAATACCGATGTTTACATGACATATCCATGTATATATAAATTTCATGCTTTTTGAATAAACAGCTCCTGAGAAAACCGATGTTGTGCATTACTTTCTGAACGCCCCTCGTATATATATATATATATATATATATATATATTTATATATATATATATATATATATATATATGTATATATATATCTATATAATATATATATATATATATATATATATATATATATTTCTATATATATTTATGATTCAACATCATATTAGTATGTTTCTTTAAGTACAATCCTTTTATCGTTTCATGCACATTCTGTAATTATCTTTGTCTTTCCCTGTATATTTCCTCCTCCAGTTGTAACTTCTCAACCAGTTCTTTCTTTCTGTTTTCCATCTTGTTACGGTATTTAAGATTTATGAAATAAGGACGCGGTAACTACGTTTTCTGTGAAGTATGTTTATTGTAAATCAAAAGAAAATATTACAATGGTTCGTTACCCAGACGAATACAGTTGCAGTAAGCGGACTCCAATGTATTAGGGTCAGTGAAGGCGTTGCTCGTGTCTTGAAAAAAAATGTTTTTAATTGTTAATAATTTTACATCATGATTAGAGTAACAAATAAATATAAGGAACTCTTCTATTGTTATGAGGGCTTGCCTTAGTTACAACGAAACAACGGATGACTATTGTCACGAAAACAACTTTTACCTACGCTTTTCTTGAATAATATTTGCGTGAGTGTGGTTATTTGTTTATAACAATGGTTTTTGGAGGGATTCGATAATTGCAGGTTAGGTTCTGTTCAATATGTTTATATGTGCGCCCCCCCCCCCCCCCCCCCCTATTCGCCGGCTGGCCGGAAATAAAATACGTAAATTATTGGCTGGAGACAGACAATGAACGAGATACTTCGACATGGAATAATCTATAATCCCCTAATCTAATGACAAGGAATAGTTTAGTCCTTCTATTTATTGATACAGAACGGGTTGACATACCACTTTCATATCTAACAAACGTTGTTTTTACTTAAGTATGATAGTACTCAGAGATCGCCTCGAAGAAAAATGACAAATAATTACAGGTAGATGACGGCAAAGATGAAATTTGAAAACGGATAGAAAGAAAAATACAAATGAACGAATGTCATCTTGCGACAACTACCTGTACTCCGGTTGGCCTTCAAACAATGCGCGCCAAGCTAAATATTGCTGTTCAATCCGTTTGCATTCTTTACATGTTTCCTTCGTTATTTGTTTCTGTGTTCAGTTTCCTTGTACCAGTGTTGTTTAAGTTCTCTCTCTCTCTCTCTCTCTCTCTCTCTCTCTCTCTCTCTCTCTCTCTCTCTCTCTCTCTCTCTCTTCCTTTTACCGAGCGAATTATAATTTTTCTTTCTTATATAAAAATAAGTGTTCTTAGGTCAGTTTCTTGCGCTGATTTCAAATCTGAAATCCGTTTATCTCTATCACGTCGGGTTCTTAAGATATTTGTGAATAAATATATTTTTGGGAAACCGTTATTTGCTCCGTTTCATTTTTACTATATAGCTTATTAAAAATTAATAAAAAGCAACATGATTCTACTTTTTATACTGCTAAAAGATGCATGACATATGTTACGCGATTTTTCAAATAGTTACTGTATTTTGAAATAATTCTGAGCAAAATATGGCTTCTAGAAGTTGTAGAAATTCGGCTGATCTGTTCTGTTACGTGTGCAGATATTTTACCGATCGTGTTGACCAGAAAAACTTTACACCATTACTAAAGAAAGCATATGAACTTTATTTCGATTCGAAAGTTGATGATGCAAATAAATCTTGGAAGCCAAATGCAGTTTGTTCGATACATTGGCAGGTTGGTTACGAAAATCGCCGAAGCATAAGTCGATGCCTTTTGGAGTGCCAGTAATATGGCGTGAACATACAAATCACACTACTGATTGTTACTTCTGCTTGACAAATATCCATGGTTTCACTTTTAAAACTAGAAAGTCTGTGGTTTATCCAAATATTGAATCGGTTTCGAAACCAGTGCCTCATGATCCAATCACGTGTCCGATCCAAGTACCACCAGAACAATATCCATTGGACGTAAATGAACCATCAGAAAGTGATAGTTTACCTGCTTTAGAAACTAATTCTGATTCAGATTATATACCGGTGAATGATGGTGTTTACTTAATTAACCATTAAGAACTTTCAGATCTAATACGTGATCTCGCTCTTACCAAAGGACAAGCGGAATTACTCGGTTCGCGACTCAAAGAATGAAATCTTTTAACGCCCAATACTCCGATATCTAAATTTCGTCATAGACACAGAGAACTTGTTCAATACTTTGAGATTGGTGATGACATTTGCTATTGCAAAGATGTAAACGGTCATGAGCACATAGTCAACGAATGGCGATTTTTCATCGATTCTTCCAAGACTAGTCTAAAAGCCGTGTTATTGAATAACAGAAAATTTTTTTCATCAATTCCAGTCGCTTACTCTGTTCATATGAAAGAAACTTATGACAATATCGCTATACGTTTGGAAAAAATAAAGTACAATGACTACCAATGGCGGATTTGTGGAGACCTAAAGGTCATTGCAATTCTCACGGGCATGCAGACTGGGTATACTAAATTTTGTTGCTTCCGATGTGAATGGGACAGCCGCAACAGACAGGAACATTATGCAAGAAAGGTGTGGCCTATCCGGGATCGTATGCAGCTCGGGCATAAAAATGTAATACGCGAGCCATTAGTTAACAAAGACAGCTTCATTTTACCACTGTTACATATAAAGTTGGGGCTCATGAAGAATTTTGTAAAAGCGTTAGATAAAACGAGCAAAGCTTTCACTTATCTTCGAGAAAAGTTTCCGCAAGTTAGCGATGCAAAGATAAAGGAAGGTATCTTTGTAGGACCTCAGATTAGAAAAGTTATTGCAGACAAACAATTCGAGAACTTGTTACATGGTAGTGAATTTCGCGCATGGATGGCATTCAAATCGATCGTCGATAACTTTCTGGAAAATCACAAATCTGTCGACTATGTTGCATATTGTTAAGCAGTGCATAGATGCATACAGAATTATGGGCTGTATCATGTCCCTCAAAATCCATTTGCTCGATTCGCATCTTGACTTTTTCCCTGACAACCTTGGCGAATTCAGCGATGAACATGGAGAACGATTCCATCAAGATATCGCCGTAATGGAGTCACGTTATCAAGGATGGTGGAGTGTGACCATGCTTGCCGATTATTGTTGGATGCTTCATCGCGATGTACCACATGCCATTCACCGACGAAAGTCGACTGCAAAGAAATTCAAGCCTACATAACTGTTATACTTCTTGTACGAATGATGTTGTAATACTGTATGCATTGTTAAAAAAAACTTCAATTGCGTATTTCTAGAGATCCCGACCTGATAGAGAAAAACGGTTTGCAGATTTAAAAACAGCGCATTAAAATTGACCAGAAAAACATAGAAATGTTAGAGAAAGAAAAAAAAAGTTTTTTTTGTTAGTCAGTGTTATTAGAACAATAACTACGTACTAAAACAGTCAGCTAATTTCCTTAGTGTTTTTCCTACCCTCGCCAATTTCTTTTCGTCACATCTTATTCCTCTTTTTTTTTAAATCCTACTTTCGTGGTCTCGTGATACTGTTTCTATCCTTGTTTTTGTGTCAGCACCAGCTTTGCCGCCTAAAGTCGCCCAAAAGTAGCCCAAGTCGCCGAAATCTAAGTTTTTTTTTTTCAAAATTCAGGGTGGCAACACTGGCGAGCGCCCATATTTGAAAGCCTGTACCTTACTGGTTCCAGAGTCATTCGACAAGCAAGACTGCTTTGAAATTAGCGCTGAGCATTTTAACGTTTGTGTCAAGCCTGATATATATATTTTTTTTAAAATGTAAAACTTTTGCCTCGTTTTGGCGAGGCGCGTCCCGTTCAACCTAGTCGGTTATATTAGGGCGCATGTCCAAATATAAAAGACCCTTGGGTCTGAGATATTACCAGATATATATTTTATTTCCAGATACAATAAAAGTCATCGTTGACTTTCACGTGACTATCCGTTCCTCCAGCTTTGTTTGCGTTCCTTTCAAAACAAATTCATGGGTCCATCCCAGGGTCCTAAGCGAAGCAATAAAAAAGTAATACTGAACCATCCCATGTAAAATACAAGTAAGATCAGTTGAACATGTTACCAACGTGTTACAACTTGAGGGACTACAACGTCAGCCAGAAACATCCAGAAGGTATCAGTTGAAGTAAGTAACTACTACTTACTTACTTAGTCGTTCCCCTTCTACCGTGAGGTGTAGAGGTTTGGAAGAGAGAGCGCCAGACTATCCTATCGTCTGTCTTCCTCCTGGCCTGGTTCCATTCTAGTCCTCGGTCCTTCAAAGATTGTCTATTGTTGTCCTCCCAGCGGACTCTGGGTCGTCCTCGTGGTCTGGATCCTTGGCTCTTTGTTTCCCATGCTTGTCGTGGTAGCCGATCTTCTCCCATTCTGCAGACATGGCCAAACCATCTTAGTTGGGACTGTTCTACTTGGGTCTGCAGGAGGTGGGATTTTAGGCCTTGACGTATCGTCTGGTTGCGGACCATGTCTGTTCTTGTTACTTCAACCACCTTCTTCAGATACCTCATTTCTAAGGTTTGGATATGGCTTTTGTGGGTTCTAGTCATTGCCCATGACTTGCATCCATATGTCAAGACTGGGACATAGGTGGAGCGGTATACAGCCATCTTTGTTTTCTTACCAACCTTTCTCTTGCTGAGGAATCCTCGATTTATGGCATGAAAAAGTCTCCCAGCTGATGCTTTTCGAGTGGCCAACTCTTCTTTGATGCCTCCTTTTCGGTCTATAATAGCTCAGAGTTATTTAAAGTGGTCGACCTGCTCCAGGACCTGTTCTCCCAGCTTAATCTGATGTCTTCTTTCTTCTCGTGATATCACCATGTATTTTGTTTTAGAGCTGCTTATAACCATCCCTCGCTTCTCCAGCTCTTCCTTCCAGACTTGCAGGTTGGACTGGAGATGTGCCTCTGATTTAGCGATCAGGGCAACATCATCAGCAAATGCCAGCTCTGAAATACAGAACTGTTTCATCTTCCAGTACCCCACTGAATACTTTCTTGTTCTCTCCTTACGTGCCTTGATGACATCGTCCATGAGGAGTATGAAAAGATAAGGTGACAGGATATCACCTTGTCTTACACCAGTGGTGCTCCTGAACTCTTCTGACTTATGGTTTGCTGTCCTCACATAATTTCTGCAAGACTTGTAGAAGCTCTGCATAGCCCGAATCAGAGGTGCTTGAGGGTTCTTCCTTGCCAAACAGTCCCAAAGTTTGCTCCAGGCGACCCTGTCAAACGCCTTTTCCAGATCTATGAAACAAAGATGGATCTCACTCTTATAAAGGGTCTTTTCACTCAGCTGTCTGAGTGTGAAGATTAGGTCTTGAGTACTTCGGTTCGCTCGGAATCCGCACTGGACCTCATCCAATTGTGGCTCAGCTAGGCATCGGAGTCTCTGCTCTAGGATTCTAGAGTAGATTTTACCAGGGACACTGAGAAGGGATATGCCTCTATGGTTTCCACATTGTCGAGTATCACCCATTTTGAAAATTGGTGTTATGATGGCACTCACCAAATCTTTTGGTATGATCTTGTTGCACCACGCTGCCTGTAGGACCCTTACGAGTAATAGGTCGCCTGATGCTCCCATGTACTTAAACATTTCTGGTGTTATACCATTGTTAAATGCTGATTTTGTGGGTAAGGTCGTGCTGATAACGCGAATGTCGTGGGTTCGATTCCCACACTGGCCACCAGATGTTAAATGCTGATTTTGTGGGTAAGGTCATGTTGAAGTGTCGTTGAGTGGGCGTGTCGTTATCACCTCTACAGTTCAGTGTTGCGGTGTATTTAGGTCACCAGCGTGAGGCGCTGCCAGGGTGTAATGCAGACACTCACACACAAACAGCATACATGTTTCTCATGTGTGTAGTACTCGTAATAGGATGTAGTCGAGAGTAGAGGTGTGTGTGTAGGAAAACAGCAGATCGTGGACACGAAGTCGTATAGGCTCTTATTCATCTACACGCCAAACTCACTCCACCACATGTAGAAGTCATAGACGTAGATAATACAGATGACTTTTCTTCAACATTTATTACGGCAAGAGTACGCTGACAGACGACACAGTCAATTGAACAAGGATCATGGACATTTCATGTGTGGTAATGATTATAAACATCTAGCATCATTAATCTTGGATAGCTCATGTGTAAGATGCTAGTAATGCTGGCTTGACAATCTACGTTCTTTCATACTGTAGATCAGGGCCCCTGACTAAACGCGTCAGGTAGTCTTTTAACAAATATACCGCACGATAAAGGCGGTTCCAGTAGCTTAATATCAAAGTCTGTGAACTTGCTTAATGAAAGTCAAGACTTCCTCTGGCTTCACCCGCCAGACACTTCTTCTTCTGCTCAAAGATATCGGCCGTAATATCGGGCCTCTATAATAATGTGAACAACTGTGTACTCTTCATCTTCTTCTTCTTTCGTCCTTAGCCACCGACCTTCAAAGCAGTTAGTGGCCATTACGCCTAGTGGCGTCTTAGGGCAACAGCAGATAGGTTTTCTTTGCCATTGTTTCCCATCACGCCTAGTGGCGTCTTTAGGGCAACGGCAAATCAACCCATTTGCTGTTGTTTCCGTAATCGAAGTGACTGGCAAACGGGTGATCAGCCCGTTGGTACTCTTCATAGGCAGGCAAAATCATCCATGCCGAAACATACCGCCAACATGCGGTTTTCATCATAATATCTCTTCACTGGGCTTCTGTATAATAGATAGACGAATAGTCTAAGTAGGCTACATCGAGCACACATAATGGATTCTGCATCTCAAAGAACTGTGAGTTGTACTCACAGATTGACACAAAATGTTCTGCAGTCTAGGCATAATAACAAAGTTTCTTTTACCTTTGACAGAATCCGAGAAATACACAAATAACTACTGTCGTCATTCTTGACGAACAGAATAACTCTGGGGAGAATCACTAACATCACAGTCAAACTGAAGACTATCTTTCCCCCAGATAATGCAGAGAAGTACTACGGACATACTAGTCCGGTAAGAACCCAGTTCATCACTCCCTGACGGAAGTCTCTCCGTTTCGCGCTCAAAAGACTTGTGCATGCGTAGACAGCACAGATCTGAGAACAGCTAACCCCCGACATAAGACAGGTCAACACAATGAATAAAACAAAGGGAAGCTAACCCCAAACCAACCTGTCCCAGGGAGTTAACATACAGTTCTCTAACTTAGATCATCAAAAAATATTAATAGATTTACGACTTATGAAACCGTCAAAAACGACAGCAACAACCATCATACCCTGCTGCTTGATTTTTACCAGTGCTGCCTTCAGTTCTTCCATCTTTATGTCATCTTCACCACCATTGGTTTCCTCTTCTGTGCTAGTGGATATCATTTCTGATGCTTGACCTTGCTCACCATCAAGGAGTTATAAGAAATATTCTTTCCATCGTTCCATTACTTCCTTTGGGGCAGTAAGCAATTTACCTTGCTTGTCCTTTATAAATTTGAGAGAGCATTGTTTTTCCTTCCTCATGTTCTTTAGGGTCATATAGAACAATTTCTGGTTTTCTTGCGCATCTTTTTCTAGCTTTTCTCCCAATTCTTCCCATCACTTCTGTTTTGCTGCTAGCACCTTGTTCTTTACTTCTGTTCTGAGTGTCACATATTCTCTATACAGTAGAACTCCATTTATCCGAACCCCAATTATCCGAACATCCAATTATCCGAACACTTTTTCCAGAAAAAAAAAAAAATCAGATGCCACAGTCACGTTAGACTAAAATTCTGAATCTTTTGATGCGGCAAACTTCAAATGTGTGCGAACAATTTGTAGAGAATGGGATGGCTAATGGTCGGTCGCTTACGTACAGGAAGTCAGTTAGATCATAAAGTCAGTTAATATTTGGTTTAAAAATACAGTGTACGTGTGCGTTCTAGGTAGAACACTGGCTAAACAGACAGTTCAACTTAAAATAATTGTGTCTGCTACTACAGCAGAATAATTTTGGCGTACAAGTATTTCTCTGTGCGATATGGCATCTTCCAGTAGGCCTAAAGCATATAAAAGGAACCGCAATGTTTTGTCAATTGAAACGAAAACAGAATTTATCAAGAGACTAGGACAAGGTGAAACTGTGTCTTCACTTGCGAGGATTTTCAATGTTGGGAAAGCTACCGTCTCTGACATTAAAAGTAACAAGGATAAAATTATGAGTTTTGCATCGAAATTTGATAGTGAAAATGGGTCGAAGAAACGTAAAACCATGAGAAATGCGAAAGATGTGAAATTGGAAGAGGCTTTGTATATATGGTTTGTGCAAAGAAGAAGCAAAGGGGAACCTATCTCTGGTTCTCTGTTGTGTGAAAAGGCACTTCAGTTCAACAATCAACTTGACGGTCCTCCTGACTTTAAGGCTAGCCAGGAATGGTTAAGAAACTTTAAATCTCGTCATGGCATACGAGAATTGGAGATTCAAGGGGAATCTTTATCTAGCGATGCAACTGCCGCTAAAAATTTTATAGAAACATTCTTGGCTTTTTTGGAAGAAGAAGGTTATTCACTCGAGGATGTGTATAATGCCGATGAGACTGGCTTATACTGGAAATCATTGCCTCAAAAATCACTTGCATCTCAGCGCGAAGCAGCTGCCCCTGGGTTTAAAAAGTGCAAAGAGAGAGTAACAATTTTGGTAGCCGCGAATGCCAGTGGAAGTCATCGTTTACCGGTGCTAATGATCGGCAAAGCCAAAAAACCACGTTGTTTAAAGAATGTGACATGTCTCCCATTGTGTTACAAAGCACAGAAGAGTGCTTGGATGAATAGTGAAATATTTCTTGATTGGTATACAAATCAGTTCATCCCAAATGTGAAGAGGTTGGGAGAACAAGAAAAGAAAACTGGAAAAGTAATTCTTCTACTGGACAATGCACCATCTCATCCAGAGACGGATACATTGAATGCAGTTGATGCAAATTTTAAAGTAATTTTTCTGCCTCCCAATTAACAGCACTGATTCAACCAATGGATCAGGGTGTTATAGCAAAGCTTAAAAAGATGTACAAGAAGGAAGTCCTGCGTCGTTTATTGTTGGCTGAAGATGAAGAAAGTGTGGTGGCGTTTTCCAAAAAGCTTAATCTCAAAGACTGCTGCTATATGTTAGCTGATGCTTGGACCACCCTGTCACAAGATAATCTCAACAAGGCTTGGAGTAGATTGCTTGGGAAAAAAGGAGGAAATGAAACTACTGCAGTGGACACAAATGATGATTGTATAAATGAAGTTGTGGAACTGTTTCAAGCAATGCCCGGATTTTCGGACTGTGACAAAGATGATGCACACATGTGGCTAGAAGATGATAATGATTCTGGTTTTCAGTTTTTTGAATGACGAAGAAATTTTGTCTTTTGTGCAAGAAGAAAACCAAATACATGTAGTGACCGATGATGAAGACACCTCAGAAGTACATGATGTACTTGTAGATTATGAAGAAAAAACCAAAACGTCGACCAAGTCCTGAAGAGGCCTTTATAGCACTAGAAACTGCGATGGCTTGGTACGAGCAAGAAGATGACAGCTGTCCTACACAGCTTCTGCTGTTGAAGAGAATTCGGGACTTAGCAGCCAAAAGGAGACTATCCAGTTTGGTGCAAAAGAGGATTCCTCATTATTTTAAATAGTGGGCTACATCTGTGCAAGTACATATATACGTAAGTTGCGCCTGGTTTTGAATCGTTTGTAATGTTATTTTGAAAACATTTCTCTTTCTTAACAAAAATAATTAATACAAGAAGTACATGCACTGCAGTGTAATAAAAGATTTTGGTGATACAGTGATCTAATACAGTGTGGGTATTATTATTACAGTACAAGTAAATATGTTTTATAGTGTATTTTCCTTGTGATGGTTAATTATTTTTAGAAATATGTGTACATGTACTCGATACATTATGTAATCCAATTATCCGAACATTTGATTATCCGAACGATGCTCGGTCCCATGGGGTTCGTAGCAGCTTTCTTTATAATGTCCTTGAATGTTTCCAAAGTTCATCAGGTAGTATTTCTCTATCGTGTTTTAGCTCTTTTGATGACTTTTCTCTTATTTTTCTCTTGTTCCTCTGTCACCAAGGTGTCCTCAAGCCAATCGGACTTCACCACATGCTTCTGCAGCAGCTTTCTTTATAATGTCCTTGAATTTAAGCCAGAGGGTTTCCAAGTCATCAGGTTGTTCTTCTGTGTTACTCACCGCTGTAGCAATAAGCCCCTGATATATGGTCTTAATTTCTGGCTCTCTCAGCTTGTAGGTCTTAGTGCTCATTTCTCCCGTTCGTTTACTTGGTTTCTTGCGTGATGTTGGGCAGTTCCTAGGCTGAGCAACTCTTTCAGTTGTTCTTTTGATTGTCAGCAGGTAGTGATTACTTCCAATCTCTGGCCACCTCCAGACTCTACCATCCCGGACATATTTAAATGAGGTCCTCCTAACTATGGCATTGTCGATCACTGACTTCTAATTCTTTGTTGGTTCACATCTAGTGTATGCATGTAAGCGCTTATGGGGGAACTTTGTGTTTGTAGTGATGTAGTAAAGTGGGATGATATAAATACTTATAGGGGACTTAGTGTACTGACTGAGATCAGCTGTGAAGGTATCTGTATCTAATAGGTGTAGTGTTTTACAGATAACCTTACTTGCTACCACATTTATACCTCAGTCAGAATTATTCTGGAATATTGTGATGACTACGTTGAATGTCTAGGGTTATGTAAATGATGAAGTGTAAGTCACAACAACAACAGACAGATAAACAATTTAATTTATTCCACCACACTTGACAACACTGTGACACTCACACACATTTAACACTCTATAAGACTATCTTAACTGAGTCACTGGTAAAGTTTCAAATAGGTATGTATTAATTACTTTCACTAATATATATCCTGATTCAACTACACAGTGAACCAGGAATCACAATCAAATGTAATCACAATTTATATGTACATAATTTATAAATATGAACCTTGTAGTGACATATTGTAATAGTATTATCCTATGTGTGTCAGTTGTTTAGTAGTACTATGAGGTAATACTGGTTTTGTTTTTCAAGCTATGTTGTTGTTTGTCATCATGACTTCAAGTGTTGGAAATAATATGGGGAAAAGTTCCCAGTTCCTATCAATTTAAACAAGGTATTGTCCCTCTGTTTTACTATAATGTCAATTTTAGAGGGGGACACATAATGTTGAGCTCCTCTGGCCACAGAAGCTTATCTTTCGTGATGGCGGCAGGAAAAGACTCCTCTGCTCGATAGCTTCCCTGTGTTCTGGAGACACCTCACTGGTCACTATCTGGACCCAGGAGTATGCTGTCAGCCTCTAGATTCAGCAAAGCTCAGACCAGGTGCTGCTCAATAACTTTAGGACCACGGTCCCTGAAACAAGAAGGTTGTACCTCCTATTTCAGAACTAATTTATAATCTATTTCCAGACTGAACACAATACATAACAAACACTGAGTTCAGAGCGGTAGGCCAACTGCTATCTTCATCTGAAACAATTTACACCAGTATACTCCTCCCTAATGGTTACTACGCCTCTGCAATTCCAGCATTAGTTCCTTCTAGTCAATAAGATAGGTGTCAGTGTACTGTTAGGCAATTCCATGCAATTTTACTTTTCTCCGACACCTTCTGTTCAGGTTGGAGCAATATTTATACCTTGCCTCATGTTTGCTACTGAACTACACACACATATACAGACATAAATTATCAATTTACATTCAATTTTCATTAAAAAGATATCAAATATTTCAAGCTTACCACAATTCATGGAAATAATACACAATTACGTTGACTGGCAATGAATATGGCACAAAATCCGACCTGCCGCTGTCTCAGGCTTTTATTTAGAAAAATATAAGCTGAATCTCAACGCACTGTTGCTTTAGAAAGTTTATTTGAAAATGTGGTGCTGAACTGACGCTTCTAATTGACTATATTGGCGGGTCTAACCAATCGTGCCATGTTTACACAGCTTTTCAAAAAAAGTACCCTTCCTTCCGTCTCCCCTAACAACAAAAAATAGTATGTGTAGCCCGACTAATCGTGTTTAGCCCTACATTTACTTCTATCCAATCAAATAGGAATCAACATGGGGACCTATTTCCCGTACAATGGTGGTTTCCAAATCTGCCACTGAGCGATTCTGATTTTGGTGTTGTCTGACACCCTCACTATTTCTTTTGGCTATAATTTGTTAATTCCTAGACTATTTGCGTAACACTTAACATATTATTTGTCAGCAAGTCCTAAGGAACCCAAATATACAAATTTAAGGGAGCTAAGTGGCTGCGTTCAAAATATGTATTTTCTAGGATAGTCGTGTATTTGTTTTTTTATTTTTTATGTTTAGAACCGCCACCTGTCCTGCTGTACTGTCAGACTAATGTCAGGATTTTAGACATAAAACAGTAGAATGTCATGTTTCCTAATAAGCGTTTTTTAAGTTTTTTAAACCTAACTCTCGTATGGGTAGTGTTTTTTTATCACTGTCTATCTGAAAAAAAAGTATCGCTTCTGGCCTTTCGCTTTGGGTGGGGGGCATTAATTGTATAGCGCGAGACGCGTGCTTAGTGTGGCATGCGTTCCTGCTCTCAGCCCTCCCTTCTCTCTATCCTAAGTTCATCTGTCTTTTCATCACGCCGTGTATAAAATGAAATTAATGGAAGTATTAATTTAGGTCATTACGCAGGGTGCCTAGCTCAAGGTTTTTCTTAGAAATGCAGTACACGTGTTATTGTAGAAAGCGTGTATTGATGTAGTAGGCTTTACTATCAACGTGAAAGCGTGAGAATATGCAGACGAAGCATAAAAAGGGGATCTCGAGTACCGTCATTGTGACAGCACTGTTCTTTACCATTCTTCTTTCCTTTTATTGAATTTATGTGTTAGGCTTTACCTTTACTTTTTAATTTATATATGTGGATTAGAATTTCACACGACAAATTCTCCCCACTTGAAACAGACGTTATATGTCAGTCTATAATTCTATATACACATAGAGAAATTTATTATCTTTCCTGGGGCTTAGGGTGATTCTCATCACACGGATGGCGGCTTAAAAAATCCGCTCCCAGATTTGTTTTTCCACTTATATACTCTATGCTAAACTCATAAGGCTGCATCAGTAATGACCAACGGAGTAATCTAGAATTTTCATGTCTAGCCTGCGCTAGAAACGACAAGGGTTTGTGATCCGTTTGCAACTTAAATGCCTTCCCATACAGATAAATATTGAATTTCTTTATCGCCCATATTACTGCAAGACATTCTTTTTCGCTAGTTGAGTAATTGGTTTCAGCTTTATTCAACTTTCTGCTAGCATATGCCACTGGGCTTAATTCCCCATCCAATGCATCTGATTTCTGTAGCAGAGTCGCACCTAACCCAATATTACTGGCATCCGTCCTTACAATGAATTCTTGACTTAAGTCAGGTAATTTCAAAATAGGTTTACTTGTGAGCTTTTCCTTCAATTCCTGGTAAGCGAATTCGCATTGTGGAGTCCATGTAATTCGATCTGGATTTCCTTTACGTGTCAAATCAGTTAACGGTGCACATATGGAATTAAAGTTTTTGATATACTTTTGGTAGAAACCACATAATGAGACAAAGGATCTCACGTCTTTCTTGGTTTGTGGTCTCGGGGCTTTCTTTAGTTTCTCTAAATTCTTTGGGTCAGGGGTCATGTTTCCCTGATAAACTGTGTGTCCCAAGAATTCTAATTCTTTACATCCAACGCAACATTTGGTTGGTCGGGCTGTCAAATTCGCTTCTCTAAGTCGATTAAACAGCATGTTCAGAGAGTCAATGTGTTCCTCAAATGTTTCTGTGGCTATAAGGATATCATCCATGAAATTTGTGATGCATGGATTATTCAGAGGGTCCAATAATTTTCTCATCATTCTAGAGAAGACACTAGGCGCATTCTTCAATCCAAATGGCAATCTGTTAAACTCATAGTGTCCCTCTGAGGTACTAAACGCTAGGTATGGTCTAACCTCAGGCTTTACTGGAATCTGATAGTATCCTTTACTCAGATCCACTTTTGAGAAATATTTAGCTTTATTTAGTCTGGCAAACAACTGATTTGTATCCGGCAATGGATCCACCTGTCCTTCTGTGATAGCATTCAGTCTCCTGTAATCTATACAGAGTCTATGTTCTCCAGAGGGTTTCCTTAAGAGTACACACTGGAACTATACGCAGATTCACTGTGTGAAATAATTCCTTCCTTCAACAAATAGTCTATCTCTTCCTTCAAAGCTTTCTCCTTAGCAAAAGGAATCGAATAGGGTTTCATACAGACAGGTGTGGGGTCTATCAGCTTCATATCATATTCCAATAAGTTTGTATGCCCCGGTCGGTCTGTTAACACCTCTGTATGATTATCTAGAACCTGTTGCACTCTCTCTTTCTGATTTTTCGTTAAATGTGTACTGATTTTCACCTGTGCCGCTGTCTCACAGGGATGTAATGGATATTCAAATGATGAAAGTGGTTCCTTTTTCATCTCCATGGCAATGGACAAGGTCAACAAGTGTGTCTCTTCCTGATTTTCTCTTTCCAAATATTTCTTCAGGAGATTCACATGATAGATTTTTTCTTTCCCCTTCTTATCTATCTTATAATTGGTTCTAGACACCTTCTCTAGAACTGTATATGGACCTTGCCATCCAATTTGTAACTTATTCTGACTACCGGGCAGAAGAAGCAGTACCTTCTCTCCCACAGCCAAATCTCTGTCTTTAGCTTTCCTGTTATAATAGGCAGCATGTTTTTTCCTGGCTTGTCTCAAATTTTCATTGGCAAGTTTCCAGCCAGTTTTTTAAACGAGTGGTCAGCTCATTCACATATTGGTATGAGGATGTAATATTTTCCTCTGCCTTTTCATCAGTCCACGTTCTTAACAGCGTTACATATGGACCTTTAATTTTGTGGACCTATTTGTCCATGCACCGGTATGGTCTCTTCCACTCGAAGCGCTATAGTGATGATTTTTCTTCCCAGAATTATCATGCACAAAACGACCGCTACCAATTTTTCTCTTGGGGCTTTCTCCCCACTTAGAATTCTTGATGAGAGATTTCCTCTCTACATCCTCTTCCTCCAGTTTGTTTAAGTCCGATTGAGGGATTTTCGGCTTATCCTGGGGCCCATCTTGCTTTGGGCCAATAATAATTGTGAGCCACCTTTTGGATGATGGTACCAATTTTCGCATGGTCCCCATCTTGTCTCACATGTAGGCTCCTTATTAAATCTGCCCTATATCTCTTTGGAAGAACCAACTGTCCATGACCATGGGATCTAGTTCCGGCCTTCCTATAAATCAACTTGTTTTTCATGTAAAAATCTCCCTTGCCTGGAGTTGTATGACAGGTTGACAATTTCCTGAAACAAGGCTTGATGGTCTTATCCCCAGCCTGTGCCTTCCTCATCTCTTCTGGAGTGGTATCTAACAGAATATCCTCCTCCTTTCTTGAGGTCGACCTGACCTGAAGGGTGGCCATATACACAGGTTTCCTTCTACAACGGTCAGTGTCATGATTGTCCATCTGACAATTTTTACACCATCTCCTTCCTTGGTTGAAAGATTTTCTTTCATCATATTTCCTTTCATCGAATTGTGGGGTTTTATTTTTATTGTCATACCGTGGCCTATCAAATTGGTGCTTACCTTTGTTTTGATCTCTAGGATCAAATTTATTAAAGTTCTGTGGTGCCTTAAAATTATCCACCTGTTTCTTTTTATTACCTGATACCTCTGTCTGAGCCGCTTGATACCTTTCTGCAACATTTAGCAACTCACCCAGCCTCTCTGCACCTTGTTCCATGAGAAACTTTCTCAAGTCTGGAGCCATGGACTCTCTTAATTGTTCTATAAGGACCATTTCCTTAAGATCTTGGGTTTTCCCCAGAGAAGTCCATTTCTCCAAGTATGTCTCTAACCGTGCAGAGAACTGGTGATAGGTTTCACCTGACAGTAGTTTAGCATTCCTAAATTTTTTTCTATAAAATTCTGCGTTCTTTTCATATCTTAACAAAAGAGCCTACTTTAGCATGTCATAATTTTCTTGATCACCTCTGTTCATTTTGGCAAAAACTTCATAAGCTGCCCCACGAAGCCCTTGAGATAACTTTAAGCTCCACCTTTCTCTCTCTAACCCATACGTGGTAGCTAATAGTTCATATCTATTTAGATAGCTCTCAATATCATCGTCTTTCTCAACAAAATGATCTAAATGAAAATTCATAGCTGAGGTTGAGGCTCCCTGACTAGCAGTAGCATCGGAGGTAAAGGGACTGGCACCATTTTCAGGAGCATGACCTTGAAACTCAAACTCCCTTAGTCGTAACTCATGTTCCCTTTGTAATCTTTTCTCCTCCTTTTCTGCTTCCCTCTCTGCAGCCTGTCTTCTTTCCTCTCTTTCTGCAGCTAATTTCTTCTCTTCTCTTTCTGCCTCCAATTTCTTAGCCTCAGCCTCAAATTGCAGCCTCTTAGTCTCAGCCTCAAATTGTAACTTCTTAATTTCTTTTTCAGCCTCTTGTTACGTGCAGTCTTTGATATCTTACAATATTATACATAGGTAATTTTTTAGTGCTTAAGGGAAAGTCATTATTGAGTTACTTCCCTTGAAAGTTGTGCCGTCTCTTCGATCGAACTCCGTGGATGAGTCCAGTTTTCTGCGATTTATTCTTTGTTTGGGTAATAATAGATTGTTCTTGCTTCAGAATATCTATGGCCTGAATTTATGTGTATTGTTTGTCTGAGTAGGACGAGTCTGTCTTATATCTGTATATCTTTACATATCTAAGTCGAACTATATGTTCTGTTGTCTCTAGAGAGGTCAAAGGCTATTCGGCGGATGTGTCGCTAGAGTGTGGTGTGATTTGGCTTCGTCCCGATAGGGACTGTGTTTTCTATGTCGGCTTGTCGCCGGGAAAAAGTGATCTCAGTATTGGTGGGGAAAGTGATAGTCGTCTAGACCTATCGTGTATGCTTTACCCCAGTGTTTATTCGTATTCCCAAGGAATGGCATTTTCATATTTCTGATACCAAGGTAATAATAGACACTCTTATGAACTCTCGTACGAAGCCACCATTTTCGATAGGTACGATTTGAATGTCTAAGAGAATATATTTGACTCGATGAAAACGACTTCAATTCCTAGCAGCACTATATCCTGTAGAATGCAGTCAATTGTTCATGATCAAATCTACAGAGCAATGAAATGTTTTATGAATGACTAACTTTAGGACAGATTCATTATCTGTATCCAAACGTGAGTGACAGCTCACGAGTGAAGCCATCTTGGAACCAAAACATGTAGTGACTTTCAAGAAGAGAAAAGGGATGCCCGTATTATCGCTTGTTTAGTCCAGAGATCACTGCTACACATGAGAACCCGTTATTAGCGGTTCAATATTATTAGATGGAAAAATATGTGCTGAACATTAGGTTGGAGAATCGTCGCTAAACGAGATTAGGTTTAGAAGCCATCTGAAATATTGTTTATAAGCTGACGTGCTCAGTCAGTGAAGTCAGATGATATATATATATGTATGGGCGATACTGAGTGCTTGGCTACTGACAGTTCTTTATACTATTATTCTACATGAGTGCCCATGTAACATGGCAAGACCATTTAACCACTGTACCATGATGTATTATGCCAACCTGTGATTTGTCACTATCTGTGCTGTCGAGTGTGTACGTCCAATTAAACTTTAGAAAAGGTACACAGTCGTTGGTGTCGATGACTTCCAGCCATACATGAGTGTGAGAAAAGAACATTTGTCAACACCACGAACCCTTATTAACATTCGCACATTATACACTCAATCCATGTCTACACACCACTGCGTAGGTCAAGTTGACATTCCATACACTACAGTGGAGCAAACAACACCATAGAGATCTTATCAACTGATGATGATGTCTGCTTCCATCCACTTATATCTATCTTTTGGTGGATATCATTAACGGGAATAAAATATCCAACTTTATCAACTTTATCACCTCTATTCTCTTATCTGTGGCCAATCTTTCAGATTCTAATTTTCTTTCGGCCTCTTTTTCTAATCTTCTTTCTTCCCGTTCAATATATTTGTCACATTCAGCAGTGACATAAGCAATCATAATTTGCCCATCCATTCCTAACTCTTTTGCAGTCTGCACAGCAGCAGATCGAAATTTGGCCAGGTCCGCCATTTTCTAACAGGTATATGTATAAAATGTCTAACTAAACAATACAATCTGTAATTACTTATCCAAGGACACCACAGGCACTGAGAGCTCAACGTTATTTATTTCCACCCAAGGATACCTTTTAATTCTTATTATTCCCAATATATATATAATAGGAGAAAGTTCAATATCCCGGGAGCGAGACCCCAATATATGTGGTAAAGTGGGATGATATAAATACTTATAGGGGACTTAGTGTACTGACTGATATCAGCTGTGAAGGTATCTGTATCTAATAGGTGTAATGTTTTACAGATAACCTTACTTGCTACCACATTTATACCTCAGTCAGAATTATTCTGGAATATTGTGATGACTACGTTGAATGTCTAGGGTTATGTAAATGATGAAGTGTAAGTCACAACAACAACAGACAGATAAACTATTTAATTTATTCCACCACACTTGACAACACTGTGACACTCACAACATTTAACACTCTATAAGACTATCTTAACTGAGTCACTGGTAAAGTTTCAAATAGGTATGTATTAATTACTTTCACTAATATATATCCTGATTCAACTACACAGTGAACCAGGAATCACAATCAAATGTAATCACAATTTATATGTACATAATTTATAAATATGAACCTTGTAGTGACATATTGTAATAGTATTATCCTATGTGTGTCAGTTGTTTAGTAGTACTATGAGGTAATACTGGTTTTGTTTTTCAAGCTATGTTGTTGTTTGTCATCATGACTTCAAGTGTTGGAAATAATATGGGGAAAAGTTCCCAGTTCCTATCAATTTAAACAAGGTATTGTCCCTCTGTTTTACTATAATGTCAATTTTAGAGGGGACACATAATGTTGAGCTCCTCTGGCCACAGAGCTTATCTTTCGTGATGGCGGCAGGAAAAGACTCCTCTGCTCGATCTTCCCTGTGTTCTGGAGACACCTCACTGGTCACTATCTGGACCCAGGAGCATGCTGTCAGCCTCTAGATTCAGCAAAGCTCCGACCAGGTGCTGCTCAATAACTTTAGGACCACGGTCCCTGAAACAAGAAGGTTGTACCTCCTATTTCAGAACTAATTTATAATCTATTTCCAGACTGAACACAATACATAACAAACACTGAGTTCAGAGCGGTAGGCCAACTGTCAGCTTCATCTGAAACAATTTACACCAGTATACTCCTCCCTAATGGTTACTACGCCTCTGCAATTCCAGCATTAGTTCCTTCTAGTCAATAAGATAGGTGTCAGTGTACTGTTGCAGACTTCGCTGGCTTGGCCATGTTCGCCGCATGGAAGATGGTCGCATCCCAAAAGATATCTTCTACGGACAATTAGCAGATGGCAAGAGAACAGTTGGGCGACCACAGCTGAGGTTCAAAGATGTGTGCAAGAGAGATATGAGGGCACTGGACATGGATCCAGCAACATGGGTGGATGAAGCTGCCGATCGCACTAAGTGGCGATGCTATTTACGGCGCCACCTCAGACTGGGCGAAGAGAGGCTCACACAAGAAGCAGAGGTGAGGAGAAAACGTCGAAAGGAGCACCAGGAAAATAAGCAGCTGAGGGCTGTCACCTCAGGGGCGCATTCCCATAGTCAGTTATGACTGAAGGGGCTATTATTATTATTATTATTATTATTAGTGTACTGTTAGGCAATTCCATGCAGTTTTACTTTTCTCCGACACCTTCTGTTCAGGTTGGAGCAATATTTATGCCTTGCCTCATGTTTGCTACTGAACTACACACATATACAGACATAAATTATAAATTTACATTCAATTTTCATTAAAAAGATATCAAATATTTCAAGCTTACCACAATTCATGGAAATAATACACAATTACGTTGACTGGCAATGAATATGGCACAAAATCCGACCTGCCGCTGTCTCAGGCTTTTATTTAGAAAAATATAAGCTGAATCTCAACGCACTGTTGCTTTAGAAAGTTTATTTGAAAATGTGGTGCTGAACTGACGCTTCTAATTGACTATATTGGCGGGTCTAAAAAATCGTGCCATTTTACACAGCTTTTCAAAAAAGTACCCTTCCTTCCGTCTCCCCTAACAACAAAAAATAGTATTTATAGTCCGACTAATCGTGTTTCGCCTTACATTTACTGCGCTCCAATCAAATAGGATTTAACATGGGGACCTATTTCCCGTACAATGGTGGTTTCAAAATCTGCCACTGAGCGATTCTGATTTTGGTGTTGTCTGACACCCTCACTATTTCTTTTGGCTATAATTTGTTAATTCCTAGACTATTTGCGTAACACTTAACATATTATTTGTCAGCAAGTCCTAAGGAACCCAAATATACAAATTTAAGGGAGCTAAGTGGCTGCGTTCAAAAAATGTATTTTCTAGGATAGTCGTGTATTTGTTTTTTTTTTATTTTTTATGTTTAGAACCGCCACCTGTCCTGCTGTACTGTCAGACTAATGTCAGGATTTTAGACATAAAACAGTAGAATGTCATGTTTCCTAATAAGCATTTTTTTAAAGTTTTTAAACCTAACTCTCGTATGGGTAGTGTTTTTTATCACTGTCTATCTGAAAAAAAAGTATTGCTTCTGGCCTTTCGCTTGGGGTGGGTGGCATTAATTGTATATCGCGAGACGCGTGTTTAGTGTTGCATGCGTTCCTGCTTTCAGCCCTCCCTTCTCTCTATCCTAAGTTCATCTGTCTTTTCATCACGCCGTGTATAAAATGAAATTAATGGAAGTATTAATTTAGGTCATTACGCAGGGTGCCTAGCTCAAGGTTTTTCTTAGAAATGCAGTACACGTGTTATTGTAGAAAGCGTGTATTGATGTAGTAGGCTTTACTATCAACGTGAAAGCGTGAGAATATGCAGACGAAGCATAAAAAGGGGATCTCGAGTACCGTCATTGTGACAGCACTGTTCTTTACCATTCTTCTTTCCTTTTATTGAATTTATGTGTTAGGCTTTACCTTTACTTTTTAATTTATATATGTGGATTAGAATTTCACACGACAAATTCTCCCCACTTGAAACAGACGTTATATGTCAGTCTATAATTCTATATACACATAGAGAAATTTATTATCTTTCCTGGGGCTTAGGGTGATTCTCATCACACGGATGGCGGCTTAAAAAATCCGCTCCCAGATTTGTTTTTCCACTTATATACTCTATGCTAAACTCATAAGGCTGCATCAGTAATGACCAACGGAGTAATCTAGAATTTTCATGTCTAGCCTGCGCTAGAAACGACAAGGGTTTGTGATCCGTTTGCAACTTAAATGCCTTCCCATACAGATAAATATTGAATTTCTTTATCGCCCATATTACTGCAAGACATTCTTTTTCGCTAGTTGAGTAATTTGTTTCAGCTTTATTCAACTTTCTGCTAGCATATGCCACAGGGCTTAATTCCCCATCCAATGCATCTGATTTCTGTAGCAGAGTCGCACCTAACCCAATATTACTGGCATCAGTCCTTACAATGAATTCTTGACTTAAGTCAGGTAGTTTCAAAATAGGTTTACTTGTGAGCTTTTCCTTCAATTCCTGGTAAGCGAATTCGCATTGTGGAGTCCATGTAATTCGATCTGGATTTCCTTTACGTGTCAAATCAGTTAACGGTGCACATATGGAATTAAAGTTTTTGATATACTTTTGGTAGAAACCACATAATGAGACAAAGGATCTCACGTCTTTCTTGGTTTGTGGTCTCGGGGCTTTCTTTAGTTTCTCTAAATTCTTTGGGTCAGGGGTCATGTTTCCCTGATAAACTGTGTGTCCCAAGAATTCTAATTCTTTACATCCAACGCAACATTTGGTTGGTCGGGCTGTCAAATTCGCTTCTCTAAGTCGATTAAACAGCATGTTCAGAGAGTCAATGTGTTTCTCAAATGTTTCTGTGGCTATAAGGATATCATCCATGAAATTTGTGATGCATGGATTATTCAGAGGGTCCAATAATTTTCTCATCATTCTAGAGAAGACACTAGGCGCATTCTTCAATCCAAATGGCAATCTGTTAAACTCATAGTGTCCCTCTGAGGTACTAAACGCTAGGTATGGTCTAACCTCAGGCTTTACTGGAATCTGATAGTATCCTTTACTCAGATCCACTTTTGAGAAATATTTAGCTTTATTTAGTCTGGCAAACAACTGATTTGTATCCGGCAATGGATCCACCTGTCCTTCTGTGATAGCATTCAGTCTCCTGTAATCTATACAGAGTCTATGTTCTCCAGAGGGTTTCCTTAAGAGTACCACACTGGAACTATACGCAGATTCACTGTGTGAAATAATTTCTTCCTTCAACAAATAGTCTATCTCTTCCTTCAAAGCTTTCTCCTTAGCAAAAGGAATCGAATAGGGTTTCATACAGACAGGTGTGGGGTCTATCAGCTTCATATCATATTCCAATAAGTTTGTATGCCCCGGTCGGTCTGTGAGCACCTCTGTATGATTATCTAGAACCTTTTGCACTCTCTCTTTCTGATTTTTCGTTAAATGTGTACTGATTTTCACCTGTGCCGCTGTCTCACAGGGGTGTAATGGATATTCAAATGATGAAAGTGGTTTCTTTTTCATCTCCATTGCAATGGACAAGGTCAACAAGTGTGTCTCTTCCTGATTTTCTCTTTCCAAATATTTCTTCAGGAGATTTACATGATAGATTTTTTCTTTCCCCTTCTTATCTATCTTATAATTGGTTCTAGACACCTTCTCTAGAACTGTATATGGACCTTGCCATCCAATTTGTAACTTATTCTGACTACCGGGCAGAAGAAGCAGTACCTTCTCTCCCACAGCCAAATCTCTGTCTTTAGCTTTCCTGTTATAGTAAGCAGCATGTTTTTTTCTGGCTTGTCTCAAATTTTCATTGGCAAGTTTCCAGCCAGTTTTTAAACGAGTGGTCAGCTCATTCACATATTGGTATGAGGATGTAATGTTTTCCTCTGCGTTTTCATCAGTCCACGTTCTTAACAGCGTTACATATGGACCTTTAATTTTGTGGACCTATTTGTCCATGCACCGGTATGGTCTCTTCCACTCGAAGCGCTATAGTGATGATTTTTCTTCCCAGAAGTATCATGCACAAAACGACCGCTACCAATTCTTCTCTTGGGGCTTTCTCCCCACTTAGAATTCTTGATGAGAGATTTCCTCTCTACATCCTCTTCCTCCAGTTTGTTTAAGTCCGATTGAGGGATTTTCGGCTTATCCTGGGGTAAGACATCTTTTTGCACTCGCTGCATAGTGGCCATTGTAAAACAGTTAATTGAAGCTTGTCCGTGAAAAGGGGCTTCCCATTCCATTTGGTCCACTTTATCAAATTTATTTTTCCTTATATTGTCAGGCCTAAGTTTGCCCCGTGGCGTGTCCAGGTCCTGATCAATGTTCCCACTTGTGGGTGTTCCCTCATGTGCTATGCTACACCTTTCTACAAAATTCTCAATGTCCCATCTTGCCTTGGGCCAATAATAATTGTGAGCTACCTTTTGGATGATGGTACCAATTTTCTCATGGTCCCCATCTTGTCTCACATGTAGGCTCCTTATTAAATCTGCCCTATATCTCTTTGGAAGAACCAACTGTCCATGACCATGGGATCTAGTTCCGGCCTTCCTATAAATCAACTTGTTTTTCATGTAAAAATCTCCCTTGCCTGGAGTTGTATGACAGGTTGACAATTTCCTGAAACAAGGCTTGAGGGTCTTATCCCCAGCCTGTGCCTTCCTCATCTCTTCTGGAGTGGTATCTAACAGAATATCCTCCTCCTTTCTTGAGGTCGACCTGACCTGAAGGGTGGCCATATACACATGTTTCCTTCTACAACGGTCAGTGTCATGATTGTCCATCTGACAATTTTTACACCATCTCCTTCCTTGGTTGAAAGATTTTCTTTCATCATATTTCCTTTCATCGAATTGTGGGGTTTTATTTTTATTGTCATACCGTGGCCTATCAAATTGGTGCTTACCTTTGTTTTGATCTCTAGGATCAAATTTATTAAAGTTCTGTGGT
This sequence comes from Oreohelix idahoensis, assembly GCA_024509875.1. NCBI lineage: Eukaryota > Metazoa > Mollusca > Gastropoda > Stylommatophora > Oreohelicidae > Oreohelix > Oreohelix idahoensis. The sequence goes on along the minus strand of JAMPIV010017514.1, from coordinate 125,065 downwards.
GCCTTAAAATTATCCACCTGTTTCTTTTTATTACCTGATACCTCTGTCTGAGCCGCTTGATACCTTTCTGCAACATTTAGCAACTCACCCAGCCTCTCTGCACCTTGTTCCATGAGAAACTTTCTCAGGTCTGGAGCCATGGACTCTCTTAATTGTTCTATAAGGACCATTTCCTTAAGATCTTGGGTTTTCCCCAGAGAAGTCCATTTCTCCAAGTATGTCTCTAACCGTGCAGAGAACTGGTGATAGGTTTCACCTGACAGTAGTTTAGCATTCCTAAATTTTTTTCTATAAAATTCTGCGTTCTTTTTCATATCTTAACAAAAGAGCCTGCTTTAGCATGTCATAATTTTCTTGATCACCTCTGTTCATTTTGGCAAAAACTTCATAAGCTGCCCCACGAAGCCCTTGAGATAACTTTAAGCTCCACCTTTCTCTCTCTAACCCATACGTGGTAGCTAATAGTTCATATCTATTTAGATAGCTCTCAATATCATCGTCTTTCTCAACAAAATGATCTAAATGAAAATTCATAGCTGAGGTTGAGGCTCCCTGACTAGCAGTAGCATCGGAGGTAAAGGGACTGGCACCATTTTCAGGAGCATGACCTTGAAACTCAAACTCCCTTAGTCGTAACTCATGTTCCCTTTGTAATCTTTTCTCCTCCTTTTCTGCTTCCCTCTCTGCAGCCTGTCTTCTTTCCTCTCTTTCTGCAGCTAATTTCTTCTCTTCTCTTTCTGCCTCCAATTTCTTAGCCTCAGCCTCAAATTGCAGCCTCTTAGTCTCAGCCTCAAATTGTAACTTCTTAATTTCTTTTTCAGCCTCTTGTTACGTGCAGTCTTTGATATCTTACAATATTATACATAGGTAATTTTTTAGTGCTTAAGGGAAAGTCATTATTGAGTTACTTCCCTTGAAAGTTGTGCGGTCTCTTCGATCGAACTCCGCGGATGAGTCCAGTTTTCTGCGATTTATTCTTTGTTTGGGTAATAATAGATTGTTCTTGCTTCAGAATATCTATGGCCTGAATTTATGTGTATTGTTTGTCTGAGTAGGACGAGTCTGTCTTATATCTGTATATCTTTACATATCTAAGTCGAACTATATGTTCTGTTGTCTCTAGAGAGGTCAAAGGCTATTCGGCGGATGTGTCGCTAGAGTGTGGTGTGATTTGGCTTCGTCCCGATAGGGACTGTGTTTTCTATGTCGGCTTGTCGCCGGGAAAAAGTGATCTCAGTATTGGTGGGGAAAGTGATAGTCGTCTAGACCTATCGTGTATGCTTTACCCCAGTGTTTATTCGTATTCCCAAGGAATGGCATTTTCATATTTCTGATACCAAGGTAATAATAGACACTCTTATGAACTCTCGTACGAAGCCACCATTTTCGATAGGTACGATTTGAATGTCTAAGAGAATATATTTGACTCGATGAAAACGACTTCGATTCCTAGCAGCACTATATCCTGTAGAATGCAGTCAATTGTTCATGATCAAATCTACAGAGCAATGAAATGTTTTATGAATGACTAACTTTAGGACAGATTCATTATCTGTATCCAAACGTGAGTGACAGCTCACGAGTGAAGCCATCTTGGAACCAAAACATGTAGTGACTTTCAAGAAGAGAAAAGGGATGCCCGTATTATCGCTTGTTTAGTCCAGAGATCACTGCTACACATGAGAACCCGTTATTAGCGGTTCAATATTATTAGATGGAAAAATATGTGCTGAACATTAGGTTGGAGAATCGTCGCTAAACGAGATTAGGTTTAGAAGCCATCTGAAATATTGTTTATAAGCTGACGTGCTCAGTCAGTGAAGTCAGATGATATATATATATATGTATGGGCGATACTGAGTGCTTGGCTACTGACAGTCCTTTATACTATTATTCTACATGAGTGCCCATGTAACATGGCAAGACCATTTAACCACTGTACCATGATGTATTATGCCAACCTGTGATTTGTCACTATCTGTGCTGTCGAGTGTGTACGTCCAATTAAACTTTAGAAAAGGTACACAGTCGTTGGTGTCGATGACTTCCAGCCATACATGAGTGTGAGAAAAGAACATTTGTCAACACCACGAACCCTTATTAACATTCGCACATTATACACTCAATCCATGTCTACACACCACTGCGTAGGTCAAGTTGACATTCCATACACTACAGTGGAGCAAACAACACCATAGAGATCTTATCAACTGATGATGATGATGATGTCTGCTTCCATCCACTTATATCTATCTTTTGGTGGATATCATTAACGGGAATAAAATATCCAACTTTATCAACTTTATCAACTGGTGGACCAGCTTTCTGGGTTTGACCTCGCAGAAGTTCAGAAGTCAACAGATTACCGATACCAGACCGTTTCCTGTGGCTGATACGACACACTTGCAGTATTGGTTTGCTCTTTGTCAACACTTCGTCACGTGACCTGTCAAGTGAATGCAGTATGTAGGTCAGCGTTGTTGACATTTTTACATTAGACATTACAGAGTTTCACAGAACAGTTGGATCAATTCTTGTCAATATTAACAGGAAGACAGTATTTGTGAACTAAGAAGTCCTATTTTCATCGATGGATCTTCTTGTTTTCCATATATGAACTTTAATATTTAAGGCCAGAATGTTTAATTGAATAAAGTGGCAGTTTGTTTATTTTCATAAAAATAACTTTGCCATTACTGTAAAACTGAGCCTATTTTGCAACACATACTATCATACACATAATTTATATATATTTATGTTTACATGTTATTTGTTTGTATAGTATGTTAGTTTCTATGTCAGCGGGTTGTGTTTAAGGTTGGGCGGCGTCCTCACAACAGAATATCCCACGTCATAGAGGGTCCGTTGTGGGCGTTTTCTATAGGTGCAATTTTCTTGATTGAAAATTTGCTGCGACAACTGTTGCTTTTGTGTTAGCTGTGAAGTCTGTAATTATTGTTATTTTTGTAATATTTCTTTGTTCTTTAGTTTTGTTTTGATTTGTTTGTAATTTGTTGGTCTAACCTTTTCTATCTTTCAGTTCTATTCTCAATTTATATTCATATATTGTGACGTCATTTGTGTTGTTATTCTTTGCAGATTCAGTGATTATTTTCATTGATTGCCCTATTTGGTTTATTTTGATTTCTGCAAACGTTCTTGTATTGTCAGTCCTATTTGTACTTTATGTATTCTGTTGGTTGACATATGTTTTATATAGGTATATTTCATAAGACACAATTGCCTGTGCACTGCACTTGGATTATGGTATAAACCAGTACCTGATTATTATTACTATTATACAAGACCTTATGAAAGGCTTGTGACCCACAGATATTGGGATAGTATACTCATTAATCAAGTCATTAAGAACTTGTGGTATTATTATTATTTCAGGTGATTAGTATTATTGTTAGACATCATGTCTACATTGGAATACTTCATTACACAAGGGAAAGCCCTTGATAAGACTGGTCAACAATTAGAACAATGGGCTGTTGCTCAATATGACAAAGCATTAGCTGCAGAAGAGAGAAGAGCTATGGCAGAAGAGAAAGATTAGAAAGAGAAGCTGAGGCTGCTGCTGAACAAAAGAAATTGCAGATGCAGGTGGAGGAAAGGAGATTTGAAGCTGAACAAAAAAGATTAGACAGGGAAGCTGAACAAAAAAGATTAGACAGGGAGGCTGAACAAAAAAGATTAGATGCTGAAGAGAAAAAAGCAATAAGAGAACATGAATTTGAGTTGGAGAAGTTGTGTCTGAGGGTATGTCTAGTGCACAGATCGTTAAGCTCATAAAATATCTTAATGTCATGTAAATTGATGTAATATTTAAAATTACTGTTAATATAGACATAGCTCTACATGCTTGCATCTTGTCTTAATACCCTCAAATTAAAGTTGTCTTCCACTGAAATATAACCTCAACAATCCTCAACAGCATCGACTCAACTAAATAGTCCTTCTAAGGATTACACTACGCTAAGAATAAAAGATACAGTGCTTTTTAGGGCAGGGCTTTTAAAAGCTGTTTTTGCAACAGGGTTCGATATGGTGTACATTTTTGGGAAAGGGGGAAACAACTTTGGCAGAACCAAAGGCCAAGGGGACATAATTATAAAGATACTAAGAAGAATGTTTGAATGACGTAAATATTTCTTCAGTGTATCTTATTTATGGCATAACGTACTCTCTTGATTATCAGAAGCACAACCTCACGAAGGCGTCTCATTTGTAAACAACAGATACCATAGCCTCTTCACATTTTGCAGGGTCAGATATCAGTGAAGAGGGTACAACGAATTTTTGTGTGTGACTTGAGTGACATAATGCAGTGTATGAGTCAATGACCAACACTGCATGCCTGGCAGTAACATAGTGACTACAAGAACAGGCAAATGAAGTCCCACGAGGAGCCAAATCCAGCACCCAGTTCCAGAACTGACTGATGAAGCATTTTTCACTAGATACGCTATGAGAACCAATCCAAGTCACCACGGCCAGTTCTACATGATGAAAACGACATAACAATTTTTAATTTTGTGCATTCCTACACATACATATGCACACACATACACACATACACACACATACACACACATACACACACATATATATATACGAGTAAATATATATACACACACAGTCAATCCTCGCTATTCACGGGGGTTATGTTCCTTAAAAACCTCGTAAATACGAAAATCCACGAATACGGAACCATTGATCCTTCGGGAAAAAAGGGTCAGGTTCATGCGGGACTTGGTTTACCTTACACTTTTGCTACCTTACTTACTTAGTCGTTCCCCTTCTACCGTGAGGTGTAGAGGTTTGGAAGAGAGAGCGTCAGACTATCCTATTGGCTATCTTCCTCCTGGCCTAGTTCCATTCTAGTCCTCGGTCCTTCAAAGATTGTCTAATGTTGTCCTCCCAGCGGACTTTGGGTCGTCTTGGAGGCCTGAATCCCTGGCTCTTAGTGTCCCATGTTTGTCGTGGTAGCCGATCTTCTCCCATTCTGCAGACATGGCCAAACCATCTTAGTTGCGACTGTTCTACTTGGGTCTGCAGCGGGTGGGATTTTAGGCCTTGACGTATTGTCTGGTTGCGGACCATCTCTTCTTGTTACTCCAACCACCTTCCTCAGATACCTCATTTCTGAGGTTTGGATCTGGCTTTTGTGGGTTGTAGTCATTGTCCATGACTCGCATCCATACGTCAAAACTGGAACATTGGTGGAGCGGTATACATCCATCTTCGTTTTCTTACCAACCTCTCTCTTGCTGAGGAATCCTCGATTTATGGCATGAAAAAGTCTCCAAGCTGCTGCTTTTCGAGCGGCCAACTCTTCTTTGATGCCTCCCTTCCGGTCTATAACAGCTCCGAGGTATTTAAAGTGATCGACCTGCTCCAGGACCTGTTCTCCCAGCTTAATCTGATGCCTTCTTTCTTTTCGTGATATCACCATGGATTTTGTTTTAGAGCTGCTTATGACCATCCATCTCTTCTCCAGCTCTTCCTTCCAGACTTGCAGGTTGGATTGGAGATGTGCCTCTGATTTAGCAATCAGGGCAACATCATCAGCAAATACCAGCTCTGAAATACAGACCTGTCTCATCTTCCAGTACCCCACTGAATACTTTCTTGTTCTCTCCTTGCATGCCTTGATGACATCGTCCATGAGGAGTATAAAAAGATGACAGGATATCACCTTGTCTTACACCAGTGGTGGTCCTGAACTCTTCTGACTTATGGTTTGCTGTCCCCACATAATTTCTACAAGATTTGTAGAAGCTCTGTAAGGCATGAATCAGAGGTGCTGGAATGTTCTTCCTTGCCAAACAGTCCCAAAGTTTGCTCACAGGATCTATGAAACAAAGATAGATCTCGCTCTTATACTCAAGGGCCTTCTCACTCAGCTGTCTGAGTGTGAAGATTAGGTCTTTAGTACTTCGGTTTGCTCGGAATCCACACTGGACCTCATCCATTTGGGGCTCAGCTAGGCGTCTGAGTCTCTGCTCTAGGATTCTAGAGAAGATTTTACCAAGGGCACTGAGAAGGGATATGCCTCTATGGTTTCCACATTGTTGGTTGTCTCCCATTTTAAAAATCGGTGTTATGATGGCAATCTCCCAATCCTTTGGTATGGTCTTGTTGCACTATTGAGTAATAGGTTGCCTGCTGCTCCCATGAACTTAACCATTTCTGGTGTTATGCCATCATGGCCTGCTGCTTTGCCTATCTTGATTTTCTCCAGTGCTGCCTTCAGTTCTTCCATCTTTATGTTATCTTCACCACAATTGGTTTTCTCTTCTGTGTTAGTGGGTATCATTTATGATGCTTGACCTTGCTCACCATCAAGGAGTTCTGAGAAATATTCTTTCCATCTTTCCATTACTTCATTCGGGGCAGTAAGCAAATTTCCTTGCTTGTCCGTTATAAATTTAAGAGGGCATTGTTTTTCCTTCCTCATGTTCTTTAGGGTCTTATAGAAAAATTTCTGGTTTTCTTGCGCATCTTTTTCTAGTTTTTCTCCAAATTCTTCCAAGGACTTCTGTTTTGCTGCTAGCACCTTGTTCTTTGCTTCTGTTCTGAGTATCACATATTCTCTATATTTCTCCATTTGTCCTGCTGTGTTTTTAGCTCATAAGTATTGTTTCCATGCCATTTTCTTCTCTCTTATTTTCTCTTTGACTTCCTCTGTCCATAAAGGTGTCCTCTTTCTCAAGTCGGACTTCACCACATGCTTCTGCAGCAGCTGTCTTTATGATGTCATTGAATTTAAGCCAGAGTGTTTCCAAGTCATCAGGTTGTTCTTCTGTGTTTCTCACTGATGCAGCAATAAGTCCCTGATATCTGGTCTTAATTTCTGTCTATTTAAGTTTGTAGGTCTTAATTTTCATTTCTCCTATTCGTTTACTTTGTTTCTTGCGTGATGTTGGGCAGTTCCTAGGCTGAGCAACTCTTTCAGTTGTTCTTTTGATTGTTAGCAGGTAGTGATCACTTCCAATCTCTATCCCCATCAGACATACTTGAATGAGCTCCTCTTAACTATGGCATAGTCGATCACTGACTTCTCATTCGTTGTTGGCCCATTATTCTCCTGTACACATTATTCCTGTAAGGAGGGCCAGATAATATATATATATATATATATATATATATATATATATATATATATATATATATATATATATATATATATATATATTATCACACAAGCCTTTATATACTAGCTAGTGTGGAGGGAGAAATAAGGTGCTAGCTACCTTCCCCTTCACCACTAAGGCTATACCACTGTTGCTCTACATAACGTTTAGCAAAAACTACACATAGGCTCGTATTGCCAGAGGCATGACACAACAACAGTGGGTGACATATGTCTAACGCTCATGAACAGCTTATATCCCGTTTATTCAATTAAACACATAACCACACATGGCCTGATGAACATACAACATTACGACTTTATACGTGCCACAACAGGGAATGCATGTACTAATATCAATCTACAGAACGGGTAAACTGGCTACCACAAACCTAAAATGAACGCGGGAAAACCTACATAGTAACTGATATAAGTAAATATCATATCATGTTTTGTATTCGATCACTTCCTGATATATATTGTTTACACACGGTATCCCGTGGTTGCAGGAAGTGACGTCTTGACTCCTGCTCTGAATTGATAGCAGACGTGGGTTTTGATTTGGGACAAGCTAGCGTCTCTAACCGGCAGTCTGCTTGTGTCGTTTGACCAGTATGCATGGAATGTGTCCAGTAGGACCTGATTTTAGAATGTGTTAATTGCCTTTGGGCATCTTTATATTGCACCTGCAAGATCGATTACCATCACTGCCTTATGCATTCATTAACGGTATAATGTCAGATTAGTCTTAGCAGTGTGTATGGAATTCTTGGGCACGTAAGTTGACTGTTCCATTAAAACTGAGAGTATCAGAATCAAGGACAGTAGAGACATGTGCTAGTAAAAGCTACGATGTCATACCATACTCAATGTGGAGTACTGTGTCATTAAATATATGAACTGTGCCAAGAAGTTAGGCCTTGTTACTGAGTACCTGTGGTGCGGGCCAGGGAGATTGTGTGTGACTGGCCATATTTTAAATATATATTATAATTCCTCAAAGGGAATATACAAGGAGAACCCTGGAGGGTATTCAGCAGGCCACTGTAATAAGGAGTGTCAAGCCTTAAGTCTAATGCACTCTTACCACAGGACGTCGGGAGGACGGTTCCTGAAGTAATAATAATATTCTTAAATTTACCCGTACCATTTCTGGGGGCCAAGCCATTGGATGCCTTACAAGCCGAAGAACGCCTAACGAGTCGAGGACTTTTTTTTTCAAAATCGCGGCACGCATCGTCTGCCAAACTTTTTTTAATGAATGGAAGGGATTTCCATCAATATGAATGTGCCTCAAGTTGTCACTAAGTTATAAAAGTGACCCATTGTTACACAGAAGTCATAGGAACTGACTATCTTCATCCAAGAATCAAGTATTCTGTCAAAAATCATGGACCAGATCGATGTCCTTCAATGTCAGCATGAAGCAATTCTAAGCCTAACCAAAAACTAGGCTACTATCATCACTACATCCCTTGCTTGTCGAAGTCTCAAGAAGGATTGTTTTCTTGGCAACAGATAAGTCTGTTTATTGTTACATACAGCTTGGCTGTGAATACAATCTGTTTGCCTGATATCTGACTTCACCATATGTGTTTTCATTACGTGTTTTTGTTTTTATAACTAGCGGGCAGGATGGAGGGACTTGATTTGTGATTATTCAATACCGCGAAAGCTAGGTCGAATGAGCAAATCAAGCGTTCTGTAGGGCAGTATCTGTGTGATTCAGATAGAGGACCCAGCATATTCTGCTGGTTGTATAAAAGTTTGCCTCTATTGAATTTAACAGATCCATTTTTGTTAGCTGTGTAGTCATGTTTATCTATTGTTTGTTCTCATAAGTACTGTCATTGTTATATTTTCTTTAGTTCGTTGCATTATTATTTGTAATATTGTCTATTCTCATCTGACTATCATTTATTTCATAGATGTCATATTTGTTGTGATATGCGTCTTGTCTTGTCTATTTGTACTAGAGCATTAGTTTAAAACTGGAAAGTGTCAATGAATTCGAATACTTAGGATCAATCATCAACAGCTCTGGCGACTGTGCAGTAGAAATTAAAAGGAGACTTGCAATTGCTTCACATAAACTAATACAGATGAAAAACCTATGGCAAGGCACAAGCAAAGAAACAAAGTTACAACTGATCAGAGCATGTATATTCCCAGTAGCAACATACGGCTGCGAGACTTGGACACTCAATAAAACAGTTGCAAAAAAGATTACATCATTTGAAATGAAATGCTACAGAAGGATGTTGAGAATACCCTGGACAGAAAAAAAGACCAACAGAGAAGTACTGCACTCACTAAACGTACAGGAACATTGGCTCCTAAATACCATCGCAATAAGGAAGCTGAAATTTTTCGGTCATATAAAAAGACATAATAGTCTGGAAAAAACAGTGATGGAAGGCATGGTCCCTGGAAAAGGGGGAAGGGGTCGACCTAGACGACGGTGGACCCAAGACATCACAGAGAGTCTGAACTTGTCTTTGGCTGATGCAGGTCGACTTGCCCAGAATCGTGATGCGTTCAGAGCAGCTGTAATGGAGACAACGTTCTGGAAAGAATACGTCACATGATGATGATTAGTTTAAATTAATTCATATATAAAGTATAGTTATTCCTTTGTTTTCCATTTGTATTTCCTTTAGTTGCTCGAACCCTGTCTTGCTGTTCTTACTTGTTGTGGTTTCTATTTTTTTCATTACTCCATATTGTTTATCTGAATACATCTACTATTGCAATTATAAATTGATCTGAGATTGGTGGATGAAGTATTGAATATTTAGCTGACATATTCATATATATAAAAGTTAAGATATTGTGTATTATTGATAAACACAAGAATAAGCAACCATGACTTCATTAAAGGATTTATTGAAGATTGGGAAGGAACTTAATTTGGAAGGTCCAGCTTTTCAAGCTTATATTGATAAAGAAGTAAACAGACAAGAAGAACTTCGCAAAGAAGAATTGGCTGAAAAAAGGAAACAAGAACTCCATAAAGAAGAATTAAGGAGACAAGAAGAGCTCCGGAAAGAAGAATTGGAGGAAAAAAAGAGATCAGAAGAGTTGGCTCTTGAAAGAGAAAAATTAGCCTATGCCAGATCTCAAGAAGAGATCAAATCTCAACAAGCTCAAGCTATAAGATTAGCTGAGATTGAACTGGAAAAATTAAAATTACAACAACCACTGTTGCATCCTAGGGTAGGTGAAGATAAAAATAAAGATCATACTACTGCCATAAGGATTAATTTGCCAAAATTTAATGCATCCATAGATGACATTTCATGCTTCCTAAATAGATTCCAGACTTATTGTGAAGAATATAAGATTGACAAATCTACATGGACATGTAGACTTATGAATTTATTGGTTGGTGAACAATTAACTGTAGTCTCCACTTTGGATGACCAGACTAGAAAGGATTATGAAGCTGTTAAGGTGATTTTATTGCAGAGGTATCAATTAGATGATGAGGGTTATCGTCAGAAATTTCGGTCTTTGTACCCTGATTCTGGAAAAGATTTCACTGAATTTATTTCAGCTGTTAAACTGAATTTTTCTAGATGGATTGAATTATCCAAGACTGAAAAAACTTTTGAGGGTTTGTCAGATTTAATTCTAAGAGACAAGGTTTTGTCATCTATTAGTTCTGATTTTCTTGCGTTCCTGCAGGAAAGAAAACCAGAGAACCTGACTAAATTACAAACCCTAGGACGTCAATATCAAGTTGCACATCCTAATAGAGTATTGAGTAAAAACAATGTAAAGGACTCATTACCAGCTGCATCGGCCAGGTCATTCCAAGACAATGCACCTAGGTATAGATCAAACAGCATAGATAGGAATCAAAGATTTAAACCATCACATAATTACAGTCAAAATAGAGATAGATACAATTTTAACAAATACCATTCTCAAAGACATTGGAATACATATCAGGAGGATAACTTTTATCCACAAACCTCATTTAAGTCCAATAACTGGCAAAATAGAGGAGAATATAACTCAAAATCAAATAGAGGTCAGAAATCATTTTATAGAGGAAATGATCAAAATGCAAATAAAAGATCTTATCATAACAATACTTCCAGACAATCAAGAAACACTGAAAGTACCAATGCCATTGTTCATGATAATAATCAGAACCATAATGATATTGTAGCACATGCAAATTCATGCAGTGTAGACTTAGCAAATAGTGATAACTGCACTAATTGCAATTCTTTATTTCAGCCTCAAGGAGTGCCAAGATTATTATGCGGACACCCCCTCCCAGTCATGTCATCTTTTGAAAGTACTGGTTCATTGATCTTGAACAGAGGTTTTGTCAATAATAAGTTAGCATCTTTACTCAGAGATACTGGTGCAACCACCATTGGTGTGCGCAAGGCCTTGGTTGATAAGGTGGATTATACAGGAAAACAAGTGAAATGCATAACTTTTGGAGGAACTGTGGAATATTACCCCACAGCAGAGGTGTTTTTAGACACACCTTATTTTACAGGACGAACACTGGTATGAATCTTGGACAATCCAATTGCTGGAATTATTATGGGAAACATACCTAAATTGCATGAATGTACACAGGAAGATATTGAAATATGGGAAAGACAACATTTATTATGTTCAAATGCTGTGACTACCAGAGCTCAGTCTCGCATGGACAATGATCATCACAAACCAGTCATTGATGTGTTACCTGAAGATATAACTGAAGATATCACTTCAGAAGATGAAGAAGAAAAGGAAAATAATAATGATGATATAATTCATTATCAACAGGAAAATAATGATGATATTAAGGTAATGAATGATGTGAATACTGATGATGACAATTTATTTCAGATGGAGCTCATTGATAAGGAAACCTTTATACAAAGACAGAAAGATGATACTTCCTTAAAAAAAATATTTTCATATTGCTCATTTGAATGATGTAATGGTAGATGACTGTGCAAAACACTGGTATACTATCAAAAATGGGATTTTAGTAAGAAACTATCAATTTGCTAATTCCTTAAAGAAACAGATTATGGTACCAGCTTGTTTTCGACCATTCATTTTACGACATGCACATGACATTGAATGTGCAGGACATTTAGGTGTTGCTAGAACAAAACAAAGAGTTTTGTCATATTTTTTTTGGCCCGGAATTACGAAAGACGTCAAATTATTTTGTCGTACATGTACCATCTGCCAAAGTGTAGCAACCAGAAAACCAAAACATGATGCGCCCATTCAAGCATCTGATATTTCTTTGCGTCCCTTCGCAAAGATGGCCATTGACATTATTGGCCCTTTAAAGGTAACATCAGCCAGAGGTCATCAATATGTGTTGACCTGCATAGATATGTGCACACGCTGGCCAGAAGCTATTCCTTTAAAAACCATCACCACGGTAGATATTGCTGATGCATTATTCTTGATTTTTAGTAGAATAGGTTTTCCTGAAAACATCCTGTCTGATAGAGGAACTCAGTTAGTTTCAGATGCTATGAAACAGGTTATGGATATGTTTGGGATTCAAAGATCCCTTAGTTCAATATACCATCCTCAGTCTAACGGGAAAATAGAAGTCCTCAACAGATCCTTAAAACGAATGCTACATAAGGTTACAATTAAATATCCTCAAAATTGGGACAGAGTCCTGCCAGCTATTTTATTTGCGTATCGAGAGATAAAAAATGAACATACAGGCTTTAGTCCATTTGAATTGGTTTTTGGCGCCAGACCACGAGGCCCAATGTCTATATTAAAACAACTTTTAATTGGTGCTGAGATGAACAAGGAGGTTCAGACCTCATATCAGTATGTGGTCAATTTGAGGAAAAAATCATAGACGCATGCCAGATAGCAGTAGGTTCATCTGAAAAGGCAAAGCTTAGGGCGAGGTTATTCATTAACCAAAACCGCAAATTACGCCAACTTTGGCCTGGTGATGAAGCTTACGTATTATTACCCAGGAGAGATAACAAATTATTAGTCTCATGGAGAGGACCTTACAGGATTGTGGAGAAACTGTCTGATGTTGATTATATTGTCTCAGTAGAGGGAAAAGAGAAAACTTTTCATATCAATATGTTACAGCAGTTTCATACACGTCCACCATATCTAAGACCAGTCTTTGAAGCTCTTGATCAATCTGTCTGTCGTCATTCTTCTTTGGCTGTCATACAGGAAGAAAATTGTGATTTGACTGATGGTAATGACTCATTATTAGTATTACCTAGTCTTCACTACTTGTCTACTGAAAGTTGGAAAGATGTTGATATATCACCAACTCTATCTTCTTTCCAGAAAGAACAGGTTACTTCAATCTTACGTTCTTTTACTGATGTCCTTACTGATGTCCCAGGACACACTGATATCATCGAACATGATATTATTCTGACAGACTTTCAACCAATTAAGTTGAAACCTTACCCTATTCCTATACATTTACAATGTCAGGTTAAAGAGGAACTAGAACAGATGGTGAAATTAAATGTCATTTCTCCATCTCATTCCCCTTATAGTTTTCCGATGGTTTTGATCCGGAAAAAAGACAAATCTATACGTATATGCATAGATTTTAGACGTCTAAATTCGGTCACCATCCACGACGCGGAACCACTTCCCGTGTTGGAGTCTTTATTAGATAGACTAGCTACAGCTACATTTTTTTCTAAATTTGATCTATCTAAAGGCTATTTCCAAGTACCATTAACGGAACGATCCAAGCCTTATACTGCATTTGCAACCCCATTAGGACTTTCTCAATTCAATTATATGTCTTTTGGCTTAGTTAACGCACCTGCGACCTTCGTTCGCACGATGAGACGACTCTTCTCTGACAGAGACGACCTTATTACTTACATCGACGACATTTGTCTGTTTCATCAATCATGGGATGAACATTTGAAGGGTATTCAATCCTTACTTACCACTCTACGTCGTCATAATTTATCTGCACGTCCATCTAAGACTAAGATTGGATTTCAGGAGATTTCATTTTTAGGTTATAAAGTAGGAGGAGGTTTTTTGAAAACAGAGGATACTACTATCTCTAGGATTCTAAACCTTGATATACCTAAGACCAAAAAACAGGTTAGAAGTATTCTAGGGCTCCTAAACTTTTATCGTAAGTTTATCCCTAATTTTGCAGAGTATACGTCTGTGTTGTCATCACTGGTGAAGAAAGAGTCACCAAATAGGTGTATTTATAGTCAGGATGTTCATGTGGCTTTAAATAGATTAAAATGTCTGTTTTCCAAGTTGCCTATATTGAGATTGCCTGATCCTTCTAAACATTTTACTCTTACAGTAGACGCTTCAAAAACGTCCATTGGAGGTTCGCTTTTGCAAGAATGGAAGGGCTGTTTACATCCAACACTTTATGTTAGCAGGAAGCTAACGCCGACGGAGCAGCGTTACTCGGTCATTGAGAGAGAGCTACTGGCTCTTGTGTTCTGCTTCTCTAAACTGCAACGCTACCTGCTTGGTGCAAGTTTCACACTCGAGACAGACCAGAGGGCACTGTCTTACCTGAAAACAGCGAGATTCAAGAATGCTAAAGCAGCGCGTGCCTCACTGGCCCTTCAACCCTATAATTACCAGATTAAACCCATCGCAGGAAAGTTGAACGTCATGGCCGATGTGCTATCCAGATGCATGAAGCATCCGCTATCGCCAGTTGTCTCCGCAAATGCTGCTTCAATCCAACTTTGATGCTCAATAATAACACTACTTCCTTTGGGACAAGTCAGGAATTATTTCGCAAAAAGGTAGCATCATGAACTAAGGCACATGCCTTCTTTTAACTCATATAGTGCATACTTCAGATATTACAGCCACATTGCTTCGTCATGCACTTAAACCGGTTGAAAAACTAGAGACACTATGCCAAGCAACATGATGATGATGAATTACTGTTCATCCAAAATCAAGATATATATTCAAGCGTTCGTCATATGATGTCTAATGCAATTGCTCAAGAACAATACTTCGTTACTTCATACACGTTGTACAATGACTTTTGGCAGCATGGCAATCCAAGTCGGTGCAATTCAGATACTTTGCTACAATTTCCAAAACGTTTTGCACTAATTAACTGTCTCAAACGTTGTGTAAAAAGGGAAGTAACTAAAATTACTGACTACAAAGTTCAAAAAGGGACATAACCAAGAAATTACATTTCATCATATACGTATGAAATTCTCAAGTACAGAATGAACAATAGTATCTGTGCTGTATATGCTATTCCATGGAAGACAAACATCAACAACCGACATAGATGGAAAATGGATTTTCTTCAATGAACATTTTCTTTCCGCCATATATACTTAACTAAGGATCAATAACAATGTTGTGCGAACTATTGACTCACTGAAACTTTAATTCTTTTAAATACTGCTACAGGAAGAACTGTGTATGGTCTATCATGACCATTTTTAATATCACTTATAATATTACATTGGTTCATTAGTGTATCATTATATGAATTGAATTACATTGGTGCTTACACTTAGTATAACCTATATCCTTCATATGTGTAGATATTAAGTAATATATCTCCATATGACATCTCATTTACATTGTCATTCACCACATGACATTGCATACATACAAATATTAATAACTATTTTGACATATTGTCACAGTCACCACTTATATTTTAACTTGTCTGCCTCATATGTTCTATTCTGTCTTTGATTGCTTATTATGCATTTCATTTGATAGATAGGTAGACTTACATACCGACATGACTTAGGGCGTTTGTTGACATGGTATGCTGTGTGAGTGCCATGACTGACATATTGACTTTTCTTCACTGCCTTCTAACTAATATAGTTACCTCACATTTGTGTCAAAAGAGCGTCTGCTAACGATAATGGGTTTAGTTATGTTATTACTAAATACCACACCTTGTGTGTTAAATTGTCGATTATGGAGCACGCCTCTAGGTGCTATCATAATGATGACAGTTGAGTATTTGGATATTGTCATATGGTTTCTCCAGTGACCTTGTAAGATTGTACTATGAAAATAATGAAAAGTTCCTTTTCATTATTTTAATCCGGGGGGGGGAGTAAATGATACGAGTAAATATCATATCATGTTTTGTATTCGATCACTTCCTGATATATATTGTTTACACACGGTATCCCGTGGTTGCAGGAAGTGACGTCTTGACTCCTGCACAGAATTGATAGCAGACGACCGTTATGATTTGGGACAAACGAGCGACTCTAACCGACAGACTGCTTATGTAGTTTGACCAGTATGCAAGGAATGAGGCCAGTAGGAACTGATTTTAGAACGAGTTAATTTCCTTTGGGCATCTTTATATTTCACCTGCAAGATCGATTACCATCACTGCCTTATGCTTCATCTAACAGTATAATGTCAGATTAGTCTTAGCAGTGTGTATGGAATTCTTGGGCACGTAAGTTGACTGTTCCATTAAAACGGAGAGTATCAGAATCAAGGACAGTAGAGACATGTGCTAGTAAAAGCTACGATGTCATATCATACTCAAGAGGAGTAATGTGTTAATAAATATTTGTGAATCGTGCCAAGAAGTTAGGCCTTGTTAATGAGTACCTGAGGTGCGGGCCAGGGAGATTGTGTGTGACTGGCCAAACTTAAATACATATACTATAATTCCTCAAACGGAATATGCAAGGAGAACCCTGGAGGGTACTCAGCAGGCCACAGTAATACGGAGTGTCAAGCCTGAAGTCCAATGCACTCTTACCACAGGACGTCGGGAGGACGGTTCCTGAAATAATAAACATTCTTAAAATTTACCCGTACCAGACATCTTTAAGTGAGAGTTGAGACAAGTCTTGTCATCAAATATAGTTGTACTTGTTTAAGGTCACTTATCCAACTAGGACATCTTTAAGTGAGCGCTGTTTTGCGACACTGTACTTACGTGAAATTAAATTCACAATATTGGAAATAAATCTGCTTCTCAACTGAGATGATGAAAATATCATTTACTTGATAACTGCAAGGAATCTGTATTCGTTGGCCAAGGACTTTTTGTAGCAGACTGGGGGTACACGTCAGGTTGACACTTGACACCGCTCCCAGTTAAAATTACGTCCGTGCGAGGTTGGCGATCAGGAACAGGCTCCTTTGTTCTCTACCAGTGTTGCCACTCAAGTTCTAGATATAAACCCAGATGCTCTTCTAAAAAAAAAAACCCAGAAATACCCAGAATATTTTATGCCTCAAATACACGGGTTAGACGATGCTTACATAATCTTTTATGTGCATCTTTAGCACAAATAATCTGTGTGCTACCAATTTTTATGTATTTCTTCATATTTTTTTTTTAATTACCAAAAATTCACAATTAAATAAAAATGATTTTAATAACACCCCAATATATGAACTCTTGAAAATGAGATATTTTAACAGTAATATACTTACATTAGTTACATTAACAAAGTGTTCCTCTAATTAAATATAAAATGTTAGTTGCAACTTGTTACTGTTGAAAAATGTCACTTGTCAGAGACTCGGCATCCATGTCGACAACTTCTCCTTCGTCAAGATCATATGCATGAATTGACAACGAGGAATCTTGATTGTGAAGTTCCAAAATCTTTGCATATCTCTGCCGACAACATCCTTCACGCACATCTTCAACCACGCTTTTACTAGGATTAAACTTATGACAAACTCCGTCTTTGGCAACTGCTTGCTTGGCTAGTATTCGATTGGAAACTGTTTCACACAAAAGCTTGTTGGTTTGTTTAGTTTTAACTAAGTTAACCTTCGAAAACACTCTTTCGACGCATGCTGAGGAGTGAGGTAGTGCCATAAGCGTGCACATGAGGTCAGCCAAAACATCAAATTTCTTCTGGTTATTAGCATCTGTTACTTGTTGCAGTCCTAGCCAGAATGCGGGCGGATCCTCATCCACTAGATGTCCAAGATCTTTTCGGTACGATGCCAGTTCTCGCCATTGATCAGATAGACGATCAAGGCTCTCTTCTGAAAGAACTGTTGGGAACTGCGCAGCTAATGGAATGACAGAAGGTTTGTTGATATCGAGAGCTTGCTTTGGATCCAACAGCTGCATTTGCGCCAGAACACTGTTTTGTTCAAGTGGGAACCTGCGTCGTATTTGAGTACAAAGTTCAATCAGGTTTGCCAATGCATCCTTGCGAAACTGGACTTCTTTATCTCGTAACGGTTGTCGCATTAACTGCGCTTCACGTCGTCCACCCAGCTCAATGTAATTCAGTTTCTTGTGCACCTGTACATCCGAAGGATCAATGTCGGCAAGAGTGCGATGCTCATGCTGCAATACTTCCTGCCTAATAAACATACTGAAAAAAAAAACGATACTCTCTTGTTACACTCGGGTACACTTTGTGAAGACGGAAGTTCTCGGACTGGAATTCCATGTTCATGACGTTAACTTTACCCAGTGTCACAGAGCAGTTTCATGGGTGGATGATGGAGTGAGTGGAAGTTATGTTGTGACTTGGGCGTGCGCATGGAGAAAGCGTGTTTGGTGAACTAGTCTGGGTGGCTGAGAGAGTACCCGGATGTGACTAGGGTAGTCTGTGCTTGATAGCCAAGCTGTGTGCTTGAGGCTGTGATTTGTGATCGAGCTGGGTGCTCGTATTATGTGACAGTTGAGATAATGATATAGTGATTATGAATATTATGATTATGTCTGACATATTGTTGTATAGGCGACGTCTTCCCGCCTAGGAGTGTTCTGGAGGAACTTTAGGAGTGTTCGTGGAGAACATATTAAGGCGACGAGTTGGTCCCGCCTTTGGAGCTACAGTGGAATAAGGCGTTGAGTATTGTCCGCCTTGTAGCTATATTGGAGTAGAGTTTATATGGCGATGTTGCATGCCGCCAGTCACTTGGGATAAGTGATTTACACCTGTATGGTGAATGGATTCGTGCGAGGGTTGAATGCCGCACATAGAAACGTGTTGTGTGTACTGTTAGTGTGTGGACGGTCAGCCAGTCCGTGGAAGTATTGTTATAAGTTATTTCTTACAGGCAGTGTCAGCCTGAGTGTGATGTTATGCATGCGTGACGATATTATTGATGTTCAGGACTTATGTGAATGTTCTATTAAATGTCATGGAGCTGTACAAGTGGCGTCGTGTTATTCATACCCCTAATGTTGTTTACTATCTACACACGACACACTCATAATACAGAGCACGTGACACCCAGTAAGTAGCCGACAAATAGAAGCATGTGCTTCGTGCCGCAGTGTTCATCGTCTGCAGGATTTGCCCCGCACCGTCGACGTTGTCCACTGAAGCTTCGGATTGGAAATACAAGTGCAGAGCATCCCATTGCTCAAGGATCCTCTCAATGACTGCTTCACGGGACAGCCAGCGTGTTTCACACAGCTTCAACAATTTATGTTTCTGGGCCTGAACTACATCTTGTATTAACTGGAACTGGAGATTTCTTTTACTACTACGCGAAAAATAGAAGCAGACATTCTTTTTGAAATTTCAAGCCAAGACGGTAGGTGGTTGCTGGCAGCATTTGCACAAAGTGCACATGTGGAATCTCTTTCTTCAGATGTGCTGTAAAACACTTGCAGTCCCCATCATAGTGGCACAGTTGTCTGCAGCAAAACCAATGACGTTACTAAGCGGGATTTCATGCGTGCTCAACAATTTCTTAAAAGCGGTAAACATGCCAAGAGCAGTCCCATCCTCCACCTCAATGAGGTGTAACAGTGAATCAACTACTTTTTTTGTTTTTGTGTCACAGAATCGCACAACGACTGCCAACATCTGGTTCGTAGAAATATCAGTACTCTCATCAACGATTACAGAAAATTTCTGAGTTCTGCAAATGTTTATAACTTCAAGCCGCTCAAAATGAGCAATGCCGTACTGCATCACATAGGCAGCCTTGGTGCGCTTCAGTGACATATTTTGAGCAATTGTGCTGTCTGGAAATATCTGCTTGCATCATTCAATCAAATGATCAGCTTGCGAAAACGGAGTATTATGTTCTGCCATGAAAGCGACAACACTATCTCCGCTTTAGCAATTTTGTCTTGGAGACAGGGCTCTTTTGGTTTGATGAAAAACTTGTTAATGTTCAGAGTTTTGCTTTTGGCTTCGAAGTTTTTCATGTGCTTCTGTGTGCTTTTATGTGTCAATAAAGCTGTTTTGTTGGCATTAGTTAATGTACAGGAACAGACCGTACAAATCGCAGCATAGCGGTTACCAGAGTCCGGCTTTATCCAATCCTTCAGTTCGCTGTCAGCCATTCCGCACAAAAAAGCCTGCTGATACCATGGCTTCACTTTTTTACGCGGTGGCGTGTGTGTCGTCATGCTGCTACAACTACCAAGCGTACCTTCATCATCGCTCATTTTATAATCTTATAATAACAACAAAAAAAAAAACAAAAAAAAAACAAACAAACAAACCAATATGCTGTTTATCTGCTTAAGTCTAATAATGTAAAAAGAAGACTTTATAACACATCGCAAAAATGACCGAGTATTGCAGATGACAGCAATTAACAGAATAACAGGAAATAGATAGCTGACGTAAACGAGTCAAAAAACAACGTCATTGATGTGGTTAAAAACAAGAATTAAATTTAAGTGGAATAAAAAAATATATAGCACATAATGTTTTACATTTAGTTATAATATACATATAATGTATAATGCTCAGTGCACAGAATATACATACATTGTAAATGTCAATTGTCAAATATACCCAGATTAATGCAGATTTTGAAAAAAATTACCCAGATACCCAGACGGAAGCCCAAAAACCCAGATCTAGTAAGAAATACCCAGCTGTGGCATCACTGTTCTCTACAGTTTTTGTCTAGCTAAAACATCGCGTGGTTGAATATTGCCGTCGATGGCTTTGATTGGTGTAAAAAAAAAATGTCCCAACTTATTTGATTGGATACAGCTATTAGGCACCGTTAACTGTTCAACATAAAATTTAACTAACCCTATGTAAATTAGATGACGTCAATCGTTGCTACGCGATTCCCGCCAAAAGATTGAGTTCGCGTCTAAAACTCTTTTGTTAGAAAAATGTAACTTTTCTTGTTTAGTGGTAAACTGTAGTAAGTACATTTGTCGTTTCTAAAAGTTC
The DNA here is from genome assembly GCA_024509875.1 of Oreohelix idahoensis. NCBI lineage: Eukaryota > Metazoa > Mollusca > Gastropoda > Stylommatophora > Oreohelicidae > Oreohelix > Oreohelix idahoensis. Next base: position 103,795 of record JAMPIV010017514.1, on the reverse strand, counting down.
TTAGCTCGCTTCTTTAATCTTGGGTTATTCTTATGCTAGATCTCTATCACGTTTCTCTACTGTTTCAGCACGGATAATGCTGTCGTGGTAGGCCGTCCGGTCACACTCTATGCAGGCCGCCCTCCTCCTGTTTCAGCCGGGCTTGGGACCGGCGTAGGCGGAGTTGTTCTGAAACTGTCTTTATTTTATTTTACTTATTCATTAATTCATTCATTTTTTTTTGTGTCTTTCAATTAATTTAAAATTAACTTTCTATATTCTCACCATGACTTCTAACTTTTGTATTCTAACATCAAGCCGCATAAGATTGGGATAGTTTATATCATCTGTGCATGTTAAGATTCTCATCGGTTACTTCAGGTCGGGTCTGAGTCTTAAATAAAAAGATAAAGGGTGTCCCATTGCATATACTGCCGTAGTGGAGTGGAGTGTTAGAGACTTCACCATACTAGGTCCAGCATCAAGAGGTGAGGTGACCAGTTCTCTTCCTCTCTACCTTTTCCTTCCCTAACTCAAAGTCATGTGCCCATTTACAGCAGTGTAGACTTGAGCGAGTCGGTACCGTGATTTGAACCCGGCTCCTTTGCCTCGACAGACCAGCGCTCTAACCACGATGTTCGATTCTTCAATTCGACAGTTTAAAACACGCCAAGTAAATTGTGCAGCTTGTACAAATTTGTGTTTCTTTTTAAGCATATCACAAATTATACCGAGTTCTTTGTTTTTACTTTCTATCTTGTTTCAGCCTTTCTTTTGCCTTCAAGAATCGAATAATTTAAATACAAAGTAAACAATGTGTGATCGTTTCTTCGCCCCATACGGGTCCCCATAAGACGTCACGAAATGTTTGCCATGTTTTTAACCCCAACTTCCCTATTTGTCACAAAAACTCAGCACACACACACCCCCTCCCTCCCTCCCTCCCTCCCCCTTATGTGACGTCAACAATCTCACATCCTTCCCTTGTCTGTCCCGCAAATTTTTGGGTAATGCTGAAAAGGACGATAGTAATAGAATTTAACTTAGTTTTTTTTTTTTTTTTTCCTCGCTTGAGGTCGCATATTTTTTCCTCGCATGAGGTCGCATTTTCCCCGCCCAAACCCGGCCCTGGTCAAGACCACATGTCTCAACACAAGAAGACCCAATGACAACATGTGTCACCGTAGTGATCTTCTGTGTTCTCACACAAGAGACCTAATGACACATGAATGTCACTGTACCGGTCCCTGTGTGTAGACACATGATCCCAGCCAATAGCCGAATTCTGGGCATTGGGTTGTACAGTGTAAAATACACTGTAGGTTTGTAATAGAATTTAACTTAGTTAACTAGTGCAGACAATTTAAGAAACCTTTCAGTAAAATAGTGTTTAATTAAACAGGCTTTTATAAAGACTGCTTCTCTTAGTTAAATGTTGCTAAATTTATTTTTAAATGTCGCTAAATTTTGGTTTCATTTAATAATGTAAAACAAATAAAAAAAAATTAATTAAGTTAAAAGTAAACATATCAATAACTTCAGTTCAAACTTATGTTAAGGTTTCATAAAGTAACGTTAAACTTTAGCGAAAATCCACAAAAATTAAGGGTTAAAGCTGAAGTTGTTAATAATGAATGATTTCTCGTCCTCATCATTATCCCACTGCAAAGAAAGTGCTCCTCGACTGAACCAGCTGGAAATCAACTTGCTACCAGATAAACATCATTTTGAAAAGAAATGTATAATTTAAAAAAAAAAAAAAAAAAAAAAAAAAACTTTAAACGACTGAAGGTTATAACAACTTTCTGATATTTCAACTGAGATTTTAATTATAATTCGTTGTCCACTAGGGAGTTTTTAACTATTGTGGATCAAAGTAGACTGAGGATGGAGGTTACAACATTTATTTAGTTCCGACAACATTTATGGAAGAAACAAGTCTCACTGGTAATTTGTTGTGTGACGTCACATTTTTTCAAACTTCACACTTCGTCACAAAATGTTAGACCTTCCCCTACCTGACTGCGTGACTTCTGCGAATGTCAGTGACTATTCGTCTGGTGAAGGAATTTAAGTACGAGTGATAATTGCTTAATCGCATCCGACCAGACAGTTTCTGTGTAATTATTACGTGTCTGAGGAGGCATTATGAGCAAGGCAATCATTGAGGAGTAAGTTCACAGATGTGTTCGCCAGTCTGTATAATAGAGACGGAAGTAATCATGCTATATTTTGTAAGACAGGTCACGTGTTTAAATTTTAAAATGATATTTTAAAACACGAGGGGGATAATAAATACTAACACCCCGACCCATCTAGTCTCGCGCAAGGAATGGACCAATTGAGAGCAGGAAATAAACAATAGTTTCGACTGAAAGGTTGCCGGAAAGCCATGTGGAAACTCGGAGCGAGAATTGAGAAAAATACTTAACAGAATTTGAGGCTGAAACATACTGCATTTCAATACGTCAAGGTAGCAACTCTCTGGAACCAGAGAAGAATCGGACATTATTCCAAATTAAAAGGACAGGACTGAGTATTTTAAGCATCTTTAAGACTTTGGAAGAAGACTCGACTTTTAAAATACAAAGACTGTGTAGTGAAATTGACAGAGATACAACGGTAAAATACCTCCAAAGATAACATGTAAGGATAAAAACATAATGCGTAGGCTGCTGATAGTACATGATCGCCCAGACCGCGGGTCATCACCCTCCATGAAAATTGACTTGCTAGACAGGAGGGGAACGGCGGATAAAAAGGAAAAAATATGACTGGAAAGATTGCGTGAGACTAGAAAGGCTAAGGAGACGCAATTGGGGGGGAAACGGAGAAAAGTCACGTTTCCCAAGTTGACATAAAGTAAGGAACTCGACAGAAGGGACCTTGGATATGTTACGCCACAGTCATTTATTGGTCGCTTTTGCGATACCAAGCCTTTGATTTGAATTCAGCGGCAGAACGCAGATGTTTGGAATATTACAAAAATTAAAAAGTAACTTTTTCGTAATATTAATGTTAGGAATATAAAAATTAGCTGGCCGGATGGCCCATTCTGAGCAGTGAACTAATATGTTCTTAATTTTACAGACGGATAGATAATATTGAAGATAATGACAAAAGACAGTGTTGTTCACATCAGCGACAGACTGTATTGAATAAAAAGTGTCGCTATTTGCACACAAAAAACACGACCTTGAGACGCAGGTGTTCAAATCTACTTAGTAGGGAAGCGAAGGGACATTGGTGGGAGCTGTGTCTAAATATAACTTTTAACGACAAAATTTTGGAGGGGAGAGAAAGGTTGGTTCAAAAAATCAAGTACGTTTTTGAAAAAAAACAAGTAGAGACGGACAGACTAACAGATAAACATCCATACTTGACTGAAGCATGACTGAAATGACTTTAGGGTAGGAAATTTGAATTTGAAATAAACCTAGGCAGTGATTGGCCACAGACAATCATTTTATCGGCGCTCAGACGCGCAAGTGGGGGCCATTCCTCAATAGTTGTTCGATGATAGACACAGTATTTTAAAGTGTGGTGATTTCCAAATGAAAGAAAGTGAAATAAGTTCAGGGACGCCATACTATAGCCAGCAGCTCAGCTGAGTTTTGCTAGCATTTCTGTGTTCTTTATTCATAATCTGGTAAGATTGAAATTATTTCTTTGTATATTTGAATATTGTTTAATGTTCGAGTGATTTGATACTGCCATATCATAATCTAGCCTTACAAACAAGTAGGGATTTGCTCTAGACCCCCCGCCCAAGTCAGGGTCTAGGGACCAACAATATACATAAACTCCAGCAAGGGTTAGGAAAGACAGATCAAGTGTTGAGAATAATGAAACATATTACCTATCCACTTTTAGGGAAGGAAACTAATAAATATTTTTCAGAATCTATAGTCTGGGAGGACCTATCTGATGTAAAACCACCATGGTAAATGTGCTGTTTGGTCAGAGAGATCTGACCTGTCTGTATGATGTGGTTGTTGTGTCCGTGTTGTGTCCAGACGTGGGTAGAGAATAGAATTTTGACACATAGCCAATACTTTGATTGCAGAGCTGTGAGTTTCAGTTGTCAACAAGGCGGTGTCCATTCAGTTGGTGATTTTACTCGAGTGTATCTGTGCAGTACGTTGTGACAGAGACCACTATTATTGCCCGCCAGCACGGAGAGGTGGGACCACCAGATTTCAGCACCAGAGCTACATATGCAAGTTGAGTGAGCCTCTGGTCTGCTGGAAGTTCACCAACGCCTTTTAGTTACTAATACCCCATAAAATTCCTGCAATTTACTGGACACTGTGTAGTCAATATAGACAGGTGTGATGAGGCCACCCCAACAGCACAAGCATTAACTATCCTCCCAAGTAGATGACTACTAGAACATTTTAATAAAACTAACTAGTCTAGTACTTATATATGTACACTCTTGCATTTATTATGTAACATTCCATGCATTTCTTTCATAATTTTTTAAATCTTTTTTTTTAAAAAAAAAGTTCTGGTCAACATAAAACTTGATCCAGAACAAATAAATGTAATATAATTCTATCAAAAATTTTACACTCTTGAGTTAGTTCAGTGTATTATAATATTTGTTAAATATTATTAGTCTGCTTAAATATCTGTGGGTGTATCTATAACTATCACACCACATTACATATCATTACCCTAGACATTTTACATAGCTACATTCATTAAGAAAAAAAATTGAGTGTGAGGTCGTAGTGGTAGCAAGAAAGGCCTTCTGACAATTCACAACTACATTTTATCTCAGGAGCCTTCACAGCTGGCCTCATACATTACATTTAGTAATATCACCATCATACAATACCATCAAACCCACTACATACATTGGGGTCTTGTCCAGGGATAATTAGCCCAACAGTAATATTAGGATCTCCTGGTTGGAGAAATAAAATTAGGGAAAAAAAAATGTGAAATTCCCTTTAAAATTAAAAGTGTCCCTGCAGATAAAAGTTGGTGAATCTTCACAGCCAGTGATAATTAATTAGTTAACTGGTTAGTTAGAATTAGTTAGACTATAGTCATAAGAAGTACTTAGTGTATTTACTGGTTAGAGATTTAGCTTGTATATTATTATATTGTCTGAAAAGTATGGCGGAGCTAGCAAAATTCCGATCAGCTGCTGTGCTGACCGCAAAGGAGATGGGAATGGAGGGTCAAATTTTAATTCAATATGTAACGGCTGAATGTGATAAATATATTGAAAGGGAAGATAGAAAGGTAGCTGAAGAGAAGAGGTTACAAATTGAGGCTGATAGAGAAATTAAGAGGCTGCAGATTGAGGCAGAAGAAAAACGACAGCAAAGGGAGGCAGAAGAAAAACGACAACAAAGGGAGGCAGAAGATAGAAGGTTGCAAAGGGAGCACGAATTACGACTAAGGGAGCTGGAATTACAAGGCCCGGCTCCTGAAAATGGTGCCAGCCCTTTTGCCTCAGATGCTACGCCCAGTCTGGGAGCCTCAAACTCAGCTATGGGGTTTCATTTAGACCATTTTGTTGAAAAAGACGATGACATAGAGGGGTACCTAGGACGTTTTGAGTTATTAGCTACTACATATGGGTTAGAGAGAGAGAGGTGGAGTTTAAAGCTATCACAGGGATTGAGAGGTACTTCTTATGAAGTATTTGCCAAAATGAACAGGGAAGACCAAGACAATTATGACATGTTAAAGCAGGCTTTGTTATTAAGGTACGAGAAGAATGGTGAATTTTATCGTAAGAAATTTAGAAATGCCAAACTGTTGTCTGGGGAGACATACCACCAATTCTCTGCTAGACTAGAAACCTATTTGGAGAAATGGACGGCTCTGGGGAAGACCCAAGATCTTAAAGAAATGATCATGATTGAGCAATTGAGAGAGTCCATGGCTCCAGACATGAGAAAATTTCTCATGGAACAAGGTGCAGAGAAGTTGGGGGAAATTTTAAATGTTGCTGAGAGGTATCAGGCAGCTCAGGCAGAGGTAAGTGGTGCTAAAAAGAAGCACATAGACAATTTTAAAGCTCCACAGCAATTTAATAAATTTGATAATAGAGAGCAGGGAAATAAAGGTAGGACAAACTTTGAGCGGCCAAGAAATGACTATCGCGACAGAAACTCACAGTTCAATGACCAAAAGTTCAATGAAAGAAAACCGTTGAACCAAGGAAAAAGATGGTGTAAATGGTGCAGGAAGGATAACCATAACACCGAATTTTGTAGAAGGAAACCTTCAAACATTGCTGCAATGAAGTCGGGGACGCGAAGATTAAAGGTTAATCCTAATGGACAACAGGAACCTTATCACCCCCCAGTTTGTGAGGATGTTATTTGTAATGGGGTCACCATAAGGTGCCTTTATGATACAGGTTTGGATTATGATTCAGTTGTGAAGTCTAGCCTAGTGGACCCAAGTCAGTATACCACAGAAACAGTGGAAATACAAGGGGCGACTAAGGACATACCACTCATGACACTTCCCATCGCAAGGATAACGGTGAAAACTCGCTATGTGGAGGGAGAAATCAGAGCAGCAGTGATAGATGAACCAATCTACCCTCTGATATTGGGGTGTAGATACGTCTTCTTGGGGAATCCCGAGAAACCTGTGATCATGGCGACAGTGCAGACCAGGTCACAGAAGAAGGAGGAAGAAGGTGAACCTATAAATGCTCATCCAGAGGAGATGAGGAAGGCGCAGGCTGAGGATAGGACACTCAAGCCCTGTTTTAAAAAATTGCCCAAATGCCACACACCTCCGAGCAAGTGGGAATATTTCATGAAGAACAAACTCTTATACAGGAAGACAGGAACTAGATCCACTGGTCACGGACAGTTAGTTCTTCCCAAGATATATAGGGCAAACTTAATAAGGAGCTTACATGTTGGAACAGATGGTGACCATGAGAAAGTCGGTACCATCTGCCAAAAGATTGCTCGAAAATACTATTGGCCCGACGTAAATGTCGATGTTGAAAACTTTGTAGAAGCATGTGGTGTATTTCATGAGGGAACACCCACAAAGGGAAAATATGTGCAGGACCTAGAAACGCCACGGGGCAACTTTAGGCCTGAAAGAAAAACTAATTATACTCGGGTAGACAAAGTGGAATGGGAGCCCCCTTTTCACACCCAGTCTTCACTTGAATGGATTAACATGGCCACTATGCGAAGAGTACAAAGAAGAAATTTTACCCAGGATAAGATGACAATCCCTCGGTCAGACTTATATAAACTGGAAGAACAGACAAGAGAGCGAAGATCTCTCATAAACAATCTGAAGTGGGGAGACAAACCCCAGAGAAAAATTGGTAGTGGTCGATTTGTGAGTGATGATTCTAGGAAGAAAAGTCCTCATTATAGAGCTTCCAATGGACGGGACCCGATGGGTTCCATGAAAAATAAGTATGATAAATTAAAGATCCAGATGTAACTCTATTAAGGACCTGGACAGATGAGAAGGCGGAAGAGACTGTTACTTCATCGTATCAATACATGAACGAACTGACCACTCGTTTGAAAGCTGGATGGAAACTGGCAAATGATAATTTGAAGCAAGCCAGGAAGAAACATGCAGCATATTTTAATAGGAAGGCAAAGGACAGGGAACTGGCAGTCGGAGAGAAGGTGCTGCTTCTACTACCCGGAAGCCAGAATAAATTACAAATTGGTTGGCAAGGTCCATATACGGTTCTAGAGAAGGTGTCTAGAACAAACTATAAAATTGACAAAAAGGGGAAGGAGAAAGTTTATCATGTAAACCTGTTAAAGAAGTATCTGGACAGACCACTCCAGGAAAGCACCCCCTTATTGACCTTGGCTATTGCAACCCAGATGCAAAAAGAACCACTCACCTCACATGAATACCCATTACATCCTTGTGAAACCGCAGCACAGGTAAAAGTCAGTAAGCACCTGACTAAAAACCAGAGGGAGAGAGTTCAACAAGTTCTGGAGGAACATACAGATGTATTAACAGATAAACCAGGCCATACAAATTTGCTACAGTATGACATGAAACTGGTAGACTCAAACCCAATCTGTATGAGAGCCTATTCTATTCCGTTCGCGAAGGAGAAGGCATTGAAGGAAGAAATAGAGTATTTGTTGAAGGAGGGGATTATTTCGCACAGTGAATCATCTTTTAGTTCTAGTGTCGTTTTGTTGAGAAAACCGTCTGGGGAACACAGATTGTGCATAGATTACAGGAAACTGAATGCTGTCACAGAAGGACAAGTGGATCCATTACCAGACACAAAACAGTTATTTGCCAGACTGAACAAGGCAAAATACTTTTCAAAGGTGGATCTTAGTAAAGGCTATTACCAGATCCCAGTGAAGCCTGAAGTGAGACCTTATTTGGCTTTTAGCACTTCGGATGGACATTATGAATTCAATATGCTACCATTCGGACTGAAAAATGCTCCGAGTGTGTTTTCAAGGATGATGCGCAAATTGTTGGATCCCCTGAATAACCCATGTATCACGAATTTCATGGATGATATTCTCGTCGCCACAGAGACATTTGAAGAACACATTGAAGCTCTGGAGATGTTGTTTGATAGACTTCGGGAGGCGAACTTAACTGCTAGGCCAACAAAATGTTGTATTGGATGCAAAGAGTTGGAATTCTTGGGACACACTGTATATCAGGGTAATATGACCCCTGATCCTAAGAACTTGGAAAAACTGCAGAGAGCACCTAGGCCGCAAACAAAAAAGGACGTGCGATCATTTGTGTCGTTATGCGGATTTTATCAGAAATACATCAAGAATTTTAACGCTATTTGTGCTCCTCTGACTGATCTGACTCGCAAGGGACTTCCAGATAAAATTATTTGGACTGCACAATGTGAACTAGCGTTCCAAGAGTTAAAGGAAAAACTCACTAGCAAGCCTATTCTCAAACTGCCTGATTTGACACAGGACTTTGTCTTAAGAACCGATGCAAGTAATGTAGGACTAGGAGGGGCTTTGTTGCAAAGATCATCTTCACCTGATGGGGAACTGAAACCAGTCGCTTATGCAAGCCGTAAATTGAATAAGGCGGAACAAGGATACTCCACAAGCGAAAAAGAATGTTTAGCGTTAATCTGGGCAATAAAGAAGTTTCAAATCTATCTGTATGGTAGGACTTTTGTGGTGGAGACGGACCATCAGCCTCTCGTATTCTTATCTCAGGCTAAGCATGAAAACGCAAGATTGCTGAGGTGGTCTTTATTGCTTCAACCTTATCAGTTCAGTATCCAATATATCCCAGGCAAATTGAATGTCGGTGCAGATTTCCTCAGTCGGCACCCCTGTGATCAAAATTAGAGTAGTGGCAGACGTGAGGAGTAATTTTACCTATGTGTATCGCTGGTTTTGGAACTTGCCATAGGCATGTTTTCAAGTGGGGAGATGTGTAGTGAAATTGACAGAGATACAACGGTAAAAATACCTCCAAAGATAACATGTAAGGATAAAAACATAATGCGTAGGCTGCTGATAGTACATGATCGCCCAGACCGCGGGTCATCACCCTCCATAAAAATTGACTTGCTAGACAGGAGGGGAACGGCGGATAAAAAGGAAAAAATATGACTGGAAAGATTGCGTGAGACTAGAAAGGCTAAGGAGACGCAATTGGGGGGGAAACGGAGAAAAGTCACGTTTCCCAAGTTGACATAAAGTAAGGAACTCGACAGAAGGGACCTTGGATATGTTACGCCACAGTCATTTATTGGTCGCTTTTGCGATACCAAGCCTTTGATTTGAATTCAGCGGCAGAACGCAGATGTTTGGAATATTACAAAAATTAAAAAGTAACTTTTTCGTAATATTAATGTTAGGAATATAAAAATTAGCTGGCCGGATGGCCCATTCTGAGCAGTGAACTAATATGTTCTTAATTTTACAGACGGATAGATAATATTGAAGATAATGACAAAAGACAGTGTTGTTCACATCAGCGACAGACTGTATTGAATAAAAAGTGTCGCTATTTGCACAAAAAAACACGACCTTGAGACGCAGGTGTTCAAATCTACTTAGTAGGGAAGCGAAGGGACATTGGTGGGAGCTGTGTCTAAATATAACTTTTAACGACAAAATTTTGGAGGGGAGAGAAAGGTTGGTTCAAAAATCAAGTACGTTTTTGAAAAAAAAACAAGTAGAGACGGACAGACTAAGAGATAAATATCCATACTTGACTGAAGCATGACTGAAATGACTTTAGGGTAGGAAATTTGAATTTGAAATAAACCTAGGCAGTGATTGGCCACAGACAATCATTTTATCGGCGCTCAGACGCGCAAGTGGGGCCATTCCTCAATAGTTGTCGATGATAGACACAGTATTTTAAAGTGTGGTGATTTCCAAATGAAAGAAAGTGAAATAAGTTCAGGGACGCCATACTATAGCCAGCAGCTCAGCTGAGTTTTGCTAGCATTTCTGTGTTCTTTATTCATAATCTGGTAAGATTGAAATTATTTCTTTATATATTTTGAATATTGTTTAATGTTCGAGTGATTTGATACTGCCATATCATAATCTAGCCTTACAAACAAGTAGGGATTTGCTCTAGACCCCCCGCCCAAGTCAGGGTCTAGGGACCAACAATATACATAAACTCCAGCAAGGGTTAGGAAAGACAGATCAAGTGTTGAGAATAATGAAACATATTACCTATCCACTTTTAGGGAAGGAAACTAATAAATATTTTTCAGAATCTATAGTCTGGGAGGACCTATCTGATGTAAAACCACCATGGTAAATGTGCTGTTTGGTCAGAGAGATCTGACCTGTCTGTATGATGTGGTTGTTGTGTCCGTGTTGTGTCCAGACGTGGGTAGAGAATAGAATTTTGACACATAGCCAATACTTTGATTGCAGAGCTGTGAGTTTCAGTTGTCAACAAGGCGGTGTCCATTCAGTTGGTGATTTTACTCGAGTGTATCTGTGCAGTACGTTGTGACAGAGACCACTATTATTGCCCGCCAGCACGGAGAGGTGGGACCACCAGATTTCAGCACCAGAGCTACATATGCAAGTTGAGTGAGCCTCTGGTCTGCTGGAAGTTCACCAACGCCTTTTAGTTACTAATACCCCATAAAATTCCTGCAATTTACGGGACACTGTGTAGTCAATATAGACAGGTGTGATGAGGCCACCCCAACAGCACAAACATTAACTATCCTCCCAAGTAGATGACTACTAGAACATTTTAATAAAACTAACTAGTCTAGTACTTATATATGTACACTCTTGCATTTATTATGTAACATTCCATGCATTTCTTTCATAATTTTTTAAATCTTTTTTTAAAAACAAAGTTCTGGTCAACATAAAACTTGATCCAGAACAAATAAATGTAATATAATTCTATCAAAAATTTTACACTCTTGAGTTAGTTCAGTTTATTATAATATTTGTTAAATATTATTAGTCTGCTTAAATATCGGTGGGTGTATCTATAACTATCACACCACATTACATAACATTACCCTAGACATTTTATATAGCTACATTCATTAAGAAAAAAAATTGAGTGTGAGGTCGTAGTGGTAGCAAGAAAGGCCTTCTGACAATTCACAACTACATTTTATCTCAGGAGCCTTCACAGCTGGCCTCATACATTACATTTAGTAATATCACCATCATACAATACCATCAAACCCACTACAGACTGTAAACCTTGGAATTGGAGCATCCGTCATAAGAGGAATTCTAAAAGTACCCCAGACCAAGTGTTCGAAGCATCTAATCTAAGTTGCTGTGTCCATTCAACTGTTCCAGGAGACTGTAGATCCCAACATTTTTGGGTTCTTAGTACGAGACCAGCTTGTGATACGATCTACGCTACTAGTTATGACTCAAGAGCTGAGGTTCGACACTAATCACCTACACTGGACGAGTTGGGAAGATACCTACCTGTACCTTAGGAGTGGTTATCTCTCGACGTTTCTAGAGAAGCACCCTCATCACAAAAAAAGACTTGACGGAACAACACCAGCAGTACTCACCGATTTTCAGCAAAGAACATTTACTTCCCATCAAACCTCGATAAGGATAATCTAATCTTTATTTTTTCTTCACATCAAAACACAATCTTATTTATTTTTTAAATGTTTCATAATAATTGATCATTACATTTGTTATATGTTGTTTTACTAATTCACGGTTGATTCAGTTATTATAGATAGGAGTGCACACGTGTGATTCAGTGTCTTTAATATATATATATATATATATGACCGAAGACGCAGCAAACGAGATGAATGCAGTCAGCGACCCATAGCTTGACTGCTTACGTCAGGGTCAGCGAACCAGAGCTGACCGAGACCCTACTCCACCTTCAACTAGTGGTCCTGGAAACAGGCTGCATTACTGCAGTCTGGCCAAAAGAGTAGGGATCAAAAAGGGACGGCAAACCCGGTCCCAAAAATGCCATGCTGAAATCGGATGTGTCGGGCCGAAAGGCGCAAATACCGCAGCTTGCTGTAAACAGCGACACAATGTAACAAACGTCCTTTTCAGGACGAACGTAGAAGAAGAATATATATATATATATATATATATATATATATATATATATATATATATATATATATATATATATATATATATATATATATATATATATATATATATATATATATATAAACACCTATAGAGCCTATAAATAATAGAGGAATTTCGCTGAAATAAATGAGCTGGTGGCCTGCACGAGCTAAATCATACAATATACATCTTCACAAAAGGCGGCGATCAGATAAAAAGTTAACGTGCTCAGACTCCTTCAGCGTTGTTCTTGACTTCTGAAATATCTTGTGAAAACTCCCTCGAGGTAGAAGCATCATTATCTTTCTATCTACAACTCTGAAAAGAGTGATCTTGTGAGAAGGTAAAAGACCCACATTACATACTTTAGGTCTTGGCCACTGTTGGACCACTACTACAGAGCAAGGAGAGGCAACCCGTAACAGAAAGAAAGAAATTAAAAGCTTCATTCGGCTGTGACGATGGGTTATACATTTTGGGCACTAGGGTGGAGCTTAGGCAACACCTAAATTCTTTTTGATTTTTGGATCGCCCATTTCATTTCTTTGCGGTCTCCTGTAGTTGTAAAGTGGGTAAGTGGCCTGTCACTTTAAATCGGACAGGTTGACTCCCCTTTTACTTTAATTTGGAAAGGAGAAATTTTTTACGCGTCCAGGACTCTCTGTCGCGGGATGCGGCATCTCTCTAAGAGTTCTTTGACCACGACTTAAAACCTGGCACTCGGGTTCTAGGAGTAGAGCGGCAAACTTCCCCTAGCCTTTGACACCAGGGAAAGCCATCACCTTTCGTGTGTCCAAGGGTAGACCTGATTACGCCAGCAACGGCGGTCTCTCTCTGTTTGCTTGGTTTTCGTCAACGGAACACGGGAAACTAATTCTCCGGGGTTCCGTAGCGTTTGCGTAACGTTAAGTGCAGCCCAGACGAAAGAGTTACTCGGAATCGCAAGTGGTCGAACACCTGTGGCCTGAGTGTACTATAAAATATGAACTCTTTAGTTGTCTGGCACTTAATGCTCCAGGAACTCTAGTAGAGTGGACGTGTCATAATTATTTGGCAGATTCGACCAGCTACTGTTGGTGTAGTGAATTTCTTGGCATCTCGGTAAGAGCGCTAATTTTATTTAGATAGTTTATGTAGATAGAATCTATCACTAATCAATTCTCAGGGGGCGAACACGTATAGCAGTAATTTTTTCTATTTTATTTCATAGCGGGAAAGTGGATTAATTTTACGTTCGCTAAATGGATAGCTAAGTTTGCTAATTCTTATGAATCCGTTCCACACCAGATGTTGTGGCAGGCCCTAGAAATGTATCATGTTCCACAAGAAATTACAGCAATGCTGAAGCTGTGCTTCGCAGGGTTCTCTGTCAGATTTCACTGACAAACAACATTTTTCTTTCTAATATAAGAATAAGTGTTCTTAGGTCAGTTTCTTGCGCTGATTTCAAATTTGAAATCCGTTTATCTCTATCACATCGGGTTCTTAAGATATTTGTGAATAAATATATTTTTGGGAAACAGTTATTTGCTCCGTTTCATTTTTACTATATAACTTTTTAAAAATTAATAAAATGCAAAATAATTCTACTTTTTATACTGCTAAAAGATGCATGACATATGTTACTGTTACGTGCAGTCTTTGATATCTTACAATATTATACATTGGTATTCTTGTTATCTTCGCAAATATTTTGTAAACAAAATAGTGCTTAAGGGAAAGTCATTATTGAGTTACTTCCCTTGAAAGTTGTGTCGGCTCTTCCGATCAAACTCCGCGGATGAATCCATTTTACTGCGATTTATTCGTTGTTTGGGTAATAATAGATTGTTCTTGCTTCAGAATATCTATGGCCTGAATTTATGTGTATTGTTTGTCTGAGTAGGACGAGTCTGTCTTATATCTGTATATCTTTACATATCTAAGTCGAACTATATGTTCTGTTGTCTCTAGAGAGGTCGAAGGCTATTCGGCGGAGGTGTCGCTAGAGTGTGGTGTGATTTGGCTTCGTCCTGATAGGGACTGTGTTTTCCATGTCGGCCTGTCGCCGGGGAAAAAGTGATCTCAGTATTGGTGGGGAAAGTGATAGTCGTCTAAACCTATCGTGTATGCTTTACCCCAGTGTTTATTTCGTATTGCCAAGGAATGGCAGTTTCATATTTCCTATACCAAGGTAATCAAAGATACTCTTATGAACTCTCGATCGAAGCCACCATTTTCGATAGTTACGATTTGAATGTCTAAGAGAATATATTTGACTCGATGAAAACGACTTCGATTCCTAGCAGCACTATATCCTGTAGATTGCAGTCAATTGTTCATGATCAATCTACAGAGCAATGAAATGTTTTATGAATGACTAACTTTAGGACAGATTCATTATCTGTATCCAAACGTGAGTGACAGCTCACGAGTGAAGCCATCTTGGAACCAAAACATGTAGTGACTTTCAAGAAGAGAAAAGGGATGCCCGTATTATCGCTTGATTAGTCCAGAGATCACTGCTACACATGAGAACCCATTGCTAGCGGTTCAATATTATTATATGGAAAAATATGTGCTGAACATTATGTTGAAGAATCGTCGCTAGACGAGATTAGGTTTAGAAGCCATCTGAAATATTGTTTATAAGCTGACGTGCTCAGTCAGTGAAGTCAGATGATATATATGTATGGGCGATACTGAGTGCTTGGCTACTGACAGTCCATTATACAATTATTCTACATGAGTGCCCATGTAACATTGCAAGACCATTTATCCACTGTACTATGATGTATTATGGCAACCTGTGATTTGTCACTATCTGTGCTGTCGAGTGTGTACGTCCAATTAAACTTTAGAAAAGGTACACAGTCGTTGGTGTCGATGACTTCCAGTCATACATGAGTGTGAGAAAAGAACATTTGTCAACAACACGAACCCTTATTATCATTCGCACATTATACACTCAATCCATGTCTACACACCACTGCGTAGGTCAAGTTGACATTCCATACACTACAGTGGAGCAAACAACACCATAGAGATCTTATCAACTGATGATGATGATGATGTCTGCTTCCATCCACTTATATCTATCTTTTGGTGGATATCATTAACGGGAATAAAAATCCAACTTTATCAACTTTATCAACTGGTGGACCAGCTTTCTGGGTTTGACCTCGCAGAAGTTCAGAAGTCAACAGATTACCGATACCAGACCGTTTCCTGTGGCTGATACGACATACTTGCAGTATTGGTTTGCTATTTGTCAACACTTTGTCACGTGACCTGTCAAGTGAATGCAGTATGTAGGTCAGCGTTGTTGACAGTTTTACATTAGACATTACAGAGTTTCACAGAACAGTTGGATCAATTCTTGTCAATATTAACAGGAAGACAGTATGAGTGAACTAAGAAGTCCTATTTTCATCGATGGATCTTCTTGTTTTCTGTATATGAACTTTAATATTTAAGGCCAGAATGTTTAATTGAATAAAGTGGCAGTTTGTTTATTTTCATAAAAATAACTTTGCCATTACTGTAAAACTGAGCCTATTTTGCAACACATACTATCATACACATAATTTATATATATTATGTTTACATGTTATTTGTTTGTATAGTATGTTAGTTTCTATGTCAGCGGGTTGTGTTTAAGGTTGGGCGGCGTCCTCACAACAGAATATCCCACGTCATAGAGGGTCCGTTGTGGGCGTTTTCTATAGGTGCAATTTTCTTGATTGAAAATTTGCTGCGACAACTGTTGCTTTTGTGTTAGCTGTGAAGTCTGTAATTATTGTTATTTTTGTAATATTTCTTTGTTCTTTAGTTTTGTTTTGATTTGTTTGTAATTTGTTGGTCTAACCTTTTCTATCTTTCAGTTCTATTCACAATTTATATTCATATATTGTGACGTCATTTGTGTTGTTATTTCTTTGCAGATTCAGTGATTATTTTCATTGATTTCCCTATTTGATTTATTTTGATTTCTGCAAACGTTCTTGTATTGTCAGTCCTATTTGTACTTTATGTATTCTGTTGGTTGACATATGTTTTATATAGGTATATTTCATAAGACACAATTGCCTGTGCACTGCACTTGGATTATGGTATAAACCAGTACCTGATTATTATTACTATTATACAAGACCTTATTAAAGGCTTGTGACCCACAGATATTGGGATAGTATACTGATTAATCAAGTCATTGAGAACTTGTGGTATTATTATTGGTTCAGGTGATTAGTATTATTGTTAGACATCATGTCTACTTTAGATTACTTCATTACACAAGGGAAAGCCCTTGATAAGACTGGTCAACAATTAGAACAATGGGCTGTTGCTCAATATGACAAAGCATTAGCTGCAGAAGAGAGAAGAGCTATGGCAGAAGAGAAAAGATTAGAAAGAGAAGCTGAGGCTGCTGCTGAACAAAAGAAATTGCAGATGCAGGAGGAGGAAAGGAGATTTGAAGCTGAACAAAAAAAAATTGGAAAGAGAAGCTGCGGCTGAACAAAAAAGATTAGACAGTGAAGCTGAACAAAAAAGATTAGACAGTGAAGCTGAACAAAAAAGATTAGACAGGGAAGCTGAACAAAAAAGATTAGACAGGGAAGCTGAACAAAAAAGATTAGACAGAGAGGCTGAAGAAAAAAAAGCAATAAGAGAACATGAATTTGAGTTGGAGAAATTAAGATTGACAAGTATGAGTAATGTTAATCAGGCATCTAGTGGTAATGATAAACCTTCTACTTACAAGGTTAAGGTTCCACCGTTCAATCAGTCCAGTGACGATATTACATTCTGGCTGGATAGATTTGAACGTTCTTGTCGTACACATAATGTGGATAAATCACAATACGCTAATCAATTATCAGAAAACTTGAAAGGTGAATCTTTGACTAGATTATGCCTTGTAGGAGAAGCAGATAAGGATAATTATGATGTCATTAGGGCGGCTTTGATAAAAAAATATCAGCTAAGTGAGGAAGGCTATCGCCTTTTATTTAAAACGATGGTGCCTGAGACGGGTGTAGAATTCTCAGAATTCACTGCAAAGGCACGTCTCACAGTTGATCGTTGGATTGAGCTTTCCAAAACAGAAAAAACGTATGAAGGACTTATGGATTTGTTGCTCAGAGATAAGATTATGTCATGTGTGAACAAACCTTTCCTTGAATTTATACATGAGCGTAAACCCAAATCTCTAAAAGAAATGGAAGAATATTGTTCCCAATATGTCACTGCACACCCCGACGTGACTTTTGGCAACACTAAGATTAAGGAGAGTATGCCAGTTGCTTCAGCAACACCATACAATCCCAATTATTCACACAGATTTCAGGGACCTCAAAACAGATTTGATAAAAAAGGTAACCATAATAGTTATCAAAACCAAGGTAACCAATCATTTCAGGGTTCTTCTTCAAAGAACTGGAGACGACCTGATAGCTCTCGACACAGGGGTGGTCATAATTATAGGAATTTCCGTAGAGGAAGTAATTATAGAAACTATCAGGGTTATCCGTCTTGGAGTCAACAAGATCATAATTACAGAGATACTCATTATAATGAATATGATAATGGTAACCAAGGGAACTATGACTCAAACCCAAATAGGGGTTACAATAGAGGTAACAATAACTACAGAGGTGATAATAACCGAGGTAGATCTCAAAACAAAAGACATAAACCACATTTTCAGGCAAACTCTGCACAACAAGAGTCCCATGAAGCCTATAAACAGAGTAAAGATAATAATGATGCTAGTAATATGGCATGTGCCGCTTTTGATTTTGGGAGAGCATCTCAGTGCCCCCAATGCAAAACGTTATTTGAGCCAACCACAGTGTCTACTTTAAGCTGTGGCCATCCTCTTCCTGCTCTTCCAGCATCAGTCGCGCATGATGGAAGAGGTTCTCTTGTCTTACATAAGGGTTTAGTGAATAACAATCCAGTCTCTGTGCTATTTGATTCTGGATGCACCACAATTGGTGTTAGGCAGTCACTCGTAGATCCTTCCCGTGCCACTGGACAAGTAGTCAAATGTGTAACATTTGGCGGCACATTAGAGAAATACTCTACTGCTATCATTAGGATTGCTACTCCTTTCTTTACAGGAGATGTACACGCATGTCTTCTTCCGAATCCGATCGCTGACCTCATCATCGGTCGCATTCATGGAGTCAAGGAATGCACTCCGCAACAAATTTCCACGTGGGAAAGGCAAAACATGCAGATTGCTAACGCTGTAGTCACTAGAGCTCAGGCTCTTAATATGCCTCAAACTTCATCTACTGAAGATAATGAAGTGCATAACCAAGATAATCCCTTGGTAATTTCTCGTGACTCGTTTATAAAACAGCAAGAAGATGATCCCACTCTGAAGAAATTCTTCATTCTTGCAACTAAAGGTGATCCGAATAAAGACACAAGTCGTAAATCGTGGATTACAAAGAAGAATGGCGTACTTGTACGTATGGTTCAAGACTCCATTACGTCAAGTCATTCTCAAATCCTGGTTCCCAAGAATTTGAGAGTTAAAATTTTGCAGCACGCTCACGACTCTCAGTGTGCTGGACACATGGGTTTTTCCCGTACTAAGTCAAGAGTCCTTGCGGCTTTCTTTTGGCCATTGGTAAACAAGGACATACGGATTTATTGTCGATCTTGTAAAGTATGTCAGGAAGTTAAATCCAAAGGTCCACGGCATGCTGCACCCATTCAGGCGGCGGACATTCCTATTCGGCCGTTCCAAAAAATGGCTATAGACATTATTGGTCCATTTAAGATCAAGTCTGCCAGAGGACATCAGTTTATCTTGACGTGTGTTGATATGTGCACACGTTGGCCAGAGGCTATTCCTCTGAAGAGCATTACTACTGCTGATATTGCAGATGCTCTTTGGCTTATATTTTCTCGTCTGGGGTTCCCCGGAGAAATATTGTCAGACCATGGCACCCAACTAATATCAGATACCATGTCTCAAGTAATGTCTACTCTGCAGATAGATAGATCTTTAAGTAGTATCTACCATCCAATGTCTAATGGTATGGTCGAACGCCTTAATAGAACACTTAAAAACTTACTGGGGAAGATAACTGAGGATCATCCTCAAGACTGGGACAGAGTTTTACCTGCGGCCCTCTTCGCTTACAGAGAGGTACCCAATGAACATACAGGATTTTCTCCCTTTGAACTCGTCTTTGGCGCGCGTCCGCGTGGCCCTATGTCGTTGCTTCACGATCTCATAACATCTGACAATATTGACGATGACACAAAGTCATCCTACGAATATGTCATCGCGTTGAGACAAAAGATTATCGAAGCATGCAAATTAGCAACTTCTTCTTCTGAATTTGCGAAACAGAAGGCAAGGCAATTTGCCAATAAGAAGAGATGCTTACGACAACTTTGTCCTGGTGACAAAGCATTTGTATTACTACCTTGTAGGGAAAACAGATTACTTATTTCTTGGAAAGGTCCGTACGATATAATATCGAAAATTTCCGATGTCGACTATATTGTCGATATTGATGGGAAGCATAAAACCTTCCACATCAATATGCTTACTGAATTCCATGAACGTCCGGATTATTTGCAACCCATTTTCCAAGCAACGGACAATTCTCCAGTACAACATGGTCATTACTCATCACTGTCCGTGATACAGGATGAGGAAACAAGTTTTTCAGATGTAAATCTTCCTCTTCCAATGATCCCACTTCATTCTAGTGAATCATGGAAGAACGTTACTGTCTCTCCTGATTTGTCTCTAGGAGAACAGCGACAAGTTTCAACTATGTTGCAAACATTTCAGGATGTACTCACTGACATCCCTGGACAAACGCATGTCATTGAACATGACATTGTTCTAACTGACCATACTCCTATTAGGGTTAGACCTTATCCTATACCTATACATTTTCAAGCACAGGTCGAGAAAGAGTTGGATGAGATGATAGATTTGAAAATAATCGAACCATCCACCTCTGCATATTCTTCGCCGATGGTTATTGTGCGTAAAAAAGACAATAACATACGTCTTTGCGTTGACTATCGAAAATTGAATCAAGTAACGAAGTTCGATGCCGAACCTATGCCTTTACTGGAAGAGCTACTTACTCGACTCTCCAAATCTCATTTTTTCACTAAACTTGATTTGTCTAAAGGATATTGGCAAGTTCCTTTATCTGAACGCGCCAAACCTCTCACGGCTTTTTCAACACCTAGAGGTTTGTTCCAATGGAATTTTATGCCTTTCGGTCTTATGAACGCACCAGCTACATTCGTACGCATGATGCGCCGAATCCTATCTTATCGGTCAGATGTCATTGCATATCTAGACGACATCTGTCTTTTCAGCGATACTTGGGAAGATCACTATTCAGGGTTAGATGAATTGCTGTCTACTTTGCGTGAGCACAACCTGACAGCGAAACCCTCTAAAGCCTATATTGGTTTTAGCGAAATTTCTTTCCTAGGCCACCGAGTTGGTCATGGTTTCCTAAAGACAGAGGACCATAATACTAGTAAGATACTTAACATCTCAATCCCTAAGACTAAAAAACAGGTGAGAAGTCTGTTAGGTCTTATTCAATTTTATGGCAGATTCATTCAGAATCTATCCTCTATCATGGCACCTCTCTCAACACTTCTAAAGAAAGGTTCGCCTAATGTGGTCCACTGGTCTCAGGAATGCCAATGCTCTCTGGATAAGATTAAAACATTGTTTTCAACACCACCTATTTTAGTGCTACCTACTAAAGATAAGACATTCGTTCTTCGTAGTGACGCTTCATCCACTGGGATTGGAGCGGCACTAATGCAAGAGTACTCTGGAACTCTGCATCCTGTAATGTATATTTCCAGAAAACTTAATGCGGCAGAAAGGAATTATTCGGTTTTAGACCGTGAGCTATTAGCTATGGTTTGGTCGATCCTCAAACTACAGAGATTCCTTCTAGGCGCACATTTCATAGTAGAAACCGACCAAAAAGCTCTTACTGCTATACAGAGTAAGAATTTGAAGAGCTCGAGGTCTACTCGATATGCAATTGCTCTTCAACCTTTTCATTTCTCTGTGCGAGCTATTCGTGGATCAGATAATGTGATGGCAGACATTCTGTCAAGATGCCCACATGATTCCACATAACTATTAGGGCTTAGACTTCTTGATATGTCTAGTTCTATAGTAGTTCCTTTTCTATATCATGATAGATACACATTTGTAATTTAATAATATAATGATTGTATCACTACATAGCGGTTCATTGATGTTTATTCACCGCTGTGCTTTGATGATTTTTTTCTTCATAAATCATAAATTTAAGATATCTAATACGAAATGATGATATGAATTTTTTAGGCATTGTGTAATTGCCAGAATTGTATTATACTTTGATGACACCTTCCTGGAAAAATATACTTGTAGAGAAATAATTTCTCTCAGTTTATGAGACACTTTCTCACCAGTCGCTCCATAAGTCGACTTAGCCTCATATTAGGCGTTATAGGTATTCCTGATATTTTCATCTGCGCATTATTCATGCGTTGTGAGCCTATTGTACGTTGCTCCTAGATGTATTTCAAAAAAAGAAAAAAAAATGTTCCATTTTTTTTTTTTCCCGGGAGGTGTGGTAAGACTGTTACGTGCAGTCTTTGATATCTTACAATATTATACATTGGTATTCTTGTTATCTTCGCAAATATTTTGTAAACAAAATAGTGCTTAAGGGAAAGTCATTATTGAGTTACTTCCCTTGAAAGTTGTGTCGGCTCTTCGATCAAACTCCGCGGATGAATCCATTTTATTGCGATTTATTCGTTGTTTGGGTAATAATAGATTGTTCTTGCTTCAGAATATCTATGGCCTGAATTTATGTGTATTGTTTGTCTGAGTAGGACGAGTCTGTCTTATATCTGTATATCTTTACATATCTAAGTCGAACTATATGTTCTGTTGTCTCTAGAGAGGTCGAAGGCTATTCGGCGGATGTGTCGCTAGAGTGTGGTGTGATTTGGCTTCGTCCTGATAGGGACTGTGTTTTTCCATGTCGGCCTGTCGCCGGGGAAAAAGTGATCTCAGTATTGGTGGGGAAAGTGATAGTCGTCTAAACCTATCGTGTATGCTTTACCCCAGTGTTTATTTCGTATTGCCAAGGAATGGCAGTTTCATATTTCCTATACCAAGGTAATCAAAGATACTCTTATGAACTCTCGATCGAAGCCACCATTTTCGATAGTTACGATTTGAATGTCTAAGAGAATATATTTGACTCGATGAAAACGACTTCGATTCCTAGCAGCACTATATCCTGTAGATTGCAGTCAATTGTTCATGATCACATCTACAGAGCAATGAAATGTATTATGAATGACTAACTTTAGGACAGATTCATTATCTGTATCCAAACGTGAGTGACAGCTCACGAGTGAAGCCATCTTGGAACCAAAACATGTAGTGACTTTCAAGAAGAGAAAAGGGATGCCCGTATTATCGCTTGATTAGTCCAGAGATCACTGCTACACATGAGAACCCATTGCTAGCGGTTCAATATTATTATATGGAAAAATATGTGCTGAACATTATGTTGAAGAATCGTCGCTAGACGAGATTAGGTTTAGAAGCCATCTGAAATATTGTTTATAAGCTGACGTGCTCAGTCAGTGAAGTCAGATGATATATATGTATGGGCGATACTGAGTGCTTGGCTACTGACAGTCCATTATACAATTATTCTACATGAGTGCCCATGTAACATTGCAAGACCATTTATCCACTGTACTATGATGTATTATGGCAACCTGTGATTTGTCACTATCTGTGCTGTCGAGTGTGTACGTCCAATTAAACTTTAGAAAAGGTACACAGTCGTTGGTGTCGATGACTTCCAGTCATACATGAGTGTGAGAAAAGAACATTTGTCAACAACACGAACCCTTATTATCATTCGCACATTATACACTCAATCCATGTCTACACACCACTGCGTAGGTCAAGTTGACATTCCATACACTACAGTGGAGCAAACAACACCATAGAGATCTTATCAACTGATGATGATGATGATGTCTGCTTCCATCCACTTATATCTATCTTTTGGTGGATATCATTAACGGGAATAAAAATCCAACTTTATCAACTTTATCAGTTACGCTATTTTTCAAATAGTTACTGTATTTTGAAATAATTCTGAGCGAAATATGGCTTCTAGAAGTTGTAGAAATTCGGCTGATCTGTTCTGTTACGTGTGCGGATATTTTACCGATCGTTTTCACCAGAAAAACTTTACACCATTACTAAAGAAAGCATATGAACTTTATTTCGATTCGAAAGTTGATGATGCAAATAAATCTTGGAAGCCAAATGCAGTTTGTTCGATTTGTGCAAATACATTGGCAGGTTGGTTACGAAAATCGCCGAAGCATAAGTCGATGCCTTTTGGAGTGCCAGTAATATGGCGTGAACCGACAAATCACGCTACTGATTGTTACTTCTGCTTGACAAATATCCATGGTTTCACTTTTAAAACTAGAAAGTCTGTGGTTTATCCAAATATTGAATCGGTTTCGAAACCAGTGCCTCAAGATCCAATCACGTGTCCGATCCCAGTTCCACCAGAACAATGTCCGTTGGACGTGAATGAACCATCAGAAAGTGATCGTTTACTTGCTTTAGAAACTAATTCTGACTCGGATTATATACCGGTGAATGATGATGTTCACTTAAGGGGAAGTACTACAGTGAAAACTAACTTTTGTTCTAATAACATTTTCAAACTTTTTATATGCTCAATAGATACAGTGTATGTCCATGAACCAAATTCCACAGTTTATTTTGTTAAAAAATATGTGGTTACCATGGTAACCAAAAAAAAATCCGCCATATTGGATTTTCACCACTTTTCGAGAGCTAAAAACGTATGTTTCCCATTGACCAAACTTTATCAAATTGCACACACATGTTGTGACTGACAATTAAAACAATTTGTCACATGCTTTTTTTGATAAGTTTAAAATTCTATTTTTAATGATTTTTTTTAAAAATTACACTTTATTTGAATGAAAAAAATGAAAAAAAAATATTTTAAAAAATATATCAAAGCAAATTACCAAAATATCAAAAAAAGCATGTGACAATTTAAAGGTATATATGTGTACTACATGCATGCCAAATTTCAGACTGATCTATTAGATCAGGGGTCGGCAAACTACGGCACGCGTGCCAAGCGTGGCACGTGGAACTATTTTCAATGGCACGCTGAGTGAATTAAAATACTGTACAGTATATGATCTCATTTTTAAAAAAAATTGAATTTTTAATTAAATAGAAGCATATAATTCTTATAAAGCGTTTACCTGTTTTTACAACCCTTCAAAACGAAAGTTTTTAGACATTGGAGGTAAGAATGTGCGATCTGATGCAAACTAAAGGCCCGATCATACTATACTGCACGTAAGTCTTCGTTTTTACGGACCGTTTCCGAGAACAAACATTCTTCAAAGAATTTCAAGGGGAGTGGTTATACTTTGCGGCGCCTGCTAGTCTGGCGTCTACCTGCTACCGTAATTTGCAGGATGAGATTCTTGAAAAGAATCCCAAGTGAATTTTGTCGGGAAGCGGAGACATAATGTCATAATTACGCAATAGTGTCTGGCTAGCGCCTGGACGAGCGTATTTATTTCGTTTTCGCTCGCAGTTTTTGACTCCCAGTGTGAGTTTGGAGCAACAATGACTGACCTCGACGAAGTTATATTTCCGTCCTATCCTTCCCCTTTCTCCCGACCACCACCACCTCTACAGTTCTCTCGGCTGTCACATACTCATGCCCGTACAGCCCGTTGACCGCAGCACAAAAGTTGGTGCTGTTATTAAGTAATACGGTGCCGTTAAAATGACTCAAAAAAAGACAAAAACATGATATACGCTCGTTTCAATACTTTCGGACAAACGAATATGAATTCATACAACAAAAGGATCGTGCTGTTTGTGCTTTATGTTATGAAAGTGTCGTGTGCCGTACGTCAAGTGTCCAAAGATACTATGAAACCAAACATCAGTCCATGTTTAAAAACTCTGAGGAGAAAAGTGAAGCCATAAAAATGGCTGTTTCTGGCTACAAAAAAACAAAGTAGTATTTTTAGTCAAGTAATTGGAACCAAACATAAAGCTACCGAATGTAGTTACAAAACTGCACAGTGTGTGGCTTCGAAGGGCAAACATTTCACAGATGGAAAATACATCAAGGAAACTTTTTTGAGCAGTGTTGAAATTTTTTTTAGTGATTTACCAAATAAAGAAACAATACTGTCTCGGATTCGAGAAATACCGGCTTCTGCGAGATCACTCGAGAGGAGCATAACTGATATGGCTGAAAATGTAACGGTAAAACAAACAACCGGGTTACAACAAGATGTAGTATTTAGTGTCGCTCTTGGCGAAAGTGTCGGTGTGAATGACGTGGCGCGCCCAGATATAGTTGCGCGATATTGTGACAATGACCGTATTTATGAAGAATTGTGCTGCTTGATACCTTTTGATGGTACAGCCAAGGGAGAGGACATTATAACTGCATTTGTAAGCTATTTCGAAAATCAGAACATTAACATGAATAAAATATTCTGTGTTTTTGTTTTGTACTACTGATGCCGCCCCTGCATTTGTCAGAAAGAACAAAGGATTTGTTAAACTTCTTGAGGATCGTATTGGACGTCAAGTATTGAGCTTCCATTGCATTATACACCAGGAGAGTTTGTGTGCGATGATTTCGTCACTATCCTTGAACTCTGTAATGGAAAATGTTGTCAAGATAGTTAACTTCATAGTTTCGCGCTCTTCATTGACCCACAGGCAATTCAAGTCTCTTCTACAAGAAATGGATAGCGCATATGCAGACCTCCCGCTGTACAGCAATGTTCGTTGGCTTAGTCGAGGTAATGATTTGAACAGATTTGTATCATGTCTAGAAGCAATCAAGGTGTTTCTTGATGAAAAAGAACATTTCCCGGAATTGAATGACGAGGACTGGCTGTGCAAGCTGATGTTTCTAGCTGACATAATTACAAATCTGAATGAATTAAACTTGCGTTTACAAGGGCAGGGTCAAACATTACTTGATCTTTTTGAGCACTGGAAAGGATTTGCGTCAAAATTAGACATATTTTGCAGAGATATTACCACTAACACATACAAGTACTTTCCAAACGTAAAGGCTCATTCAAATCGATTCACTGTCAACAGAGATGAGCTTCAGAAGAACGTTGAAGCGCTCAAAGGAGAGTTTGCTAAACGAGGTCAAGACTTAAAATTCACGGGCCCATGTTTTCTTACCTCATCAAGCCCGACTTAATTGATCATACTAACATCCCATTTTACCTATCTCTTTTCGAGTGGATGGATGTTAACAATTTTGAAATGCAACACATCAAATTCAAGGCATCAGAGTTATGGACGATAACATTTGTAGAATTGCGAAAAACTCTTGAAGGAAGCTGCTTGGAAAAGTCAGCTGCCATCCTCAACTGCTGGACATCCCTGCCTGAAGCGTTCACCTGTTTGAAGAAAGTTGCATTTGCTCTACTTTCGGCTTTTGGGTCAACTTATACATGTGAACAAATTTTCTCACACATGAAAGCTGTTTTAAGTCCACAGAGAAGTCGCCTAACACCTGTGCATTCAGTAGCTTGTGTGAAGCTGAAATTGACAAAATACACACCTGATATTGAACAATTAACCAAGGAGAAGCAAGGACACGGGTCCCATTAATTAATTAATGACTCAGATCAATAATAATCAATGATTACTCATATTAATATTTTAAAAACGTGTTTTATGTTTGGTTTATTTAATTGTTTTGTTCTTCAAACTATTGGACTTTCTGTCTTAATAACAAAATATACATATGGCAATTTTATTATAACATTTCAAACTAATGTGTTCAGAACTTAAATTTTGCAAAACATAATATTTGTATTGATATTTGTTCCTATTTATATTAAAATATTAAATAATCTACAAAGAATAGAATAGTTATTTAATGCAGGGGTCGGCAAACTACGGCACGCGTGCCAAGCGTGGCACGTGGAACGATTTTCAATGGCACGCTGAGTGAATTAAAATACTGTACAGTATATGATCTCATTTTTAAAAAAAATTGAATTTTTAATTAAATAGAAGCATATAATTCTTTTAAAGCTATACCTGTTTTTACAACCCTTCAAAGCGAAAGTTTTTAAACATTGGAGGTAAGAATGTGCGATCTGATGAAAACTAAAGGCCTGATCATACTATACTGCACGCAAGTCTTCGTTTTTACGGACCGTTTCCGAGAACAAACATTCTTCAACGAATTTCATGGGGAGTGGTTATACTTTGCGGCGCCCGCTAGTCTGGCGTCTACCTGCTACCGTAGTTTGCAGGATGAGATTCTTGAAAAGAATCCCAAGCAAATTTTGACGGGCAAGCGGAGACGTAATATCATAATTACGCAATAGTGTCTGGCTAGCGCCTGGACGAGCGTATTTATTTCGTTTTCGCTCGCAGTTTTTGACTCCCAGTGTGAGTTTGGAGCAACAATGACTGACCTCGACGAAGTTATATTTCCGTCCTATCCTTCCCCTCTCTCCCGACCACCATCACCTCTACAGTTCTCTCGGCTGTCGCATACTCATGCCCGTACAGTCCGTTGACCGCAGCACAAAAGTTGGTGTTATTAATAAGTAATACGGTGCCGTTAAAATGAATTTTAAAAAAGACAAAAACTTGATACACGCTCGTTTCAAGACTTTTGGACAAACGAATATGGATTCATACAACAAAAGGATCGTGCTGTTTGTGCTTTATGTTATGAAATTGTCTTGTGCCGTACGTCAAGTGTACAAAGACACTATCAAACCAAACATCAGTCCATGTTTAAAAACTCTGAGGAGAAAAGTGAAGCCATAAAAATGGCTGTTTCTGGCTACAAAAAAAAACAAAGTAGTATTTTTTAGTCAAGTAATTGGAACCAAAAATAAAGCTACCGAATGTAGTTACAAAATTGCACAGTGTGTGGCTTCGAAGGGCAAACCTGTCACAGATGGAGAATACATCAAGGAAACTTTTTTGAGCAGTGCTGAAATTTTGTTTAGTGATTTACCAAATGCGGACCTCCCGCTGTACAGCAATGTTCGTTGGCTTAGTCGAGGTAATATTTTGAACAGATTTGTATCATGTCTAGAAGCAATCAAGGTGTTTCTTGATGAAAAGGAACAACATTTCCCGGAATTGAATACGAGTACTGGCTGTGCAAGCTGATGTTTCTGGCTGACATAACTACAAATCTGAATGAATTAAACTTGCGTTTACAAGGGCAGGGTCAAACAATACTTGATCTTTTTGAGCACTGGAAAGGATTTGCGTCAAAATTAGACATATTTTGCAGAGATATTACCACTAACACATACAAGTACATCGAATTCAAAGCATCAGAGTTATGGACGATAAAATTTGTAGAATTGCGAAAAACTCTTGAAGGAAGATGCTTGGAAAAGTCAGCTGCCATCCTCAACTGCTGGACATCCCTGCCTCAAGCGTTCACCTGTTTGAAGAAAGTTGCATTTGCTCTACTTTCGGCTTTTGGGTCAACTTATACATGAGAACAAATTTTCTCACACATGAAAGCTGTTTTAAGTCCACAGAGAAGTCGCCTAACACTTGTGCATTCAGAAGCCTGTGTGAAGCTGAAATTGACAAAACACACACCTGATATTGAACAATTAACCAAGGAGAAGCAAGGACACGGGTCCCATTAATTGATTAATGACTCAGATCAATAATAATCAATGATTACTCATATTAAAATTTTAATAACGTGTTTTATGTTTGGTTTATTTAATTGTTTTGTTCTTCAAACTATTGGACTTTCTGTCTTAACAAAATATACATATGGCAATTTTATTATAAAATTTCAAACTAATGTGTTCAGAACTTAAATTTTGCAAAACATAATATTTGTATTGATATTTGTTCCTATTTATATTAAAATATTGAATAATCTACAAAGAATAGAATAGTTATTTAATTTATCGGAAACAAGTTAATACAAGATCATTTTTAAATTGTTTCAATAATTGTTGTATATAAAAATATGGTGGACTTAGGTTGGCACGCTGAGTGACTTTGCAACATTACTTCGGCACGACACTACTAAAAGTTTGCCGACCCCTGTATTAGATAGTTTGTAAAAAATAACATTTTTTGTTAATAAAATGTTAGTTTTGAGAAAAATGCATTTTAGTCACCGAGTGACTTGTCTTGTCCAATATGCTCCATTCTGGGGGGCTGAATGTGTTTAAAATCCTCCAGGACTATATGCTGCACATCCTTCAGCTTCTTGCAGCTCCTTCTCTCGCCTTTATCTTGCCTAATTTTTCTTTTTTCCTTCTACATGGTAACCCCCAAAAAACAACCGCCATATTGGGTTTTTCACCAATTTTCAAGAGCAAAAATCTTATGTTTACCTTTGACCAAACTTTATCAAATTGCACACACATGTTGTGACTGACAATTAAAACAATTTGTCACATGCTTTTTGTTATAAGTTTAAAATTCTATTTTTAATGATTTTCTTAAAAATTACACTTTATTTGTATGAAAAAAATGAAAAAAAAATATTTTAAAAAATATATCAAACAAATTACCAAAATATCAAAAAAGCATGTGACAATTTAAAGGTATATATGTGTACTACATGCATGCCAAATTTCAGACTGATCTATTAGATAGTTTGTAAAAAATAACATTTTTTGTTAATAAAATGTTAGTTTTGAGAAAAATGCATTTTAGTCACCGAGTGACTTGTCTTGTCCAATATGCTCCATTCTGGGGGACTGAATGTGTTTAAAATCCTCCAGGACTATATGCTGCACATCCTTCAGCTTCTTGCAGCTCCTTCTCTCGCCTTTATCTTGCCTAATTTTTCTTCTTTCCTTCTACATGGTAACCCCAAAAAAAACAAACCGCCATATTGGGTTTTTCACCAATTTTCAAGAGCAAAAATCTTATGTTTACCATTGACCAAACTTTATCAAATTGCACACACATATTGTGACTGACAATTAAAACAATTTGTCACATGCTGTTTTTGATAAGTTTAAAATTCTATTTTTAATGATTTAAAAAAAAAAAAAAAAACTATATTTGTATGAAAAAATATTTTTTTAAATACTTTTTTAAAATTTATAAAAGAAAATTACCAAAATATCAAAAATGCAGATGTGTTACTTTAAAGATATAGATGTGTACTACTCATGATTATTTTGATAAGTTTAAAATTCTATTTTTAATGATTTAAAAAAAAAAAAAACTATATTTGTGTGAAAAAATATTTTTAAAAATATTTTTTAAAAATTTATAAAAGAAAATTACCAAAATATCAAAAATGCAGATGTGTTACTTTAAAGATATAGATGTGTACTACATGCATGCCAAATTTGAGACTCCTCTGTTAGATAGTTTTAGAGAGAAATCGTGCATTTTCGGCACAAATTTGAAAATTATAGCATGGGGGTAGTGCCGACAATATGCTTTTTGATACATCAAATGCATTTTTTATGTTATAAAACCTTGCTCAATCGATTCCTCGATGATTATTTAATAAAATAAGCTCAAAAGTAAAAAATCAATATTTTGTACGTAAAATCCAGTTTTCATTGTAGTGGAGCCCCTTAATTAACCATTCAGAACTTTCAGATCTAATACGTGATCTCGCTCTTACCAAAGGACAAGCGGAATTACTCGGTTCGCGACTCAAAGAATGGAATCTTTTAGCGCCCAATACTCCGATATCTAAATTTTGTCATAGACACAAAGAACTTGTTCAATACTTTGAGATGGATGATGACATTTGCTATTGCAAAGATGTAAACGGTCTAATGGTGCACCTCGGTCATGAGCACATAGTCAACGAATGGCGACTTTTCATCGACTCTTCCAAGACTAGTCTAAAAGCCGTGTTATTGCATAACGGAAATTTATTTTCATCAATTCCAGTCGCCTACTCTGTTCATATGAAAGAAACTTATGACAATACGGCTATACTTTTGGCAAAAATAAAGTACAATGACTACCAATGGCGGATTTGTGGAGACCTAAAGGTCATTGCAAATCTCACGGGCATGCAGACTGGGTATACTAAATTTTGTTGCTTCCTATGTGAATGGGACAGCCGCAACAGACAGGAACATTATGCAAGAAAGGTGTGGCCTATCAGGGATCGTATGCAGCTCGAGCATAAAAATGTAATACTCGAGTCATTAGTTAACAGAGACAGCATCATTTTACCACCGTTACATATAAAGTTGGGGTTCATGAAAAATTTCGTAAAAGCGTTAGATAAAACGAGCAAAGCTTTCACTTATCTTCGAGAAAAGTTTCCGCAAGTTAGCGATGCAAAGATAAAGGAAGGTATCTTTGTAGGACCTCAGATTCGGAAAGTTATTGCAGACAAACAATTCGAGAACTTGTTACATAGTAGTGAACTTCGCGCATGGATGGCATTCAAATCGATCATCGAAAACTTTCTGGGAAATCTCAAATCTGTCGACTATGTGCATATTGTTAAGCAGTGCATAGATGCATACAGAATTATGGGCTGTAACATGTCCCTCAAAATCCATTTGCTCGATTCGCATCTTGACTTTTTCCCTGACAACCTTGGCGAAGTCAGCGATGAACATGGAGAACGATTCCATCAAGATATCGCCATAATGGAGTCACGTTATCAAGGACGGTGGAATGTGACTATGCTTGCCGATTATTGTTGGATGCTTCATCGCGATGTACCACATGCCATTCACCGACGAAAGTCGACTGCAAAGAAATTCAAGCCTACATAACTGTTATACTTCTTGTACGAATGATGTTGTAATACTGTATGCGTTGTTTTAAAAAAACTTCAATTGCGTATTTCTAGAGATCCCGACCTGATAGAGAAAAACGGTTTGCAGATTTAAAAACAGCGCATTAAAATTGACCAGAAATACATAGAAATGTTAGAGAAAGAAAAAAAAATTTTTTTTGTTAGCCAGTGTTTTTAACCAGAGAGTACACAACGAAGTGGATTGAGCTTCAAGTTGGAATTGCAATGGGATGTACCTTCTCTCCGATACTATTTGTGTTGGCTATGCAGGTAATCCTCAATGCGGCTGAAGGAGTGGCTATTGGTCCAAAGCTCAGTGAAATGTGTCACATGCCACCGCTCAAAGCATTCATGGATGACACAACAATTCTGACATCAGACTAACACCAGGCCCGGAGAATGTTAGCACGCGTGGATAAACTAGTCAGCTGGTGCAGAATGAGCTCCAAACGTAAGAAGTCGAGAAGCCTATCAGTCAGGAATGGGAAAATAGCGGAGGTCATATTCATGGTTTCTAACCAAAGAATCCCTACAGTCATTGAAGAACCCGTGAAAAGTCTTGGCAGAGTGTATGATGCCTCATTAAAAGACTCGAAGGCCGTTCAACAGACAAGAGAAATGGCTGACAGAGGACTACAGATCATAGACCAAAGCATAATCCTAAGAAAGCTCAAACTGTGGTGCCTCCAGTTCATGTTGATACATACATTGCTGTGGCCACTGCTTATATATGAAATAAGCACCAGTACATTGGAAGCTATAGAGCAGAAGGTCAACAAGTTAATGAGGAAATGGATAGGGGTACCACAGGTCTGTCAGATGTAGCACTGTACTGCAAAGAGTCAAAACTTGTGCTTCCTCTCGTCAGTTGTTGAAGAGTACAAAGTAGGAAAGGCAAGACTCACAACAATGCTGCGCGAGTCGGTAGATGACGTGGTTAAGTCCATTCAGCCCATACTGAAAACATGGAGGAAGTGGAGAGTGGAAGAAGCTATTGATGTTGCCCAAGAGTCGCTCAAACTAAGGGAGGTAATCGGATACACAGACAAATAAACGGGGATTTGGTCATGGAGACATCCGCTGGTGGTCCAATGCATCAAGCAGGGAGCGCAGAGATATGGTAGTTCAGGAGATACGAGGAGCTGAGAATGGTAAAATGGTGCAAAAGGCGGCGCAGCAGGCCCAACAAGGCCAATGGACTACATGGGAAGGAGTCTTGCAAAGGTCCTTGACATGGAATGATATATGTCATATGGCACCTCTTAGGCTCAGCTTCATTATTAGATCAATGTATGACCTGCTGCCGTCGGCCACAAACCTTGTGAGATGTGGAAAGTCGGATGATGAGCAGTGCCCCCTGTGCCAGGAGAGGCAGACACTTGAACACGTGCTCTCAGTGCGCAAGGTGTCATTAGGGCTAGGGCGATACACTTGGTGCCACAACAAAGTGCTAAATGAGCTGGCTGCGATAATAGACCTGGCAAGGATGAAGACAAATAGCAGAGCCATGCCGAGCACCGCAAATACATACTTTCTGAGGGCAGGAAAGTCAGCACACCCTAAACCGAGTAATCCAGGTAGCAGTTTACCATCTCTTCTTGACTGTGCAAACGACTAGGAGATGGCGGTAGACCTACCTGGACAAGGGGCATATCCAGAGAGTATCAGAAAATCGCGGAGACGGCCGGATATAGTGCTGCATTCTTCAGCATCGCTTCATGTTATACTGATTGAACTGACCGTGCCATTTGAATCCGGATTGGACGAGCAACATTTGTTCAAAGCGGCCAAGTATAATGATCTGGCCGCGGATCTGAGACATGATGGGTTCATTGCAAGGGTCATGGCTGTTAAGGTGGGCGCAAGAGGGCTTGTGGCTGCATCAGTGCATGATTTATTGAAACTATTGGGTTGAGGGGACAGTCGAGAACAAGGGCACTGAAAAGACTTAGTGGAACTGCCGAAAAGGCATCATGCTGGCTGTGGAACAACCGCAATGGGCTATGGAACTCGGGACAGTAAACTCTGCGGTATAGAATCATCAGGATTTTTTCTAAGTCCACAATACATTGAGTTTTTCGGTGTGCTGGTGAAAGGGCTGTGACTTACGGGCAACTCGCGGTGTATATTATAAGAGGTGTTGGGCGCAGAATTACAGTTGCTAGCACGCAGTGGCTAGCCTCGTCGGCTTCGCGCAGATGTGTCAGTGTCTGTCCCTGGTCGTGGTGTGCGGCGGAACGACCGCAATAATTTGTCTTCTCTTTGTTACTTTCACAATTGCCTCCATGGCTGGTGGAGTTGTGGATTTTAAAAGTTGCTACCAAAGTGAAACTGGTTCATTTCTATACTTAGGAAACTCGATATAACTAAAATTGCATAGATGAGACCTTGAATAATTGTATTCAAGTAACAGTGAGTGTGGGTTTATATCAATTTTGTTAATACAACTGTAACCCCATTTATTTTGCTACGAATTCCTTAAGAGATGTGGGTTTTCCGTTAGAGATGTTTATAAGTGTACTTATTTGATGACTTATACAAATCTTTGTATAACGGGATAATTATGAGGTCCCGGAAACATTATGTAGGTCATGTGTGTAAATATTGATTGTATTGTTGTGTGTAACCCGATGTTGGGTTTGAAGGATGGACGCCTCACGGGTTCGCTGGCTTACCAGACCCGCGAGTTTGTTTATATTCATGCCTTAGACCTTTACGCAACCTGTGTGCGTAAGGCTGGCCACACACCGGCGAGTGCGTGGCCATCAATTAGCTGATCCCCCGGCAATTAAAGGCGGGGGTGAATGTGCTTAATCGGCCAGTAAAACCGATTTGACGCTCCAAGATATCTAGGGATAAGGGGAACGTGGGGTTGTTGATTGTTTGTAAACAGTATTTGTCTCGATGTATATGTATTATTAGCTAGTGGACCCTAATTTAGGTGACTAGCTTAAGGCTTGTATTTATTGTATCTTCACAACGGAAAAGGCAGACTTTCACGCGCCACCGATGTGGGAACCTTGAGATCATCATTTCGTCATAGATCTGGTATCATTATCTCCTTAACCGAGTTCTCGAGTTGAGATCGGTTTTGGTTATATCCTAAAACCAATTACCAAGAAGGCAGAGTTGAGTACCCAGCTGCTGGTACGCTATGCTTCTAATGCTGCTAAAACTCTGAAATCATCAACATTCAAGCTCATCAAACTTCAGAATAGCGCGCCCATCTCGTCTCTGGTTGTAGACTGGTGGGCCCTGTTCAGTATACGCCCAGTCACAATTGAACTGGCCTCGTCTCTCGGGTATATTAACTCTCACCGCTTGCGCAAACTTGTGTTTGGACTCATTCAACCCATGGGATAACCGGCTTAATTATCAATGGGTCGCACGGGAAATATAACTCCTGCTTTCCTTGTTAACCTTGGATTTATCAGAAATTCTCACCTCGACGGAAAAGCACATAATTCACCCGATCATTGGTTCAAGTCCAGGATATTACCACACCGACAGACAGGGATGTTGTCTCAAAGACGTGTGGTGGACATTAATTAATCTTCCTAGAAGTAATGGTTGTGCTAGAAGAGGGAGTTTACCTCTCTCCATTATTGTTGGGGTTTTTTCGGTTTTTTTTTTGGGTGGTGTGTTCTTTTGCTGTGCGGTGAGTTGTCGTGTAGCCTAGTTGCAGTCGTCTCTATTTGAGTTGGTGACTATGACGGGGGCACAGATTATAATTTGGTTTAGACCTTATAGTACCAATTGTTGATTTTCCTAGTTGTTTTTTTTGGGAGGGGGGGGGGGGGGGGGGGGTTTCCTTTGTGTACCACTTTGGTAGCCATTTTGGATTTTTTAAACCAAAAACTGTTGGGGTTGTCTGTC
>JAMPIV010017514.1:0-5000 GCA_024509875.1 Oreohelix idahoensis | reverse complement strand
TGCGTTACGCCGCACCAGCTATTAGTGATTCACTAACTTTTATATATAATCAATGTATTGCTAAAAGTTATTTTCCTTCAGCCTTTAAGATTGCCAAAGTATATCCTCTCTTCAAACCTGGCTCGTCAGATAACAGTAATCTTGGTAACTATAGACCTATTTCTCTTTTATCATCGCTTTCTAAACCACTAGAAAAACACATACATAAAGCAACACTACATTACCTAGTTAGCAATGACTTGCTAATTGACAGTCAGTCAGGGTTTCGACAAAAGCATACATGCCACACAGCTCTAACTAAGATGATAGACAAATTGCACCTAAACATAAATAACGATAACATATGTGGAGCAATCTTTGTAGACTTTAGGAAAGCATTTGATATGTTAGATCACGCTGTTTTAATAAGAAAATTAGAAACAATGAAAGTTAACTTTAAACTAGTGACATTACTTAAATCATTCCTGTCCGACAGACAGCAAGTAGTGTGGTACAATAACTCCTTGTCAAGCCCAACTATTATTGACACTGGTGTTCCTCAGGGTTCTATTCTCGGCCCTCTACTTTTTTCCATTTACATAAATGACCTTCCACTACACATCGAGCACTCATCCTGCGACCTATTTGCCGATGACTGTACCATTTATACTAGTGATAAAAGTTGCAACACGCTAGAAATATTATTACAAAGCGACACAGACAATCTTATTAAGTGGAGCAATGAAAACTGCATGCAAATAAATATCACTAAAACAAAATGTATGATAATATCAACTAGACAAAAATTACAAAACTCGCCGAAAAAAACACTTCAGCTCTACATTGGAACCTCTTTAATTGAAAATGTAAATGAATAGGACTCATAATTGACCAACATTTAAGTTGGAATTCGCATGTACAAGCACTGACCAAACAAACGGCACAAAAAGTTTACCAGTTAGCTAAAATCAAACATTTCCTAGATGAGGAGACACGAAAAAATGTTCTATACATCCCAGATACAAACACATCTAGACTATTGTTCCACAATTTGGGATGGCTGCACCATGTCCAACACTAAAAGACTCTTTTCATTACAAAAACGTGCAGTGCGCCTAATTTCAGACAAAAACCTCACACAGTGTGTAGACGCATATACATATCTTAACATATTACCACTAAGAAAGCGCCTTCTCTTCAACAAAGCCAAATTTATTCACAAAATCTTGTCACAGAATGCTCCAACGTATCTGTGGCCTATTTTCAAATACAGCGGAAGACGCAGTCAACGCTTAAATAAATTACACATGCCGAAGCCTAGGCTCGACTTATTCAAGAAAAGTTTAGCTTTTTCTGCTGCTCATCTGTGGAATACTCTTCCACACGACTTAAAAAATACTCTTAGTCCATATTCATTCAATCACAGACTTTTCAAATACATCATGAGTGCAGATTATATGCCACCCTAATTTCGTTATGTTCTTAAATAATTACGCTGTCACCTCAGGGGCGCATTCCCATAGTCAGTTATGACTGAAGGGGCTATTATTATTATTATTATTATTATATAACATCATATGTAGGTTTTAAAGTTAATTTTGTCCTGTTTAGTATAAATTATGATACGCATCTGTAAATTTGTGTAACTGTTATTGTACTGTTACAATGTTGGGATTTTATTTTATTGTACTTTCTTGTTATTTTATTATTTAAGTAACATTTAGGATACGTGTGAGAATAAATAGATTAACTATGGAAGAAGAGAGAAAGGAAGGGCAGAATGTTAGACGGGCCTGCGTGACCAATTCTAAACCCTTTGAAAATAAAGTTCGTTCGTTCGTTCGTTCTATCTATCTATCTATCTATCTATCTATCTATCTATCTATCTATCTATCTATCTATCTATCTATCTATCTATCTATCTATCTATCTATCTATCTATCTATCTATCTATCTATCTATCTATCTATCTATCTATCTATCTATCTATCTATCTATCTATCTATCTATCTATCTATCTATCTATCTATCTATCTATCTATCTATCTATCTATCTATCTATCTATCTATCTATCTATCTATCTATCTATCTATCTATCTATCTATCTATCTATCTATCTATCTATCTATCTATCTATCTATCTATCTATCTATCTATCTATCTATCTCTGATAATGTTTGTACTTTTCAACATATGTTATGTCATGCTTATAAGTAATTAATGTTAATATGAGTGTGCTATATTATTATTTTACTTTACAACGTTGAATTCCTTGAATTTGATATGTAAAATGCATATGAGAATAAATGAATTCAGTATGAAAGGTGAGAGAAAGGAAGGGCAGAATGTCAGACGGGCCTGCGTGCCCAATTCTCAACCCTTTGAAAATAAAGTTCGTTCGTTCGTTCGTTCGTTCGTTCTATCTATCTATCTATCTATCTATCTATCTATCTATCTATCTATCTATCTATCTATCTATCTATCTATCTATCTATCTATCTATCTATCTATCTATCTATCTATCTATCTATCTATCTATCTATCTATCTATCTATCTATCTATCTATCTATCTATCTATCTATCTATCAACAGACTGACCGATACGAGAGTAATTTTTTTTTTTTTTTTTTTTTTTTAAGTCCATTTCACACATATTTTATAACATAACTACAAAATTCCAATAGCAAATATTGCCTCAATCTTGTAAAACAAACCTTACCGAAACCACAATCTTGTAAAACAATCCTTACCGACACCTCAATCTTGTAAAACCTACCTTTCTACTTACCTACCTACCTATCTATCTTTTTATCTATTTATCTATTTATCTATCTATCTATCTATCTATCTATCTATCTATCTATCTATCTATCTATCTATCTATCTATCTATCTATCTATCTATCTATCTATCTATCTATCTATCTATCTATCTATCTATCTATCTATCTATCTATCTATCTATCTATCTATCTATCTATCTATCTATCTATCTATCTATCTATCTATCTATCTATCTATCTATCTATCTATCTATCTATCTATCTATCTATCTATCAATTTTTTTTTTTTTTTAAGTCCATTTCACACATATTATATAACATAACTACAAAATTCCAATAGCAAATATTGCCTCAATCTTGTAAAACAAACCTTACCGAAACCACAATCTTGTAAAATCTATCCATCTATCTAACTATCTATCTATCTATCTATCTATCTATCTATCTATCTATCTATCTATCTATCTATCTATCTATCTATCTATCTATCTATCTATCTATCTATCTATCTATCTATCTATCTATCTATCTATCTATCTATCCATCTATCTAACTATCTATCTATCTATCTATCTATCTATCTATCTATCTATCTATCTATCTATCTATCTATCTATCTATCTATCTATCTATCTATCTATCTATCTATCTATCTATCTATCTATCTACATATTTTATAACATAACTACAAAATTCCAATAGCAAATATTGCCTCAATCTTGTAAAACAAACCTTACCGAAACCACAATCTTGTAAAACAATCCTTACCGACACCTCAATCTTGTAAAACCTACCTTTCTACTTACCTACCTACCTATCTATCTATCTATCTATCTATTTATCTATCTATCTATCTATCTATCTATCTATCTATCTATCTATCTATCTATCTATCTATCTATCTATCTATCTATCTATCTATCTATCTATCTATCTATCTATCTATCTATCTATCTATCTATCTATCTATCTATCTATCTATCTATCTATCTATCTATCTATCTATCTATCTATCTATCTATCTATCTATCTATCTATCTATCAACAGACTGACCGATACGAGAGTAATTTTTTTTTTAAGTCCATTTCACACATATTATATAACATAACTACAAAATTCCAATAGCAAATATTGCCTCATTTCTTGTAAAACAAACCTTACCGAAACCACAATCTTGTAAAACAATCCTTACCGACACCTCAATCTTGTAAAACCTACCTTTCTATCTATCTATCTATCTATCTATCTATCTATCTATCTATCTATCTATCTATCTATCTATCTATCTATCTATCTATCTATCTATCTATCTATCTATCTATCTATCTATCTATCTATCTATCTATCTATCTATCTATCTATCTATCTATCTATCTATCTATCTATCTATCTATCTATCTATCTATCTATCTATCTATCTATCTATCTATCTATCTATCTATCAACAGACTGACCGATACGAGAGTAAATTTTTTTTTTTAAGTCCATTTCACACATATTATATAACATAACTACAAAATTCCAATAGCAAATATTGCCTCAATCTTGTAAAACAAACCTTACCGAAACCACAATCTTGTAAAACAATCCTTACCGACACCTCAATCTTGTAAAACCTACCTTTCTACTTACCTACCTACCTATCTATCTATCTATCTATCTATCTATCTATCTATCTATCTATCTATCTATCTATCTATCTATCTATCTATCTATCTATCTATCTATCTATCTATCTATCTATCTATCTATCTATCTATCTATCTATCTATCTATCTATCTATCTATCTATCTATCTATCTATCTATCTATCTATCTATCTATCTATCTATCTATCTATCTATCTATCTATCTATCAATCTTGTAAAACCTACCTTTCTACTTACCTACCTACCTATCTATCTTTTTATCTATATATCTATTTATCTATCTATCTATCTATCTATCTATCTATCTATCTATCTATCTATCTATTTTTCTATGTATCTATCTATCTATCTACCTATCTATCTATCTATCTATCTATCTATCTATCTATCTATCTATCTATCTATCTATCTATCTATCTATCTATCTATCTATCTATTTATCTATCTATCTATCTATCTATCCATCTATCTAACTATCTATCTATCTATCTAACTATCTGTCTATCTATCTGTCTATCTATCAACAGACTGACCGATACGAGAGTAACTTTTTTTTTTTTAAGTCCATTTCAAACATATTATATAAT
>JAMPIV010017513.1:0-72911 GCA_024509875.1 Oreohelix idahoensis | reverse complement strand
TGGGATGGCACTGACACAATTCAATACAGGGGTGAAAATGAGGTCTCTTTAATTTCGCTGCTGGAGGTAAAATTCCTTCAAGGCGTGATGATAGCAACTGACCGGTATGGTTTAAATCCAGTGAGGAAAAATTAGGCTCAGTCACAGTCAGGTAAATAGATATTCTCTCACAGTAGAGCCGTAAATAAGTTATCGCTACTGGCACTGTTCATCTTCCAGTTTATATTACAGATTGTAATTAAATTTGATGAGTTATTTAAAAAAAGTTCTTGGGGGTGCTTTCTTTCATGTAATTGATAGCTAGGTCGCATCGGACCGCCACAAGAATTATATTTAAAAAATGTTCCATCAATATATCTGGAAGTTAAGAACCGAGTCTGAAAAGGACTCTGTATGATTTCTCTATTGCTTTCTTTATGCTGGGATCGCACAGGTTACGATCACTCGCTTTGCACAGAATAGAATTCACTGCAAATATGTATAAAATCCATGGGATAATCTAGCAAGATTTCAAATATAGCTAGTGCTTCTGTTAAGTTCTGGACAGCGAGTGATAAAGTGTATTTCTACGTGGTATGTATATATCTAGAATGAAATGAAAGATGAGTGGGACATGAGAAACTTAACAGCTTTTTAGATCTCAGAAGACTTTTGGGGATCTGACCGCCAGACCAAAGAGAGAAGCCGCCCCTTGCCTCTCGCATCTTCGCTCGCTGCTTGCGTCAGCTTTCCCCGTTCGCTCCCACTGCGATCGGTTCCGTGTTTAACACCGAGATGCGAAATCGTTTCAGGGACCACTACTGTCTTTGATAGCATGCCGCCCGTCCTTCCTGAGATCTCCCCCCAGTGTCTTTCTTCTGACCGCTCTGGTCCATCTTGCGAGCGGTTTAGTGTTCGCGTGGAGATGATAAATACCTGCGAGAAACTAGCTTCTCTGCTCGGGGATCGTCTCAGTGTCTTTAGATCTCATGCCGCCTACTAAATGAGTCCCGGTGGAATCGGTTAGCTCTGGCGAAACCAATAAGTTACAACAAATGTTCAGGGGTTCTAATGTTATGAAAAACTAAAGTCCCTTTAATCATCCATCAAATCAGGGAAAATTCACTTGTCGAACTAGACGTACGTCACAATCGTCCCCCCTTTTAGACATGAAACCATTTTTCATGTTTCCTTCTTGACAATGGAGGTGACCTGATTGGTGACTTTAGGATGAGTGGTATCTTCAGTTTGATCTTCTTCCTCTGTAGACCAGTTTCTACTCAGGAAATCAGCCCCGACATTCTGTCTTCCCGGAATATATTCCACTTTGAATGAATAAACAGATAACAATAAGGCCCATCGCATGATCCTAGCGTTGAATTCCTTATTGGCACCAAGAAATGCTAACGGAGCATGGTCTGTTTGCACCGTGAAAGATGTACCATAGAGAAACTCATGATGGCGTCTGATACCGTCAATCAGAGCGAGGCATTCTCTTTCGACTACGCTTTAGTTCCGTTCAACTTTATTTAATTTCCGACTGCCATAGGCAACTGGAAATAGCATGTTTGGGTCACTGTCATCGGCTTGAAGCAGTGTTGACCCGATGCTCTGACCTGACGCGTCGACCCGTAATACAAAAGGTTTCTTGAGGTCAGGCAACCTCAAAATGGGGTATGCAGACAACTGTCCTTTCAAAGTGCTGTATGCGTGTTCGCACTTTTGATCCCACATGACCTCATCCGGACGCCCTTTCTTAGTGAGGTCAGTCAGAGGTGCTGTCAGTCCGTTGAAGTTCTGGATGTATTTCTGATAATATGCACATAGTGATATGAAGCAACGTACGTCTTTCTTCGTTCGGGGTCTTTTTTGCTGCCACTATTTTCTCCACGTTCTTAATAGGCCAACTGCATCCGTGAGAAATAGTATGCCCCAGGAAGTCTAACTGTTCAAACCCGATGAGACATTTGCTAGGTCTGGCTGTGAGACCAGTTTCTTTGATAGCATGCCGCCCGTCCTTCCTGAGATCTCCCCCCAGTGTCTTTCTTCTGACCACTCTGGTCCATCTTGCGAGCGGTTTAGTGTTCGCGCGGAGATGATAAATACCTGCGAGAAACTAGCTTCTCTGCTCGGGGATCGTCTCAGTGTCTTTAGATCTCATGCCGCCTACTAAATGAGTCCCGGTGGAATCGGTTCGCTCTGGCGAAACCAATAAGTTACAACAAATGTTCAGGGGTTCTAATGTTATGAAAAACTAAAGTCCCTTTAATCATCCATCAAATCAGGGAAAATTCACTTGTCGAACTAGACGTACGTCACAAGCACTGAATTTTAGTGCCATTACATGTCACTTCCTCACAGACAGGGGGATGATGGAGGTCATTCTGACTAACTGCCAGTTCCTTCCTTCCCTTGTTCCCTGTTGTAAGACACGCAGCGTGATATGGAGGGTTGTTCCGTCTGCATTCCGCAGTATTGTG
The DNA here is from genome assembly GCA_024509875.1 of Oreohelix idahoensis. NCBI lineage: Eukaryota > Metazoa > Mollusca > Gastropoda > Stylommatophora > Oreohelicidae > Oreohelix > Oreohelix idahoensis. The sequence continues at coordinate 70,452 of JAMPIV010017513.1, read as the reverse complement.
GTTACTTATTTGGCAAGATTTACACCACTTTCCTTCCTTTCTTTGAGGTTTCTTTTCTGCTCCTAGAGAGTTTTTGTCTTTATAATCAGTTCTGTGTTTGTTCTTGTTGGAATTGTCCCTGTGTTCATAGTTGGTAAAGTTTTGTGAAGGTTTGAAGTTCTCACCCTGCTTCTTCTTATTTCCTGATACTTCTGACTGAGCTGCTTGATATCTCTCAGCCATGGTTAAAATATCTTCCAATCTCTCTGCTCCTTGCTCCATAAGAAATTTTCTCATTTCTTGAGGCATGGATTCTCTCAGTTGTTCCATCATGACCATTTCTTTTATATCTTGACATTTTCCTAAGCTAATCCATTTTGTCAGATAAGTTTCCAATCTGGCAGAAAACTTGTGATAGTTTTCTCCTGGAAGTAGCTTAGCAGTTCGGAATCTCTTTCTATAAGATTCAGAATTCTTTTCGTACCTGACCAATAAAGCTTGTTTTAAGATTTCATAATCTTCCTGGTCTTCTTTTGAGAGTTTTAAATAAACATCGTATGAAACTCCCCTCAAACCCAGAGATAGTTTAAGGCTCCATTTTTCCTTTTCCAATCAATATGTAGAGGCCAATCTCTCATATCTATCCAGGTACGACTCAATGGCGTCCTCCTTCTCAATAAATGGATCCAGGTGGAAACTCATGGCTCCATTTGCCGTGCTCTGGTTGGAGCTACCCTCAGAGTGAGATGAGCTAGCACCATGATTGCTAGCTGCTCCCTGGAGTTCAAGTTCCTTTAAACTTAACTCATGAGCTCTTTGTAACCTTCTTTCTTCAGCTTCCAACATTAGTCTCTTTTCTTCTCTTTCCAGTCTTTTGACTTCTCTTTCTGCCTCTAATTTCTTAGCTTCAGCCTCAGCTTCCAATCTTTTAGTCTCTCTTTCAGCTTCAGCTTCCATTCTTTTAGTCTCTCTATCTAAATATTTATCCACTTCAGTTGTAATATGTCGAATTTGAGCATCTCCTGTCATACCCAAGTCTTTTCCTTCCTGCATAATTGCAGCTCTAAACTTCACCAATTCAGCCATGATGCTTACTTACCAGAGGGTATATAATTTTATCTTCACTAACCAACTAACTTAATTAAAATCAATTAATTACTTTGAACAAGACAAATCCTTAAAACCTTGTGAGCGTTTCCTATTTACTTCGTACTCAATGGTACTACTATTACGAAAAAATTTCCAAGTTTTTAGAATTTTTCAAAAAAATTTATTTTTACAAACGATTTGTGGCTCGAGATAGAAGAATACATAGATAGTGGCTCAGGATACAAAATAATATCCCGGACGAGCCCCCAATGTAGCGAAAGGTTTTCCTAATATGATAATAGTGGTAGAGCAGAAGTAGAATCTCTCTCCAGAAAGTATGAAGTTCCAGTGCCTGAGAAGTACACTGGCATCACAAGTGAGTTACAGCTGTGAATACTCTGAGCTGGACAATAGAGTTAGGCTTCAGAAGTATAAGTTGCTACTTTCGCTATAGTAACCCTATGTGATAATATAATTAAATTTGAAAAGGTAACTCAAAATTTAACAGTTAAAAATTTAACAAGTCAAATGAGCACAATTTCATAATTTATTATGTACATCTATATATTCTTGTAATGAGAAATGGGTGTTGGAAGATGGTAAAATGAATGATTATTTATAGTTACAAATTAAAATAAGTAATAGAAAAAGTCTTGGATTTATCTTCCACTGAAATTACAACAAAAGGATTGTCACATTATCTCTGGCCATCTAGTTGTCATCATTAGACAGTCGTTTTAGAAACTGCTCACAGTGTTTGTTGGATGGATACACAAATAACTCATCTTATGTTATTAGCCACGTCTGCTCGAGGTTCCTGAGACACACTTGAATACGGAAGACTTTCCTTCAGCCCGCCCTATAACTACGGGGATTAAGGTGTTGAAGATTGGTTGACCTCTAGGCTTTAGTTAGCTGGATCAACGATCCTCAATTCTTTAGTTTCTCGATCAGGAATGATCATAAACATTGATCATAAAACCCTCTTACCTATATAGCTATTTCCTCATTCTTCAGTAATATTGTCTGGCTTTAACCGTAATTCACATTTCCCGTCCTCAAACTTCAAAGAAAGACCGCCGCGCTGTCCTTGCACTGGTGTGTGTGTGTGCGCTGTGGGCGTGTGTCGCGCTACAACCAAGCAAGTGTTATCAAATCTCGCTACATTAACAACACAAAGAAGCTAACAGGGAAATATAAGCTAGCAAATGGCCTCATAAAAGATAAGAATGGAAAATTTCTTAGTAACATACAAGAACAAATGAAGAGATGGACAGAACATTTGAGGAACTTCTCAATAGACCATCTCCAACTAATTCCCCAGACATCCAGCCAGCAGAAGAGGAGCTACAAATCAGCTGTGAACGACCAAGTAGAGAAGAAATAAAGAAAGCCATAAAGCTTCTGAAAGATGGAAAAGCAGCTGGTCCAGATTGCATACCAGCAGAGGCCATCAAAGCAAATATTGATACCTCTACAGAGATATTATACAAACTACTTGGCAAAGTCTGGTCAAGTTGCCTAAGAAGGGAAATTTACAAGAGTGCACAAATTATAGAGGAATAATGTTATTATCAGTGCGAGGAAAAGTATTAAACAGGATTATCCTTGAGAGATTAAAAGAGTCCATAGACAAGCAACTGAGATATGAACAAGTAGGTTTTCGACAAAATAGATCCTTTACAGACCAGATAGCCACATTGAGAATAATAGTTGAACAAAGTCTGGGATGGAATTCACCGCTATACATCGGATTCGTGGACTATGAAAAGGCATTTGACAGTGTAGACAGAACCGCTTTGGAAGTTGATGAGGCATTATGGAGTTCCCATAAAGATCATTAACTTAATAAAGAAGACCTATGAAGACAGAGTTCTTCATGAAGGACAACTTACAGAACCGTTTAGGATTAGAACGGGAGTGAGACAAGGATGCCTCTTATCTCCATTTCTTTTCTTACTAGCAATAGACTGGGTTTTGAAAACATCGACATCACACAACAGAAATGGAATCCAGTGGAATCTGACTAAACAGCTTGATGATCTGGATTTTGCAGATGACTTGGCTCTTCTGTCCCATAACCATAATCAGTTGCAAGAGAAAATGAAAATTCTCGATGTGAGGTCACAACAAGTGGGCCTGAAAATACACAGGGAAAAGACAAAGATTATGAGAATAAATGCAAGAAATGATAAAAAGGTTGAACTTGAAGAAACACCACTAAAAGATGTAGAATCGTACACATATCTTGGAAGTAATATAGACAAAGTTGGAGGGACAGACAGTGATATCAAAATAAGAATGCAAAAAGCAAGAGGCGCTTTCATTGCATTGGGAAACACATGAAGAACAAGAGAAATCAAGTCCAACATGAAAATAAGAATCTTCAACTCAAATGTGAAGTCAGTCCTATTGTATGGCTCTGAGACATGGAGAACTGCAAAAACAACAACAACCAAAAAGCTACAGACTTTTATAAAAGAGTGCTTGCGTAGATTAGAAGGACTGAAATGGTATGACAAAGTCACAAATGTGGAATTGATGAGAAGAACTAGACAAGTGCCAGTGGAACAAGAATTGAGAAGAAGACGCTGGCGATGGATAGGACACACGTTGAGGAAACCTGTTGATAGCATTACAAGGCAGTCCTTGTTCTGAAATCCACAGGGAAAGAGAGGCAGAGGAAGACCGAAAAACACATGGCGAAGAGAACTGGAAACAGAGGTGAAAATGATGAGGAAAACATGGAAAGAACTTGAGCGGATGGCACAGGACAGGAAGACTTGGCATGTGTTTGTTGAAGGCCTATGCTCCTTGGGGAGCTAAAGGGTGTTGACTGATTGAGAATGGATTGAAGTACGTCATTTTCTTACTCGCACAGCATCATTGCGATACTTGCCTTTCCTGATTTGTAGTCTACAACAACTTACTTGAAAGGGAGCACAAGCTTTGCCTTCTTGCAGTATGTGCTACGTCTGACAGACCTATAGGTACTCTTTGCCATTTCATTATGAACTTGTTGACCTTTTTCTCTATATCTTCAACTGTAGTGGTTCTTATTTCATATGTAAGCGGTGCCCATAGCAATTAGGGGATCAGAAATGAAATGGAGGCACCACAGTTTGAACTCTCCTAGGAGTCTGCTTTCGTCTATGATCTGCAATCCCCTATTTTGCCATTTCTGTTGTCTGCTTTATTGTCTTTGAGTCTGTTAGACATCATACACCCTGTGGACACAGTATTAAGGTCTTTGTCTTGTTGGACTGACCAATACTGATATATAGGGGAACAACAGAAGTGATTGCGTCATTAATAGGCTGAACTGCCCATGGTAAACTTCCGGTGTTATGTATAGAGGTTCGCACTAATGACCTGTCATTGAAACATCCTTTTTTGGGGATGCGTAGATGGCAGGGAGGACAGTGTGATTCGCTTGCATAGCTAGGCGGTGTTGTCGCACGGAAGGTCCAGGGTTCAAATCCTGGGTAAGCCACTCATGTCTGTTGTTTTTCTGTTGTCTAGTGTTCTACTTCTTTATTTCCTACGAGTGCCTTATAACATACCTTTATATTTGTTTCATATTAATTTACTGTTATAAGGCACTCGTAGGAAATAAAGAAGTAGAACACTAGACAACAGAAAAACAACAGACATTTTTCCTAGGCATGTTGTGTGAAAAGAGGACAATTTCGACATTTCCTTCTCTGTAACTCTCCAGCATTCTGCACCATAGAGAAGTACAGAAAGCACACAGCTCTGATATAATCTTAATTTTGTGCTTGTGCTGTATTGAGAGGACTTCCAGATGTTGTTTAGGCTAAAAAAAGCTGTTCTTGCTTTGTTCATTCTGTTGTTGATGTCTTTGCTTGCTCCGCCGTCTGGTGTTACTATGCATCCTAGGTATGTGACGGTGTCTGTCTGTACCAGTTGCTGATTCCTTACTGATATGGGCTCAGGGTTGCTCACATTGAGCGTCATGACCTCTGACTTTTTTAGATTGATGTTCAATCCCACCTGCTGGCTATACTTATTAAGTCTATCCGTTTTTTTCCGGGATGTGTTGATGTGAATGTGCTAGTAGTGCAATGTCATCTGCATATTCCAGATCTTCCAATGTAGAAAATGTAGTCCATCTTATTCCTCTTGGACTGCCCTCTGTTGTCTGGCGCATCACCCAGTCTATGACTGTTAAAAACAGAGTGGTTGATAAGGGGCATCCCTGTCGTACTCCTGTCTTCACCTCAAAGGTTAGGTTGCTCTGCCCAACGCTACACGTAAAGTTGGCATAGAGGCTTTTTATGATTGACACTATGCAGCTTGGAATTCCATAATCCCTCAGTATTTTCCATAAACTGTCCCTATGTACACTGTCAAAAGCCTTTTCAAAATCAACGAAATTAATGTACAGCTGTCTTTGCCATTCTGAGCACTGCTCTATAATGTTCCTGAGGGTAAATATATGATCTACACATCTTCTGTTCTTTCTAAATCATGCTTGTTCTTTCCTCAGTTTGTGGTCTAGTGCTTTTGAAATTATCTGTATAATTATCCTGCATAGTATTTTGCTGGGAACTGAGAGAAGAGTGATTTCTCTCCAATTATTGCAGTCTGCAAGATCTCCCTTCTTGGGCAATGTGACAATTATTCCTTTGTTCCACTCTGTTGGTGTTGTCCCTGTTTTCCAGACTTGTGCAAATAGTGGTTCTAATAGCTCTGCTGCTAGCTCAGGGTCTGTTTTAAATAGCTCTGCATTTAAGTTATCATGGCCAGGAGCTTTTCCATTCTTTAACCCTTTGATTGCTGTGATGATTTCTTCTTTTCGTGGAATGTCTGTATTAACATCTAGATCGTTTTCTGCCTCAGGAACATTCAATTGTGTCTCTGGTGGTTCCTTGTTCAGAGTTTCTCTGAAATGCTCTGCCCATCTTGTTTCCTGTCCCTCTGCTGTCGTGATGAGATTTCCTTGCTAATCTCTTACTAATGTAATATTGTTTGCACCTCGTTTTCCGCTGATGAATTTGGTTATTTTGTATACTGTGCTTTGTTCATTTCTCAGTGCTGCCTCTTCTGCCTGTCTTGCAAGATCGTCTAGGAAATTCCTTTTGTTGGCTCGGGTTTGGCGTTTAACTTCCTTGTCCAGCTGATTGTACTGTTCGCTATATAGTTGCTTTAACCTGGGGGACTTCGCTTCTGTTTTTTTTCTTTTTATTTCCTTTCTCATCGTTATGGTGTTTAATGTTTCTGGTGTTATCCAGTCTTGCTTCTTCCTTTCCTGGAATCCCAAGCATGATTTGCTGCTTTCCTTATATATTGTTGAAATGGTATTCAATTTGCTGATGTCAAACCTTTTCTGTGTAGTTACAGTTGGTCCAGCCCTTCTTAGTTTCACTTTCCGTTTTGCTACTATTAAATGGTGATCACTTCCCACATCTGCACCTCTTCTTACCTTCACATTTTGTAATGCATGTCTCCATCTACCATTAATCATGATGTGGTCTATCTGGTTTCTGTCCGGACCATTTGGTAATTCCCATGTTAATTTGTGAATTTCATTGTGTGGGAAAAGTGTTCCTCCAATGACCAGGTTGTTAAAGCTACAGAAACTTATTAATTTATCCCCATTTTCGTTTGCTGTTCCGCTGCCGCATTTCCCCATTACTCTTTCATTATATGTATTGTGTGTTCCAACTTTCGCATTGAGGTCTGCCATTACTATGATAAGATCATATCTAGGTGTGTCTTCCATTTCTTTCAGCAGTTGTTGATAGAATTCATCCTTGACCTCTTCTTCGCTGTCATTCGTTGGTTCGTAGCATTGTATTATTGTAGTATTGGCGAATCTTCCTCTCAATCTTAATCTTATCAGTCTGTTGTTGATGGGTTTCCATGCCAGTAATGTCCTTTCTATTCCTTTCTGTAGAATAATGGCTACACCTTCATTGTGCTGTCCATCCTCTCTTCCAGAGTAAAGTACTGTTTCTCCTGTTGCTGTTCTAACTTTTCCAGCCCCTGTCCATCTTCTCTCGCTTATCCCTAGAATGTGTAACCTATAGTTTCTCATTTCTGCCATGACCTGTTTTAGTTTACCCATCTCGTTCATTGTCCTGACATTCCAAAATCCTATTCTTGTTTCACGTTTTGCGGTCAGGACGTCCGTTTTCGTGTCAGTGGTTTCCTTTCGGATTTTGCCACTGACAGTCATACGAGCCTCAGACTCCGGATGTCCGTCCCGCAGCAAAGTTTGTTCATTTGTTGTCATTTCTGTAACTTCATTTCTTTTTACATAGATAGGCGTGTCAGCCCTATGCTAAAACCCCCAACCTGGAGGACCAGAGTGTCTGCTTTAGTCTGACCCCTGCCCGTGCAAATCTGTCCAGCTTGGTAGAACCTTGCAGGAGTAAAACTCCCACTGGCATAGCTCTGGGGGGTAATCAGGGTACGCAAGCCGCCATACCTCGACAGGATATTGACACCAGCGATGGCAGACTGCTAGATTAGCGGAACTGAAAGAAGAAAATGAGGATTTACTAAACAGGATTGAGACAGAAAGACAAATTATAAGCAGTAGCAAAAAACAAGAAGATGAAAAAAAAAAAACAGACACAAGCAGGCAAGTGGAAGGAAAATATGGAAAACTCATTGAAAAACAGACACAAGCAGGCAAGTGGAAAGAAAATATGGAAAACTACATTAAAGATTGCCAATATTTTTATTGATTCCATAACCAGCGTAATGAAAACATTCTAACAGAAAATTCAAACTGAACTACAAACCCATGCAAGCAATATAAAAGGAAAACTAGAAGAATGTAGTATCAACAAACAAATCAAAATATAATACTGTATGTATAAAACAGTAGAATATTATATTCAAATAAACCTACAAATTGAACAGTGGAAGCACAGAACATCAGACTTATACAGTGGAATTGTAGAAGCGCAAAACAAATATGCCAGCATTATTAGGAATGACTAAACATTGTAAATTAATATTTGCCATACATGAGACAAATTTCAATCCTTACCAATGTTTTTCTATCCCTGAATATAAAATCTGCCATCAATTGTACCTATACCTAGTTGCGGATGGTAGCTTGTGTACCCTGACAATCCCCAGAGCTTTGCCAGTGGGAGTTTTACTTCTGGTAGTTTCACCTAAGCTACCCTGGTCCTCCAGGTTGGGGGTTTTAGCACAGGGCCGACACCCCTGTCTATGTAAAAACGGCAACAAATGGAAAAACTTTGATGCGGGACGGACATCCGGAGTCTCAGGCTCGTATGACTGCCAGTGGTGAAAGCCGAAAGGAAGCCATTGGCATAAAAACGGATGCCCTGACCGCAAAACACGAAACCAGAATTGGATTTTAGAACATCAGAACTATGAATGAGGCAGGAAAGCTGAGACAAATCACAGCAGAGATGAGGAACTACAAATTACATATCCTGGGAATAAGCGAGGGAAGATGGACAGGGATGGGGAGAATAAAAACAGCTACAGGGGAAACAGTACTTTATTCTGGTAGAGAGGATGGTCAGCACAACGAAGGTGTAGCCATTATCCTGAAGAAAGGAATGGAAAGGTCTTTACTGGAATGGAAACCCATCAACAACAGACTGATAAGAACAAGACAGAGGGAGATTCACCAACACCACAATTATACAATGCTATGTACCAACAAACGACAGCGATGAAGAGATCAAGGACGAGTTCTATCAACAGGTACAAAAGGAAATGGAAACTGCACCCAGGTACCATCTTATTATAGTAATGGGAGACCTAAATACGAAAGTTGGAACACGCAATAATTATAACGAAAGAGTAATGGGGAAATGCGGCAGTGGAACAGTAAATGAGAATGGGGACAAATTAATAAGCTTCTGTAGTATCAACAACCTGGTCATTGGGGGAACACTTTTTCCACACAAAGAAGTGCACAAGTTAAAGTGGGAATCACCAAACGGACGAGACAGAAACCAGATAGATCACATAATGATCAATGGCATATGGAGACATGCATTACAAGACGTGAAAGTAAGAAGAGGCGCAGATGTGGGAAGTGATCATCACCTAGTAGTAGCAAGACTGAAGGTGAAACTCAGAGCTGCTGGACCATTTGCAGTCAAACAGAAAAGATAACATCACGAAACTTAAGGACACCCTCACCAATCAGCTTTCGTGGTCGACGTAAAGAGACGATATCAGATTACCAAAAGCCGGGAAAGAACAGAGACCAATGATGTCGACCAGAAATTCAACACCATCTCAAAAATATACAAGGAAAGCAGCAAGTCATGCTTGGGATTCCAGGAAAGAAAGAGCCAAGACTGGATAACACCAGAAACGCTAAACGCCATAGCAAAGAGAAAGGAAATGAAAAGAAAGAAAACAAGCTAAGTCTCCCAGGTTAAAGGCAATATATAGTGAACAGTACAGTCAGCTGGACAAGAAAGTAAAACGTCAAACCCGTGCTAACAAAAGGACATTTCTAGATGACCTTGCTAGACAGGCAGAAGAGGCAGCACTGAGAAATGAACAATGCACAGATTATAAAATAACTAAAACTATCAGTGGAAAACGAGGTGCAAACAACATAACGTTAGTAAGAGACAAGCAAAGAAATCTCATCACCACAACACAGGGACAGGAAACAAGATGGGCAGAGCACTTCAGATAAACACTGAATAAGGAACCACCAGAGACTCAGCTGAATGTTCCTGGGGCTGAAAGTGACAGACGTAAATACAGACATTCCATGAAAAGAAGAAATCATCACAGCTATCAAAGGGTTAAAAAATGGAAAAGCTCCTGGTCACGACTATCTAAATGCTGAGTTATTCAAGGCAGACCCTGAACTAGCAGCAGAACTATTAGAACCACTATTTGCACAAGTCTGGGAAACTGAGACAACACCAACAGAGTGGAGTAAAGGAATAATTGTCAAATTGCCCAAGAAGGGCGACCTTGCAGACTGCAACATCTGGAGAGGAATTACTCTCCTCTCAGTTCCCAGCAAAATACTAGGCAGGATAATCATCCAGAGAATTTCAAAAGCAGTTGACCATGAACTGAGGAAAGAAAAAGCGGGTTTAGAAAGAACAGAAGATATGCAGATCATATATTCACCCTCAGGAACATTATAGAGCAGTGCTCAGAATGGCAGAGACAGCTATACATTAACTTTGTTGATTTTGAAAAGGCTTTCAACAGCATACATAGGGACAGCCTATGGAAAAATATTGAGGGCTTATTCTAACTTTACATGCAGTGTTGGATTGAGTAATGTAACTTTCGAAGTGAAAACAGGAGTACGACAATCCCTTATCAACAACATTATTTTTGACAGCCATAGCTTGTTGATATGCCAGACAACAGAGGGCAGTCCAAGAGGAATTAGATGGACAACGTTTTCTACACTGGAAGACCTGGAATATGCAGATGACGTTGCACTACTCGCGCATTCACATCAACACATTCAAGAAAAAAACCGATAGACTGAATAAGTATGGCCAGCAGGTTGGCCTGAACATCAATCTGAAGAAGACAGAGGTTATGACACTAAATGTGGGCAATACTGAGCCAGTAACAGTAAGGAACCAGAAGTTAGAACAGACAGACGCATTTACTTACCTAGGATGCATAGTAACACCTGATGGCGGAACAAGTAAGGACATTAACAACAGAATGAATAAAGCGAGAACAGCCTTTGCTAGTCTCAGCAACATTTGGAAGTCTTCCCAGTACAGCACAACACCAAATTAAGACTGTATGAGAGCTGTGTACTTTCTGTGCTTCTCTATGGTGCGGAATGCTGGAGAGTAACAGAGAAGGAAATGTCGAAACTGTCCTCCTTCCACACAATCTGCCTAAGGAAAATTCTCCGAATCTTTAGGCCAAACACCATCAGCAACCAAGAACTACTTATTCAGAGTAACCAGTAGGACATGCACACTATCATAGCTGGCAGATGCTGGAGTTGGGTTGTCCACGTCCTCATAAGGGATCCTGATACCATCACAAGAACAGCTATGCTATGGACCCCCGAGGGAAAGCGAAAGAGAAGTCACCAAAAACAACTTGGCGGAGAACTGTGGAAGCCGAGATGCTGTCGCATGAAAATATAATTAATAGTGGGTAAAGCTTGACAGCTGTATAGGGTGAGGAACAATAGTGCACACGGACGTGTGATAGTGATGTGCAAGAGAGATAGACAGAAGGCACAGGCTGAGTCAGTGAGTTCTTCACTAAGAAAACCACACACACAGCTCTTCTTGTTTTCTCTGGCGACAATATTTCTCTTTTGCACACACTGTGTCACTCACAAATAGTATGGTAAAGAAGTAAAGTTAGATTGAGGATTTGGCAGTCTGAACTGAACGAAGAATCCTATCGAGGTTAACTCAATTTATTTCAATTTAGAAATGTAAATAAATCAATAAAGATTTTACAGCAAAAAATAATAAAGATTATCACGAGAAAACAAACTCACAACAATTTGATGATTTTAAAGAAGAAGAAAATTATTACACAAATAGTGAAAACAAGGATTATGAATGAATTATGTTAGTAAGGTTCCCGGCAGGCCTGATAGGCTTTTGCTGGAAAATATGTGAAATACTGTTTGTGTGAAAATGAATGTTTGTTCCTTTGGTGTGAATGTTGGAAACAACTTATATCCTGGTGTTCTCTTGGAAAAATATCACGTAATCCAATACTTTGAAATTAACTTCACTGTTCGAATAAGGTATCCACCAAGGGCACAGAATCTGAACACGATTTTATAACTCCAAGATAGGTGTAACGTATCCACAGTTGATGAGATGTCCACAGATAACGAATTTGCTTCCAAAGGTGGGATGGAGGGTTATAATGGGTGGAGTATGGTACGGGTGATGGTTGTTAAGGGTGATGTCTGGTGTTGAGAATCTTTGAAATAATTGCAGTAATTGAAGGGAATTATTGTGACTGGTGGACGAGGACTATATGGCCACTGGCCAAAGGTAACCTCTTTTCAGCAATAAGAGAAGACTTGCACTGCATAAATCTGTTAGACAAAACAAAAATACATGTGTAACTACTCTTCTGTTGCAACACGCAGATTACTACAGAAACAATTTAAGCAGTGTCCAGCATAGGCATGTTGGTATGCATGCATGCGTCTCGTTCCTAAAATAGGTCAGTCCATTCTTAAACATTCCTGTCTGCTGTGAATAAATTAGCTGGCCAGTCCATGTACATACACAATAACAAGGGTCACATGAGGGCGCACTAGAGAATCCTTCTTTGCTTTCCACCGTTCATTCCTTCCAGCATTCATAATAATATGCTCATACATTAATGTTACAAACATTGAAAAGTAAAATGATCATTGAAATTATGAATGATACAAACATTGTAACATAACATCGCTTTACAATACAAGCAGTGAAAATAAATGAATTTTCGTAAGCATTTATGATACCTACATGGTAAAGGAAACCCATTTATATAATACACTTAGACTCTCACCATGATAGTAATATATTTCATATCTATATAACTGAGCTAATCTCCTATATACTGGAAAAGCGAATACATACCCGCACCGAAATTTATAGTCTGTAAGTTAAATTAGAGGGCATTTTGTTTGTTTAACTCGTCGCCCTATGCACAGTTTTGCTTTACAAGACTAAGAAGTGCGTCTTTCTCTTTCAGTATGCTTATCACCAAGTGAAGACTAAAACTAGTTTCTTAAAGAAAGAAAGAATTATTTTCGATTTACCCGCTACATTTTTTAAAGGTCTCACGATATGCGAAAGTATCGCTGCAAATTAGTTTGCATATTGAATGTCACGATTGTACGTGCTGTGGTTCCGAGCTCAAACGTATTAACAATGAGGAAGAAGACAGGCCATAAATATCTAGAAAGCCGAGTCTGGAAAATCCTAACAGACGTGAACGCTGGTTGACCGAAGCTTCACCTGAGTTAAGTGCGTGAGAAACATTTTTTTCAGAAACTTAGGATAGACAGAAAATAAAGCAGTATACAGGATGGACAGAAAATTTCAAATAGGCAAATTATCTTCACTCTGCGACAGATGCAAAGAATTAACCAGAGTTGGGGCACTGTGCGAAGGATGGCCGCCGATCGAGCAAAGTGGAATAAATTTGTTGCTGCCCTACAAGACACCACCAGGTGTGATGGCCACTGACTGCTTTGGTGGTTATGGATCAAAGAAGAAGAAGAAGAATATAAAATATTTCGAAATAAAGGAAGGATAACCAAAAAGGAGGAGGAGTGTCATTTATGGTTCATAAATCATACATAACTGACTGGGAATCTTTTGCAACAGAAAATTTAGAAGGAATACATATAATGGTATCTAGTGAATTAAAGGTACAGGTAAAGGATCCCGTTACACGCCCATTGAGGCGTATTGGGAATATGTTGTGAGGCCCATATTTTCTTGACCATCGGCACACTAGGGGTGATGTGGTCAGCATCACGCCGGCCGCTTTAACCTTCCCAGAGTTGCTCTGGTACCCAGTACATGAGGCTGGGTCGACCCCCGGAGCCGTTTGCGGTCTAAAAAATCCCACCTGAACTGGGGATCGAACCATGGACAACCAAGCTAGGAAGCCAGTGCACTAACCACTGTGCTACCGCAGCTCATCTAGTGAATTAAGGGAAATAAAAATCATTAACCTCTACTGTTCAAGTGGTAATATAAATGATAGGGATCTTGCAGAAGTAAAGAAGAGATTAAGCAATAAATCTATTGTAGTGGGAGATTTCAATGCTCACCACACAGCTTGGGGAGGTAATTTGATAGACAAATCAGGAAAAATACTGTTAGATTTCATACAACACAATGAATTAATCATATTAACTGATGGTTCAATAACAAGAAATAATCCTTGTATAAATGAATAAGACACAGCAATTGAAATAAGCATCGTAACACCCAATCTTACCAATACAAAGTGGAAAATTATTGAGAGTACAAACTCATATCATCTGCCCATTGAAATGATAATAAATGACACTTACAAGCCAAACAAGATGAGGAAGAAACCAATATTTCACTATAATAATGCTTTCCAAAATGAAATGGAAGAATTATAAATTAATAATATAGAAAGTGAAAATGTTGAATTATTTAGTGTATCAGAAAATGGCTTTATAAATAAGAATCAGTGATGGTGTGAGGATATGGGATAGTCTGATGGAGTGCTCATGTGGATGATGGCAGATAGTTGGTATATGGAGAACTGGGAAACATCTGCCAAAATTATATAAGGATCTACAAAAGTAAATAAATAAAGTAAGTAAATGGATGACAAGATGGGAATTTCAGCTGAATACAAATAAAACAATGGGAATGATCTTTACTTTAGTAAAGGTGGGGATGTTAAAAATAAAATTAAAGACATAAATATCCAAGGGCAAATCATTTATACACTGCAAACCACTCAATATCTAGGAGTGTCATTGGACCAACAGCTAAGCTGGAATAGATACATAGATAAACTAGTGGAGTCTTGCAGAGGATTGACTAACTTGTTAAGATATTTGAAAGGTAATGGATGAGGTGCAAGCACTAAGAAAATGCTCACTTTTTATAAATCTTTTATCACAGGAAAAATAGATTTTGGAAGTATAATATATGACACTGCTGCACACAGTAACAAGATTAAATGACACAGAATACAGCATCAAGCTTTATGTACAATAGCAGGTGCAATCATATCAACATCAATGGGAGCTCTAGAAGTGGCTTTAGGAATTCTACCATTCGAATTATGGAGAAAGGAGTTAAGACTAAATTACATGAACAAAGTTATGTTAGATAAGTCTCACCCAGCACATACAGCTTTTTACCAGATGTCAGCTAACAACTCAAGCCAATCCAATGAATACCAATAGATACCTAACAGGTGAAAGTCAATTAAATATATCTGTAAGTCAGTTATATAACTGGAACCACCAGGCCTTTACACCTCCCCCTTAATATTATTCTTTGTTTGGAGTTACTGTTTGATTTTGTTCAGTTTTATCTCGCTTTATGTCTTTTTGGGTTGTTTTTAAAAAAAACATACAAGCGTAATTGGTAATTGTGATTTGCCCTATTTACAATGATTTGACAGGTGTAATGCCACTTTCCCACATTGGCAGTTGTTCATGTTATTTGGAATTGAAAACAATATATATCTTAATTGTAACCCATCAGAGGTTGAACGGGATATTTATCATCATTAATTACCAAAAAAAAATAGTTGGTGGATTTGATGTAATCTCAGACACCTCCAGGCTTTCTCACCCTCTTCCATCTTGTTAACAGCAAGGCAGTAGTGAAAGACTTTACTTTACTTTATTTTTGTTTGTTTGTTGTTTTGTTTGTTTTTTCATTTGTTTGTATTAGTTTGTTTTTTATTTTTATTGTTTGTTTTTTTCTTGAAAAGGGGGCATCACACAAATACATTCACACAATTTTGGTTTTGATTTTCTATATTTGGACTGAGTGGAGGGCAGAAGATAATATTATATTTGGAAATCAAAAATCTGATTTTATTGTCTTGAATTTATTACACTAAATATCCTAATTATAACTGATCAAGGGTTGAATGGGGCACTTGGGACCCAAAGATGCAGCAATAGAGAATGCAGTCAGCGACCCATAGCTAGACTGCTTGCATCAGGGTCAGCAAACCAGAGCTGACCAAGACCCTACTCCACCTTCAAGTGGTGGCCCTGGAAACAGGCTGCATCACTGCAGTCTGGCTGAGAGAGTAGGGATCGAATGAGAAGGCAAACCCGGTCCCAAAAATGCCGTGCTGAAGTCAGATGTGTCGGCCGAAAGGTGCAGATATCGCAGCTTCGCTGTAAACGGACACAACGCAACCAACGTTCTTTTCAGGACGAACGAGGAAGAAGATGAATGAGGCACTTTATTTTTAAAAACAAAAGCTTTATCAATCTGTACATCATAAAACATTTCAGTAAAATAACATTAGATTTTTTTTTTTTTAATTTGATGATGAGAAATATCTGGTTCACCTCTGATGGGTTATAAAAATATGAATAATTGCCGATACGTGAAAGTAGCATCATTTTTTTAAAAGACAAAGTGGCATCACATCACCTGTCCAATCATTGTAAATAGGCAAATTAAAATTTCCAAGTTTGCATGTATGTAAAAATTTAAAAAAAAACTTTAAAAAAAAATAGATTAAACAAAACTAAAAAACAGCAACAACAAAAAAATTAAAAAACACCAGATATAATAAACAGGGGGAGGGGTGGAAAGGCCTAGTGTGTTTAATTAGATATTTAGTTGACTTTCATTTGTTATTAGTCATATGTATTATAAGATCATCATCAGACCTTCACCTTCCCAATTATCATGTATTAACTTTTGTTCTTGTTAAATTCTCTTTGACTGTATTATGCAGTTCCCTGGGTCTGTCTATTCTTAACACTTTTTGAAGCCTGCAAATAATCTGATATTGGGATTCTCATTTGTTCATGTCTCTAACAATGAAAGTTCAGTATTATTGTCTTGAAGACATTCTGCAAAATGTAGCCCTGAATCCTGACTTTTTAAATTTTGTATTTGGAATTCTTAGAATTAATTTTCCTCTCACTTATCTGGCTGCTAATCTATTTTGTTGTGTCTTAGATTCAGAGAAAATTTCTTCACTGTAGACTTTTCAAATAAGATAGTGTTAAAGATCTTCACATTATTTCTTAAGTACACAAAATACAATTTTAGCTGTTTCTTTTTGCCTCATATACGTGAATGATTTAATGGCATCATGTTATATTTTATTGCAAACTTTACTAGTTTTATAAAATATTTAATATTAGTTTGTGTGTTTTATAAAATTTATGACTGATTTTTATGTTTTCCATTTGAGGTCAGGAATGTTATCATAGATAACACATATCCACCATGTCAGAAAAATTAGCAAAGTTGAAAGTTGAAGGGCTCCCAAAAGACACATCAGTGAGTCAGCTTACTCTAGTATTATCAAACAAGAGGAGACAAGGGGGTGGTCCCATTGAAAACATAGAGGTGACCAAACTCGGTGATACATGTTCCGCTGTTGTTACTTTTGAAAACAGCGATGGTAAGTAATGTTTCTACGTGCTGTCTATTTGACATCAGATTTTGCAATTTTTTTATTTGCTTTCTTATATTGTCATTTCTGATCTGGTCCAGTCATTTAATTTTAATAATCATTTAAGTGGCTATGTACTAGTGCATAATTAAGATTATACGAGAGTTGCTTACTTTCTGTGCTTTTGTATGGTGCGGAGTACTGGAAAGTAACAAAAAAGGAAATGTCCAAATTTAAGGTGACTATATTATTTTGTTAAAAATGAAGACATTTTGTGGATTTTTTGACTTCAAAAGGAGGAGAAAGGAGGACACTTTTTAAGAAATGGAGGGCACAGAGGAGGACACAATAATTTTACCAATTTAATACATTTATTTAAAGAATCATGATCAGATATATAGAAATACTTCAATGAAATAAAAAAATCTTTTTACAATTTTCAGAAAATGCATGTTTTAATAATTTTTCCATCATGCATTATTTTTTCAACATCACTAAATATTCTTTACTTTTCACTTTACATTATTTTTCACAGTACGGTAAGTCTGAATTTCCAACTAAATACTTGTGGAACTCTGTACATGAAACATTCTTATAGTTGTACTGAACTTGTAATATTCCTTGTTGGATTCAGAAAATGAGCTCAGACGCTTTCCAAATGTTATTAATTCAGGCAATACATTTTTAACTGATAAAATTACAAACTGTATTTTTTTAAAAATAAAAAAAACTGAATAATTATAATAATATGCACATGAAACTGTTTACCAGTAAGCTATATTATTTTCTGTAAACTAAAAATGAAAGAATGGATTCGTACTTAAAATAATTCATTTGTTATCACGCTAAACCAATAACTTAAAAATGGAATATCTTTACCTGTTTACTATTCTTTGTTTAAATGGCATAAATACCATACATGCCACATGCTATGGTTTACCCATAATCTGTACAAGGTGTTTGCATTTTCAGATGTGTACCCCTGTACATAATTTCTGTACAGGTTCTCTAACCCGTTCCCCTTATTACTGTGTCGCAGAGTTCTTTTATAAGGTCTTATTGAACACAGGATTTCCCAGTCTGTTGGTGATAACTAAACACATAAATAGACTAAATGATGACACCACCACATTATTTTTACAGTGTAAAATAAACTCAGACATTTATTGTTTGGGTTTTAAAATAAGTGAAGACTTGCTTTAAAAGGCAAAGTCCCTGTGCCTCATTTATAATGCAGCCCACTGTAATTGAAAATATTTTTACACGAATTAACTCTTTTGATGTTTTTTTTTTCAGTCTTTGTACAGGTTTTGCGGGTCTTTGTACAGGGTTTTGGATTTTTTGTACAGGTTTTTCATCTGCGAGGTGTGGCATGTATGAAATACTAACTTTTTTATTTGATCCCTTTTGTATTTAATTCATTTAGTCTTTAACCATGGACTAAATGAATTAAATATGAATTGAATCTGAAAAAATGTACACTGCTTATACGATGTATAATAAACTGGGGCCCTGAATTATAAAGATATCATAATTGTATATAATTCTGTTCATTTTCATAACACTTCACTCCCCAAGGAGCATAGGCCTTCAGCAAACACATGCCAAGTCCTGTCACGTGCCAAATCTCAAGTTCTTTCCACGTTCTCATCATTTTCACCTCTGTTTCCAGCTCTCTTCTCCATGTGCTTCTTGGTCTACCTCTGCCTCTCTTGCCCTGGGGGTTCCAGAACAAGGACTACCTTGTAGTGCTATCAACAGGTTTCCTCAATGTGTGTCCTATCCATCGCCATCGTCTACATCTCATCTCTTGTTCCACTGGCACTTGTCTGGTTCTTGTCATCAGTTCCACATTGGTAACCTTGTCATACCATTTTAATCCTTCTATTCTACGCAAGCATCCATTTATGAAAGTCTGTAGCTTTTTGGTTGTTGTCTTTGTTGTTCTCCATGTTTCAGAGCCATATAATTATAATACTATTACTAAACAATAATGATTGAATTTGATAATTGCACTGCGTTAACAAGAAATACATAATCTTGTTAAAATGTATTATAGTATTACTTACTCAATGAACAACAATTAAAAATTTTGACTTGCTCTATATGTAATAATTGAACAGAAGTTATGATGCCACTTTTGCATATCGGCAATTGAACATATTTTGTAGACATGGGGACACTATATAGCCTAATTATCCAGCTAACGGGATATTTTTCATCATCAATTAAAATAGATTATTAGCTTAATCTCTCTTTACTCTATTGCATCGTGAAGAGTTTTTTAAACTTTCATTTGTTTTACCTGTTTCCTTTTTTCAAGTATTTTTATTAGCCATGCATTGGTTTTTTTAGGTTTGGCAATTTATCTCACTTTTCATACTGAACTTGAAAAATTAGCTTTATTTATTTTTGTTTATCCTTAATCAATCTCATTTGCTATGGTAGATATATGTAATTTTTGCTTTGGTAATATAGAATATTATGTTGCGTAGCACTCTTGACATATTAACTTTTAGTACTGTTTCAACTGATGATTCTTTGTCATTTAGATGTCTAACACATTCATGTTGAATTTTTTCAGCAGCTTATAGACATGCCTGCATTTCTGGCTTTGTTTCCTTTGTTATAATAGTTTTTATTACACGTTTGATGTTTAATGAGCACAACGCTTTGTTTATGTGCAAAAGTAGGAGTAGACAACAAAAACTGAACTAATCATGGGAAAGAATGGCATAGGAAACAGAAATGAAAATGGAGAGCTTTTTGTAAACTTTAGTGATTTGAATGATTTGGTCATCGGACGGACTATATTCCCACACAGAGACATACACAAGACTACATGGAACTCCCCAGATGGGCACACGCAAAATCAGATAGACCACTTCACCATAGAAAAAAAATGGAGACGCTGCCTACAAGATAATAAAGTAAAGAGAGGAGCTGACGTAACATCAGACCACCATCTTCTCCTGGCATCACTGATGATAAAATTGAGGGTGCACAAAGAGAGCAGAAAGATCAAGCCTGAAGTATAATACCCAGAACCTTATGAACAAAGACACAAGAGTTCAGTTCAACCTAAAGTTGAGAAATGGATTTGAAGCACTGGAGAACCTTGAAGAGGAAAGTATAGATAACCATTGGTGCACAATGCAGGAAGCATACAGGAATACACGTGAAGAAGTTCTTGGCAAAAGAAATAAACAACAGAAGGAATGGCTCACATAAAACACATGAAATCTCATAAGAGAAAGGAGAGATGCCAGACAGCAAGTAAACAACTGTAAAGAGGCAGAACAGAAAACACAACTGCTTACAATATATTAAGAGCTAAACAGGAAAGTGAAAAAGAGTGCCAGGAAAGATAAAAGAGAATTTTTGAAAAACTAACAGAGGAAGCTGAGATTGCGACAAAAATATGAGACTTAATAATATTACGAGAACTTTATCTAAGAAACAGCTAAACCACAATATAAAAGTGAAGAGCAGAGAAAGACAAAGCATTAGCAACGAAGAGAGACAAAGGGCAAGATGGGCTGAATATTTTAAGGAAATTCTAAATCAAAACCAACCAATATAACAACCCATCATAGACCCAGCAGAAGAGCCACTACAGTTCAACATGAACCCACCCACTAAACAAGAAATCTCCCGGGCAATAAAACAGCTGAAAAAAATGGGAAGGCCGCAAGACCAGATGGAATATTACCAGAAGCGCTGAAGGAAGATATACCATACACTACAGAGTTGCTACACCAGCTCTTCAAGAAAATCTGGGAAAAAGAGGCCATCCCAAAGAGCTAGAAGGAAGGCACATTATCAAGATGCCAAAGAAAGGAAACTTGACTATGTAGCAACTGAAGGGGTATAACACTGCTAGCAGTGGCTGGAAAAATTTTGACCAGTTTTGTTGGACCGATAGATGACAAACTTAGAGAAGAACAGGCAGGATTTCGTGCAGGAAGATCATGTACAGACCAGATAGCAACACTCAGAATCATCATAGAACAATCAAATGAGTGGCAGACCCCCTTGTATATAAATTTTGTGGACTTCGAAAAAGCTTTCGACAGTATAGACCGTACTGTGATATAGAAAATCCTGAGACATTATGGAATCCTAGAGAAATTCAATAAAATCATCCAAAATTTCTACCAGGAGGCATCATGCAAAGTAGTACACAAAGGAAAACTATCAGAGCCCTTCACAGTACACAGTGGAGTCAGACAGGGATGTCTGCTATCACCAATAATTTTTCTCATAGTCATAGACTGGGTTATGAAACAGACAACAGATGGAGAGAAAATTGGAATACAGTGGACATTAAACAAACAACTGGAGGATCTAGACTTTGCAGATGATTTGTGCCTTCTATCACATAGCAAGATATGCAGGAGAAAACAAATAGATTAGTAACAGAAGCAGCAAAGATGGGACTACACATAAATGTAAATAAAGCAAAGGAAATGAGAATAAATAATAGGCAGATGGACTCGATGAAGATCAATGATCAAGTCATTGAAGAAGTAGAAAGCTTTACATATCTGTGGAGTAACATTGACAAAGGAAGGGGAACAGTTGGTGACGTTTGCTCAAAGATAAATAAAGCCAGATGCACTTTTAATGCCCTTCGAACAATATGGAACTCCTCAGCTAGAGAACAAAATTAGAATCTTTAACTCAAATGTGAAGTCAGTCTTGCTGTTGGCTCAGAGACATGGCATGTCTCAAAGAGTATCACCTCCAAGCTACAGGCATTTGTAAATAGATGTTTCCTACGGATCTTTCGTATAAGATGGCCAGATGTAATAACAGATATAGAGCTAAGGAAAAGATAAGGGCAACAGCCAATACAAACAGAAATTAAGGTAAGAAAGTAGGGATGGAGAGGACACACCCTCAGAAGAGAAAAATCAAGCATAGCCAGAATTGCTCTTGACTGGAACCCGCAGGGGAAAAAAAGAGTGGGGAGGCCAAAGAGAACTTGAAGAACTGCTGTTGAAGGGGAGGCTAAGAACATTGGAATGACTTGGGCACAGCTGAAAAAGACAGCCCAGAATAGAAATCAATGGAGAGCAACTGTTTCTGCCCTGTGTTTAACAGGGAACGAAAAGAAATGATGATGATGATTACCTTTTAAGTATCTCATCATGTTTATGAGTTATCTGCAGCTTTCCACCAGTTTATCTAGATGTTTATTTCAGTTACATCATTGGTCTAATATCATGCCTTAGTATACTGTTCAAAAAAAGAAACGCAACATTATTGCAGTGGTAAAGGACATCAAATTTCAAACTTGTACCAAAATTTTATTTTACGGAATTAATGTTTCAATCTTGGCATGAAGAAACTTTCAGACTTTAACAATGAAATGATGTTCATTAAATTTGGTTTGGACTTTTATTCTTTGCGACTGAGGCCTCCGTTTCAGTAAGGTGTATGGCCTCCTCTGGCCTCTATCAGAGAACGACATCTCCTTGACATGAGTTCATCCCATAAGTGTTCTATGGGGATCATGTCTGATGATATGGCTGGCCACGGAATGGTCTGGACGTTGTTGTCAGCGAGGAACTGGGTGGTGAATTGTGCCACATAAGGTCGAGCGTTATCCTGCTGAAAAATCGACCCTCGTGCAGCCAGAAGGGGAAGGACTTGAGGACAAAGAATTTCAGCGACGTATCGTTGGGCATTCAGGTGTCCTTCAATTTGCACCAGGTCACTTCTTCCCATGAAGTTGATCGCCCCCCACATCAGTACACCTCCACCACCATGTGGAGGAGCCTCATCAACGCTGTTCTGGGCGTAGCGCTCATGGACTCTGGGGTAAACTCTTCTCCGTCTATCGTGTCGCTGGAGCACAAAAAATGATTCATTACTAAACCAAATCCGTCTCCAGTCATTCCCAACGGTCCATTGACGATGCTGGTTCGCCCACTGCAGTCGGTTCTGGCGATACCGGTCCGTAAGAACAGGACCCCTGTAGGGTCTTCTAGCCCAAAGACCAGAGTCGTGCAGCCGGTTCCTGACAGTTTGATCTGAAATTCGACGAGCTGCTGACATTGACTGGACTGTGGAGGACGCAGATGCAAGTCGATTCCTGAGGTGACACAGCCGTATGAAGCGGTCTTCGGCAGGAGTTGTGACTCTGGGTTTTCCACTGCGCGGCCGGTCTGCCACTGAGCCAGTTTCTTGAAATCGCCTCCAAAGGTGGCTAATGGTGCTTCTAACCACATTAAATTGTCTGGCCACTACACTTTGTGACTGTCCAGTCTGTAAACGTCCAATGATGATGAGTCGTTGCTCTGTAGTGAGATGAGCCATACTTGCGCATTGAATTTTCAACTGAATTTATTCGAGGAGCGTCAATCTTTTATAGGCATTCAATAATACGGTCAGAGAGTTTTGTGTTCAGTAAGTTTCAGGGGATTCTCATGAACTTGTCACGAGTTATTGTCAGAAATGTTGTTTTGACCTTGACCTCTTTCATGACCTCACGAAGCATGAGGTGAGTACAATTTAGGTAACCACGAGAAGTTAATGACCAGGTGGACACAGTCGATAGGTTGACTGTTGTCCAATCAGCGAATATCTTTTATAAAAGTAACACCAAAAAAGTTGCGTTTCTTTTTTTGAACAGTATATTTTGGTGTTTTTACTGTGTTTGTCTTCCCCCCCCCCCCCCCCCCCCCCCCCCTGGATCTTTATGTCTATTATATTATTTTTCATTACCCTTCTTCTACTAAGTATCATTCCTACAGTTTTTTTTTCACATTTAATTGGAACCTCCACAGTGTAACCCATTCTGAGACCTTATTTATTTGAAAATTTAGATCTTTATATAGTTTGGGAATGTTTTTTGCAGTCTTCAAGATTGCTGGTCATCTGCAGATTGTGACAGTTTGTTTATAATATTTTTCAGATCATCTCTTAGGTTATTAAGCATTACAGTGAATAAAGTTTGGCTGTAGCTTTGATCCTTGTGGGATACCATTCTGTTATTCGAATACTTCTAATTTTTCATTATTTACTTGTAATGTAAAGTGTCTGTCATGTAAGACGTTTTCTATTTAGTTGTACATTTTACCTGATATCTCTATCGTGTGGCAGTCATTATGGTAACAGGCTAAGAAGTAACAAGGTAAAAAGGTAAAGGATCCCATTTACACACCCATTGAGGCATATTGGGAATATGGTGTTAGGCCCATATTTTCTCAGTCATCGGCACACTAGGGGTGATGTGGTCAGCATCACGCCGGCCGCCTTGACCTTCCCAGAGTTGCTCTGGTACCAATAGGGAGCTGCGGTAACACAGTGGTTTGTGCACTGGCTTCCTAGGTCAGTGGTCCATGGTTCGATCCCCAGTTGAGGTGGGATTTTTTTAGACCAAAAAGGCTCCTGGGTCGACCCAGCCCCTGAGAAGTAATGCTCCATCTATATTCTATGAACATCACAATATACATAAGGTGACCATACGTCCCGGTTTTTCCGGGACAGTCCCGGTTTTCGACCATTTTTGATAATTTGTCCCGACTTTTTTTCGATGCAATCCGGGACGCTAATTTGTCCCGGTTTTGGACGAATTTGTCAATTTGGCATAAATCTCACAGATTAAAAAAAAAATTATTATTCCGTGGCTGACTTGAGGGAATTTTTAATTATTAGTGAACTGGCGCCGAAACAGCACAAGAGGTTGTCAGGACCGCGAATTAGTTTTGTAGTTCCAATGTGATATTCGCAGTTATTTGAAATTTTAGGTAGTGGTAAAGTACCAAGATTTTGCGTACGGTAGCCTATACGTTTGATTAATTTAAACGGTGAACCATTTGTGCATATTTTGTTATTGTTGTAAGAAAATGGTACCAAAGCGTAAATGCAGTTTCAATGAAGATTTACAAAAGGAATATCCGTTCATTAAAAAGAGTACATCAAACTTCAATGTATGATGCAATATATGTGCCTCCGGGTTTTCGATATGCCATAGTGGACGTGGTGATATTAAGAACCACATAAGCAGTGAGAAACATAAGAGAGCCGTCCTTACAGCTGCATCAAGCTCGTCGTTAACCACTTTCTTCAGAGCTGATAAAATTGGTGACCAAGAAGAGCAATTAGCTGCTATAGAAGGCGCCTTTGCATACCATACAGTGCTACACAATCATACTTTCAGGTCTATGGATTACACATCAAAATTACTTCAGGTTACTTTAGAGCCAAAATTTTCATGTGCACGTACGAAAACAGAAGCCATTATTCGAAATGTCTTGGCACCCCATATTCTAAATGAGTTAAGATGTGACCTAGAAAAGTCTACATTTATTTCTGTACTGACAGATGCATCCAACCACAAAGAATTCAAGATTTTTCCTTTGCTTGTCAGATACTTTGATCACAGTAATGGAGTGAAAATTAAAATATTAGAGTTAAAGTCATTGCCAGGTGAAACATCTGATATTGTAAGTAGTTTTCTTAATGACTGCATAACTGAAAATGGTTTAGACAGGAAAGTAGTTGGATTATGCGCAGACAACACAAATTCCAATTTTGGAGGTGCTGAAAGGAAAGGACAGAACAATGTTTTCAAAAAACTACAAGAAAACCTTGGACATGGTCTTATAGGAGTTTGGTGTGCAGGTCATATTTTCCATAACACTGTTCGAACAGCTGCAGATGTACTGCCTGTTGATGTCGAGCTGATTATTGCTAAAATTTATCTACTCTTCAAATCATACACAGTACGAGTTGAAAGACTCAAGGATTTTTGTCAGTTTGTGGAAACAGACTTCCAGATGATCTTAGGTTATGCTCAGACTAGGTGGCTTGCTCTGCTGCCTTCTGTTGAAAGGGTTCTTCAGATGTTCCTGAATCTAAAATCATATTTTCAATCTCAAGACAGATGCCCAGTTTTTATACAGACATTCTTTGAAAATCCTCTGTCTGAGGCATGGCTTGTTTTTGTTCACAGTCAGGCCTCTCCATTCCACGAAGCAGTGCAAAAAATAGAGGGACAGACGGTCACTGTGTTTGAAGTCATTGACAGCATCAACAGGTTGAAAACTATTTTGAAGTCCAAACTGGAAGACTGTTTCTTGCCATCAAGAGTTAAGCTAATCCTTGAAAAGCTGGAAATGGAAGGACTTCCAAAGGAGAATGTGAAAAAGTTTCATGCTAGCGTTTCTTCGCTCTATGAAACAACTTTCAATTATTTGAATAAATGGGCTGCAAAAAATTTTCAAGACCTAGAATCCTACAGCTGGGTAACGCTGAACAGAATACCAATTTGGGCAGATATTGAGATATCATCATCACTAGTGATTCTAACATTACTGATGCGTGATGCCATATGATGATGGATGGTATCCGCATGTCTGGTTTTGTGTAGTGTGCAGATGTGTTCAGTCAAACAATGTTCATACAAAAATAACAGGGCAATCCACATAGGACGTCAGTAAACTCACGACGTATAAAGTCAATGATTCTTGTAACAGCCGTTGACGTTTTTCTTCATTATTTATTGTGGACGCCACAGTGACAAAATGCTTACGCGAATATGTAGGCACATCAAACAGTCATTATCACAGCAACATTCAATACAGCAATAGACGGTAGACAGCATTACAATGATGAGTCAGATGCATGTTATATTTCATAGTGCTGTAAATGTAGTCAGGTGAAAAACTCCATCCTTTTCTATAACAGCCAGGAGATAACCAGATGTATGAGATCAGTTCACGCTCCTTAGTCTGACTTCAGCAAGACAGACACGTCTGCCGAAGTATAAATAATGTCCTCAAAAATATCCTCTAGATAATAAAGGTTTCCCAAACCTAGTTCATTTAACAAAGTAGCAAGTAATGGTCCTTGGGACATGCATCAACCGATGCAGTACAATACAGCGACATGTGAGCTGGGAAAACATCTCGTGACGACGACTTTCGAAGACAGGCTATGAATCGAAATCGCTCACGACCCAAAATCGATAGAGTTAATGAAAAGTCAATTTACCTTGCCTTCAGGAAATACACAGAAATATCACGCCTCCCGACATGTGGGAAACACTAGAGGTATTATCTCGAATAAACGAAATATCCATTAAGAGGACTACACATCCCTGACAGAACACAAAATAGCGGAGATCCCCTCTTCAACGAGGCATCTCTTTCGCCATTCAAATCGCTCACTCCACTAGTGGTGGGCGGAAACCGATCGACCAAAAAACAAGACCAGTCATGCGCAGTCCAGCGCAAAAAGACCACAGCTCAAAACTTAACTGCATTCAATACCAACGCGGGAAGACAAATGCTTACCGAGAAAAGTGACTATAAATTTCAAGCAGTTGTTGCCCTTGCGTTATAAAATAGATATTGTAATAAAACGATGTTGCGAGAAGGTGAGGATATACCTCAACAGAAAAATAAATATGTCTCAAAAAATATTCACATCGGGGAGGTGTCACCAACACACATCACGTTAGCATGTAAACACAATATACGTATGCAAGTTACCATAATCATCATTACACAGCATACTCTAATATTGTCTTTAAAAATGGATGTACAAATCTGATAGGAAAATTTAAATAGTACATTCTTTGACATGTAATGACATAAGTACATAGTAAAGTTAAACTACATGACGATCCAGGACATATGCTCTGGTATTCCGAGGGTAAGTACACAATCTAGAACTCGTCATGCTTGATACTAGTAAGGTAAGTCCTCAGCTCAACAATGACATTCTGAGAAAGTACAAGCAATATAATGCTAATTAATAACTAATATGCTTCATAAGGTACAATACATTATTAATAATTGTGGCTGTTTAGTACACTAACGGCCCTTATATTAACTACTCAGTCCTCCTCTATCATCTTAAAAAACGAACAGAAGAAGATGACAACAAAGCACGATAGTGTGTACATATAAAGTAAGTACAGATGTGCTAATCTATTGTAGAAATATAGGTGTGTTATGACTCTGTAATATATGGAAATATAGGACAGAAGTATTAGTTGGAGTCATGTGGGCATCTAGACAAAATGTCAGCCATCACATTATCCGCACCACGGATAGCTCGTACCGTGAAGTGAAAAGGTTGAAGAGCTATAGCATATCGAGTGGATCTCGAACTCTTCAAATTCTTAGTCTGAATAGCTGTAAGAGCTTTCTGATCAGTCTCTAGAATGAAATGTGCGCCCAGGAGGAAATCTTTGTAGCTTTAGAATTGACCAAACCATCGCTAACAACTCACGGTCTAAAACCGAGTAGTTCCTCTCTGCCGCATTTAGTTTTCTAGAAATGTACATAACAGGATGCAGAGTATTTGCATATTCTTGCATCAGTGCTGCTCCAATCCCAGTGGATGAAGAATCACTCCGAAGAACAAAAGTCCTATCAAGAGTAGGTAATCTTAAGATGGGAGGAGAAGAAAATATATTCTTGATTTGGTCTAGTGAAGATTGGCATTCTTCAGACCAACGGACCAGATTAGGCGAACCTTCTTCAACAATGTTGAGAGAGGTGCCATGATCGAAGATAAATTTGGAATAAATCTCCCATAAAATTGAATTAAACCTAAGAGACTCCTAACTTGTTTCTTCGTTTTAGGAACTGAGATGTTCAGTATTTTGGAAGTATTGTGGTCTTCTGTCTTCAAGAGACCATGACCAACACGATGACCCAGGAAAGAGATTTCACCAAAACCAACAAAAGCTTTAGAAGGTTTCGCTGTCAAATTATTCTCACGTAGAGTGGACAGTAAGTCATATAACCCTAAATAGTGATCTTCCCAGGTATCACTGAAGAGACAGATGTCATCTAAGTATGCGATGACATCCGAACGATGTGACAGAATTCGACGCATCATGCGAACGAAAGTGGCAGGGGCGTTCATGAGACCAAAAAACATAACATTCCATTGAAATAGACCCCTAGGTGTAGAAAAAGCAGTAAGAGGTTTGGCATGCTCTGCTAAAGGCACTTGCCAATAACCTTTAGACAAGTCAAGTTTAGTGAAGAATCTAGAATTAGAAAGTCTAATCAGTAGATCTTCTAACAAAGGCATCGGTTCAGCATCGAACTTTGTGACCTGATTCAATTTGCGATAATCAACACAAATTCGTATGTTCTTATCCTTCTTCCGGACAATAACCATGGAAGAAGAATATGGTGAAGTCGATGGTTCAATTATATTTAATTGAATCATTTCATCCAATTCCTTTTCCACTTGCGACTGAAAGTGTATAGGAATAGGATAAGGCCTAACCCTAATTGGATTATTGTCGGTAAGAATTATGTCATGTTCTATGACATCTGTGTGTCCAGGAATGTCAGTGAGAACATCCTGAAATGTTTGTAACATCGACGAGACTTGTCGATGTTCGTCACCAGAAAGATTAGGAGAAACAGAAACGTTTTTCCAAGATTCCGTAGAATGTAATGGAACCACTGGAAGGGGAAGATTAACATCAGAGAAGGTAGATTCCTCATCCTGTATGACAGACAGGGATGAATAATGACCGTGAGGTGCAGGAGCATCATCCGTTGCCTGGAAAATAGGCAGCAAATAGTCCGGACGTTCGTGAAATTCCGAAAGCATGTTTATGTGGAAAGTTTTATGCTTTCCATCAATATCGACCACATAGTCAACATCGGAAATCCGAGAGACTATTGCATACGGACCTTTCCATGCAATAAGAAGTCTATTTTCCCTACTGGGGAGTAGGACGAATGATTTGTCACCTGGACAAAGTTGTCGTAGACATCTATTCTTGTTAGCAAACTGCCTTGCCTTCTCTTTAGCAATTTCTGATGAAGCAGTTGCTAGCTTACATGCCTCAATGATCTTTTGTCTAAGAGCAATGACATACTCATATGAGGATTGAGTTTCATCGCTAATATCATCGGCAGTGATGAGATCGTGTAATAAAGACATAGGGCCGTGCAGACGCGCGCCAAAGACAAGTTCGAAGGGAGAAAATCCTGTGTGTTCATTTGGGACTTCTCTATAGGCAAAGAGAGCCGCGGGTAAAACCCTGTCCCAATCTTGAGGATGATCTTCAGTTATCTTACCAAGCAAAGTCTTGAGCGTTCTATTCAGACGCTCAACTAACCCATTAGACATAGGATGGTAGATACTACTGAGAGATCGTTCAATATGTAAGGTAGACATTACCTGTGACATAGTGTCAGATATGAGTTGAGTGCCATGGTCTGACAATATTTCTCTGGGGAACCCCAAGCGAGAAAATATCAACCAAAGAGCATCTGCGATATCTGTAGTAGATATGCTCTTAAGAGGAATAGCCTCTGGCCAACGTGTGCACATATCGACACATGTAAGGATAAACTGATGTCCTCTGGCCGACTTGACCTTAAAAGGGCCAATAATATCTATGGCCATTTTCTGAAACGGCCGAATAGGAATGTCAGCAGCCTGGATAGGCGCAGCATGTCGTGGTCCTCTAGATTTGACCTCCTGACATACCTTGCATGATCGGCAGTAAATACGAATGTCCTTATTGACAAAAGGCCAAAAGAAAGCCGCAAGGACTCTCGACTTCGTACGGGAAAAACCCATATGTCCAGCACATTGCGAGTCATGAGCATGTTGTAATATTTGCACTCTCATGCTCTTGGGAACAAGAATTTGCGAATGTGCCGACGTAGTCGAATCTTGTACCATACGTACAAGTACGCCGTTTCTCATTGCAATCCAAGATTTTCTATTTGTATCCTGATTCGGATCACCTTTCTTCGCAAGAACGAAGAATTTTTTTAAAGAAGGATCTTCTTCTTGCAATTTTATGAAAGAGTCACGAGTGATTACTAAGTGACTATCTTGGCTATCAACTTCATTATCACTATTCAGTGAAGTTTCGGGTGTTTGTAGAGCTTGTGCTCTTGTAACTACTGCATTTGTAGCTTGCATGTTATTATCTTCCCAAGCAGCAATCTGCTGTGGGGTACACTCCCTAACTCCGTGAATACGACCAATAATAAGGTCCGCAATAGGATTAGGTAAGAGACAAGCATTCACATCTCCAGTAAAGAAAGGAGTGGCAATGCGAATTACAGCAGTAGGATATTTTTCTAGAGTGCCGCCAAATGTGACACATTTAATAACCCTTCCTGTAGCACAAGATGGATCTACAAGCGATTGTCTAACACCAATAGTGGTGCATCCGGAATCGAAAAGTAGTGAGACCGGAGTATCATTAACAAGACCCTTATGTAGAATTAAAGAACCCCTCCCGTCATGCGCAACAGCAGCAGGAAGAGCGGGAAGTGGGTGACCACAACTCAAAGTAGTTATGGTACCCGGTTCGAATAAAGTACTGCATTGGGGGCATTTGTTTGCTCTCTCAAAGTCAAAAGCAGAACCAGTGACAGCGTCAAAGTTTTTACTATCAACAACATGATTACAGGCTCCCTCAGTTTCCTGTTGTACAGCATTAGCCTGCTGATATCCCTTTTTTTTTTGTGTTGAGATCTACCCCGACTATTATTACCTCTGAAGTTATCAGAGTTATTATTATCTCTGCAGTTATTATTGTCTCTATTGTAATTGTTATACTGGTTCGAATTCCAGTTTCCACGATTACTATCATGTTCACATTGATGCGAACATCTATTTGTTTGGTTCTGAGGTCTTCGGCAGGAATAACCTCTATTACCATATCCTTTTTTGAAATGCTTATAATTATTAGGGTGATAGTAACGAGTACTATCAGGTTGTCTCCAATTCTTCGAAGAAGAATCACCATGAAATTGATTTCCATGATTTTAACAGAAATTACCGCTACTCTTTCTATCAAAATTTTGTTGGAATCTACGAGCAAAGTTTTGGCCATACGGAGCTGCCGAAGCAACTGGTAAACCTTCTTTCACCTTAGAGTTACCCATGGTTATGTGTGGGTGCGCAGTTACGTATGGCAACAGAAATCTTCCATTTCTTTTATTGTTTTAGGTTTACGTTCATGAAGGAAAGCAAGGAAAGACTCATTGACAGACGACATGACTTTGTCTCTAAGTATTAAGTCCATAAGTCCTTCATAAGTTTTTTCCGTCTTAGATAGTTCAACCCATCGTGAGAAAGTAATGCGTATTCTTGCAATAAACTCGGAGAATTCAACTCCATTTTCAGGTAACATGTTTTTAAATTGTAGACGATAGCCGTC
This sequence comes from Oreohelix idahoensis, assembly GCA_024509875.1. Lineage (NCBI taxonomy): Eukaryota > Metazoa > Mollusca > Gastropoda > Stylommatophora > Oreohelicidae > Oreohelix > Oreohelix idahoensis. The sequence goes on along the minus strand of JAMPIV010017513.1, from coordinate 38,108 downwards.
TTCGTTAAGCTGATATTTCTTTAACAGAGCGGCCCTGACAACCTCATAATTGTTCTTGTCAGGTTCATCCACCATATTTAATTTACTTAGAGCTTTACCTGTCAGTATCCCTGATAACTGATAAACATATTTTGCTTTGTCTATGTTATGAGCTGTACATGCTTGTTCAAATCTGTCCAGATAGAACATTATGTCATCACTGGAAGGACTAAATGTTGGTAACTCAATCTTAAAAGTATCATTATTAGCCTTACCAGAAGATGAACCCTTGTTTGAATCATTACCATTACTCATGCTCGTCAATTTCAATTTTTCCAACTCTAAAGCTAAGACCTTTTCTTCATGTTCCATTTTTGCTTTCTCTTTCCTCTCATCAGACTCTCTCTGTAATCTTCTTTCCTCAGCCTGAGCCTCTTTTTGAAGTCTTTCATTTTCAGCTTCTTTGTCAAGTCTTTTATTTTCAGCCTCTTTTTCAAGTCTTTTATTCTCAGCCTCTAGCTGTAGCTGGAGTTTTCTCTCCTCAGCTTCTGATTCCCTTTTTTGTTTTTCCATTTCCATTTGGAATCTTTTTTCATCCACCTGCCTCTGCAGTTTCTTTTGTTCAGCTTCCATTGCTTTATCATATCGAGCAGTTGCAAATTCTTCTAACTTATCACCAGTCTTCCCAAGCAATTTACCCTGCTCAATAAAGTGCTCAAATGTAGACATGTTGTCTAACATATGAGTCCAAAACCTGAAATAATTAACTAATTTATTTCAAACCTAAGTGTAACAAGTCTTAATTAAGCACTTGTATATTCACATCACATTATATTATCCCAGTCTCAGTGGGAAACAAGTCTCCAATCAAAGAACTTGTATATGAAATATCAACAATCAATTCTTGATCATAAGTGCACTTCTCATTCAATCGTGCACGACACTATTCCTCCTTCATTTATCATCAGTGTAGTAGTAACAGTGCATTAGCATAGCCCATTAACTAATTACTATAACTGTAAACAATGACTATGTAAACACATGCAGAATGTAAACATTGAAAATGTAAACAATGCAAACAATGTAAACAATAACAATGTAAACAATAAACAAGATCAGCAAACAATACAAAAACGTTCGCAGAAATCAACTAAAAATAAAAGCAGAAAATTAATGAAATATCACAAAAAATGTGACGATATCTGCGCTATAATAAAACAAAATACATGACACCACAGTGTATAAACAAAAATGTTGTATGAAATTAAATTATAGACAAGAGTAGGCTAACAAATACAAACAAATCAAAACAAAACTAAAGAATGCGAAATAATAACGAAAACAATATTAAAACATGTCATCACAGCTAACATAAATAGCAACAGAAGTCGCTTAGCAAATTCCAGTATCGGAAATTTGCAAACCCTACAGAAAACGCTCACAATAGACGACCTCTATGACGTGGCATAATCTAACGGAGACACCACCCAACCGAGAACCCGCTGAAATATAAACATATAAATATACAAATAACATATAGACATATAACATATAGAATGAGATGATACACAGAAGACTCAGCAGAAGTATAACGGCACAGTTTACATACAAACAGGCCACTTAACTTATAGGCTTCCAATCGTAGAACAGCAGAAAAACGGATGTCAATCAACGTCCTAAAGAGCGAAGCTCCAACGATGATGGCACATCTGAACTGCTTCCACTGCTAACACGATGGTACAAGAGCTTCTGAAAAACTGTGTGTTGAGTTGTTTCGGCACTTGACCTTCTAATCCAAAAGTAAGTTGATGGAAATCGGTACTTGGCCTTCTTCAGAAAACAACCCGTTTCAACCGGCACTTGACCTTCTCAAAAAACGACAGCACTGGAACCTTGACAGCAGCAACTTGCTTGACTTGCGTAAAAGATAACAGCAGTCCGAGTTATCCGGCAACATGTAACAACGCCGGGTACTGTCAAATTCTTGTTTCCGTCAAAAAGTTGAAATTTTGACTTTTACCGGGCAACGCCGAGTACTTTGAAAATTTTGAAGATGTTGACTGTATTGAAGAATGTTAATTTCTTGAAGGATGCTGATGAATCCTTGTTGAAAATGAAGTGGGTAAGGGACCCCGTGTTTGCTGGTACCAGAATCAAACCAGCTTATGGCCACCAAATGATGCGTGATGCCATATGATGATGGATGGTATCCGCATGTCTGGTTTTGTGTAGTGTGCAGATGTGTTCAGTCAAAACAATGTTCATACAAAAATAACAGGGCAATCCACATAGGACGTCAGTAAACTCACGACGTATAAAGTCAATGATTCTTGAAACAGCCGTTGACGTTTTTCTTCATTATTTATTGTGGACGCCACAGTGACAAAATGGTTACGCAAATGTGTAGGCACATCAAACAGTCATTATCACAGCAACATTCGATACAGCAATAGACGGTAGACAGCATTACAATGATGAGTCAGATGCATGTTATATTTCATAGTGCTGTAAATGTAGTCAGGTGAAAAACTCCATCCTTTTCTATAACAGCCAGGAGATAACCAGATGTATGAGATCAGTTCACTCTCCTTAGTCTGACTTCAGCAAGACAGACACGTCTGCCGAAGTATAAATAATGTCCTCAAAAATATCCTCTAGATAATAAAGGTTTTCCAAACCTAGTTCATTTAACAAAGTAGCAAGTAATGGTCCTTGGGACATGCATCAACCGATGCAGTACAATACAGCGACATGTGAGCTGGGGAAAACATCTCGTGACGACGACTTTCGAAGACAGGCTATGAATCGAAATCGCTCACGACCCAAAATCGATAGAGTTAATGAAAAAGTCAATTTACCTTGCTTTCATGAAATACACAGAAATATCACGCCTCCCGACATGTGGGAACCACTAGAGGTATTATCTCGAATAAACGAAATATCCATTAAGAGGACTACACATCCCTGACAGAACAAAAAATAGCGGAGATCCCCTCTTCAACGAGGCATCTCTTTCGCCATTCAAATCGCTCACTCCACTAGTGGTGGGCGGAAACCGATCGACCAAAAAACAAGACCAGTCATGCGCAGTCCAGCGCAAAAAGACCACAGCTCAAAACTTAACTGCATTCAATACCAACGCGGGAGACAAATGCTTACCGAGAAAAGTGACTATAAATTTCAAGCAGTTGTTGCCCTTGCGTTATAAAATAGATATTGTAATAAAACGATGTTGCGAGAATTTATCACGCAACAATTACCTTCAGCCCACTTTACAGAAACTGAAATTTATGACAAATATGTCTATATGAAACAGTTTGTTACTTCTCAGAAAATTAGTGAATGGAGTGCCATAAAAACATTGCTACCACAACATTGGATTGAAATGGTTTCCCACTTCAAAAACAATAATGTGACATTTTCAAATATTTTGAAGTTGGCAGAGTTTTTTTTGTTGCCTACCTTGAACAAATGCTACACAGAAAGAGTGTTTTCTTTGATGAACAGCTTATGGGCAAGTGATAAAACACAGCTGGGTGTTGACACTTTGAAAGCTAAGTTGACAACCAAAGTGAACTGTGGGGAAACATGTGTCGAGTTTTTTAAGATGCTGCTTGCAAAGAAGGACCTATCGATAAAAATCCACTCATCTGAAAAGTACAGTAACTCAGCTTCGCCTTAAGTAAAGATTATTGATGTTTTTCTCTCTTATTAGTTTAAGTAGTTAAACTGTTACAGTAAAATGTATGTTATTCAATGTTATTCAAATGTATATATAAAATGTATATTATTTTAAATTGACATCAACTTGATTTTTCCGGGACATGTCCCGACTTTTGACCTTTTCTTTACCCTTTTGTCCCGATTTTTTGCATTGAAATAGGTCAAATCTACTATTTTGTCCCGGATTAGGGTTTTGAAAATATGGTCACCTTAAATATACACCACCTTGAAAAAGTGATATAAGCATTTTTCAGCACTAAAGAACCATTGTGTACATTAATGGTGAACAGTTTATGTGTATTCTGTGGATATGTAATGAAACATGCTAAATCAAGCCAGGTTTTTGTTAAAAACATTAGGACTTTAAGGCAGGATCCAACTACTATTTAAATCAACTACGCAGACTTTACCCTATATTCCCGTTTACAAATAAAATCCATAGTTATTAAAATATAAAAAGAAAACTAAAATATCAATACCAGCTACACTAGATCTCAAAATGGCAACAAAAGAACATACAAATCCTACTCAGAGATGGTGGAACCAAATACAAAAGCAGGGAAGAAATATATAAAAACAGCAAGAAGAACAAACCCAACAAAGTTGGCAGACTACAAAAATGAAGAAAGCAAGGGTTTACATTAGGAAAGATTAGGAAAAACAACAACACATTTCAGTAAGGTATATATAACAAAATAAGCTAAATACCAAAAAAAAAAAACAACAGTACAAACCAGGAAGAAATAGAAACATTGCCCAAGAAGAGCCTGTGCTCATAAGGTTAAAAAAAATCTCAGCAAGCAGTCAATTCATTTTAATTTTACTACCAGATAATAAATTAATAAACACCATTGAAACAATATTCACCCATGTGTTACCGGGGCCCACAAGGGGAGCAAAGAATAGTAACACTATTCCCTGCTATGCATGTCGTATAAAGCGACTAAGGAAGGTTGGGCATGGGGCTGGTTACCCCATCCTGTAAAAAATTTAAACCACAAAAAACTTCAACAAACATGGACAAGTCAATTAAGGAAAATAAAACACAGCCATCCAAGACAGGGGAAGGTCCTCTCGCAGGGAGGCGTATGATGCAACACAGAGAAAGCCGAAAGGAGTTTGTGTTATTGACTAACCTTCTTTCTTCTAGAACTTCCAGATTTGGCACCTGGAATGTTCGGACATTAAACGAACAAGGGAAAGTGGCACAAGTAGCAGCAGAAATGAGGGAATATAAAATCGAGGTTCTGGGAATGAGTGAAACAAAGTGGAAAGGGGTAGACAAGACGAAAGTTCACACCACAGTGAAGGTGTAGCTCTTATGTTATCTAAAGAAGCACAGAAAGCACTCATTGAATGGGAAGCCGTTGGACCCAGAATAATAACAGCTACTTTTAAAACAGCTAAATAGAAAATAAATGTAAATGTCATCCAATGTTATGTACCAACTAATGACAAAGAAGAGTCTGTGAAAGGAGCATTTTATACTAGACTACAGGAAATTATGGAAAAAGTAAAAAGAAGAGACATCACAATTTTGATGGGTGACATGAATGCAAAGATAGGTACAGTCAAAATTCGGCGTTGAAGAAGTCATGGGAAAACATGGGCTAGGAATAATGAATGAAAATGGGGAACTATTCTCAAACTTCTGTGCTTCAAATCAACTGGCTATAGGAGGAAGCATGTTTCCACATAAGAGAATACACAAGGCAACATGGATATCACCAGACCATAGAAAAGAAAATCAGATTGATCATATATGCATAAACAAGAAATTTAGATCATCATTGCAAGATGTAAAGGTTTATAGAGGAGCAGATGTGGCATCAGATCACCACCTTCTGATAGCCAAAGTAAAAATGAAACTCAAGAGATATGCAACAATGCAAAATTATAGACAACAATTTAATGTAGGACATCTAAGAAATCAAGAAACAAAAGACAAATTTGCGGTCACAATATCCAACAAATTCCAAGTGCTACAACAGCTGTAAGATGTAGAGAATACAGAAGAATATTGGCAGCAAATCAAAACTGTATGGAATGAGACGTGAAGAAATACTGGGGAAAAGGGAGCGATAACAAAAAGCATGGATAACAACAAAAACCATCAATAAGATAAAAGACAGAAAAAACAAGAAAGCAGATTTAAACACAAGCAAAACCAGAAGTTCCAAAGCCAATGCTCAAGAAGTGTACACAAAAGCAAACAAAGAAGTAAAAAGATGTAACAAAAGAGACAAGAGGAAGTATATTGAGGAGTTGGCAAGAGAGACAGAAGATGCTGCAGCCAAAGGAAATATGAGAGAACTGTATAACAGCACAAGGAAGGTAACAGGGAAATACAAGCAAACAAGTTGCCTCATAAAAGACAAGAATGGAAAACTGCTCAGCAATATACAAGAGCAAACAAATAGGTGGACAGAATATTTTGAGGACCTTCTCAATAGACCAGCTCCACAAAACCCCCCCGGACATCCAGCCAGCAGAAGAAGAGCTACAAATTAACGGTGAAAGACCAACGAAGGAAGAAATAAAGAAAGCCATAAAGCTTCTAAGAGATGAAAAAGCGTCTGGACCTGATGGCATTCCAGCAGAGGCCATCAAAGCAGATATCAACACGGCTACAGAGATGTTATATAAATTACTTGGTAAAGTCTGGGAAAAGGAAGAGATACCAGCAGAATGGAAGGAAGGATATCTGGTTAAGTTGTCTAAGAAGGAAAATTTACAAGAGTGCACAAATTATAGAGGAATAATGTTACTATCAGTGCCAGCAAAAGTATTAAACAGAATCATCCTTGAGAGATTAAAAGAGTCCATAGACAAGCAACTGAGAGATGAACAAGCAGGTTTTCGACAAAACAGATCTTGTACAGACCAGATAGCCATATTGAGAATAATAGTTGAACAAAGTCTGGAATGGAATTCACCACTTTACTTTGGATTTGTGGACTATCAAAAGGCATTTGACAGTGTAGACAAGTGAATCACTTTTGAAACTGATGAGGCATTATGGAGTTCCCATTAAGATCATTAACTTTAATAAGGAAGACCTATGAAGACATGACATGCAGAGTTCTTCATGAAGGACAACTTACAGAACCGTTTAGTATAAGAACAGGAGTGAGACAGGGATGCCTCTTATCTCCATTTCTTTTCTTACTAGCAATAGATTGGGTTATGAAAACATTGACATCACACAACAGAAATGGAATCCAGTGGAATCTGACTGAACAGCTTGATGATCTGGATTTTGCAGATGACTTAGCTCTTCTGTCCCATAACCATAATCAGATGCAAAAGAAAATGAAAATTCTTGATGAGAGGTCACAACAAGTGGGCCTGAAAATACACAGGGAAAAGACAAAGATTATGAGAATAAATGCAATAAATGATAACACGATTGAACTTGAAGAAACACCACTAAAGGATGTAGAATCGTACAGATATCTTGGTAGTAATATAGACAAAGTTGGAGGGACAAACAATGATATCAAAATAAGAATACAAAAAGCAAGAGGCGCTTTCATTGCATTGGGAAACATATGGAGGTCAAGAGAAATCAAGCCTAACATGAAAATAAGAATCTTCAACTCCAATGTCAAGTCAGTCCTATTGTATGGTCCGAGACACGGAGAGCAACAAAAACAACAACTAAAAAGCTGCAGACTTTTATAAACGGGTGCTTGCGTAGAATAGAAGGATTGAAATGGTATGTCACAAATGTGGAATTGATGACAAGAACCAGACAAGTGCCAGGGAAACAAGAGCTGAGAAGAAGACGCTGGCGATGGATAGGACACACATTGAAGAGACCTTGTTCTGGAATCCACAGGGAAAGAGAGGCAGAGGTAGACCAAAAAACACATGGAGCTGGAGACAGAGGTGAAAATGATGAGGAAAACTTGGAAAGAACTTGAGCGGATGGCACGGGATAGGAAGACTTGGCATGTGTTTGTTGAAGGCCTATGCTCCTCGGGGAGCTAAAGGGTATTGATTGATTGATTGATGTAGAACCAGCTCCAAATGTAGAAACTGTGCTGGAGGGCATGCATGTGGCCAATGCAGTAAAGCCAAAATGACAAAAATTACGAGAGATAAACTTGAACAGAAAGTGTGTCACACTGCAAAATTCTACGGAAGCTCAGATTATCAAGCAGCCAAAATATTACTCAAACAAACAGCAGAGAAAAATATGCCACTTAAATTAGCAATTGGGCAGCAAGAAACAATAAGAAAGTACCAAGGAGCACAAAAAGGCAATATCCAAATGCAAAAAATGAAAGCAATAAAATGTAACGAAATACTATAACAAGAAAAACACCCTCAAGAGAATCAAGATAAAAAAATCACATGTGAAAAAAAAGCAGAAATAGTTTTAGAAGACATCTTAAGGACCCAACAGGAAATAACCAAAGATGTTACCAAGCTGTCAGAAGTGAAAGAAGAAAATGAGGAAATACCGAAAAGGATTTAAACATAAATAAAACTATCACCAAAGAAAAAAAAAAAAAAAATTGAACAAGACTTAGAACAGACATGGAAAGAAGAAGCCAATAACAATATAAATGTAAGTCAAAAAATTCCTAGACTCTAGATCATTTCAAACAGACCTTTCACCAACTGCTAAGAAAGAATCTTGAAGAAATCGTGAAAACAGAAGCAAAGAAAAATTGTTGAAGGATAGCATAATTTGAAAAATCCCCACAGAAATTTAGTCAAAAATCCACAATAGACTAAATATAAAGCAAATTATCTTAAAAAGGTAAAAAAAGGTAAAGGATCCCGTTACACTCCCATTGAGGCATATTGGGAATATGGTTTTAGGCCCATATTTTCTTGATTATTGGCACACTAGGGCTGATGTGGTCAGCATCATGCTGGCCGCCTTAACCTTCCCAGAGTTGTTCTGGTACCCAATTTTTGAGGCTGGGTTGACCCCGGAACCGTTTGTGGTCTAAAAAATCCCACCTCATCTGGGGATTGAACCATGGACCACCGAGCTAGGAAGCCAGTGCACTAACCACTGTGCTACCGCGGCTAAATTATCTTAAACTAACTACATAACTGAACAATCTAATTGAAAACAAAAGTACCAAAGTAATAATGGAAAATCACAGAAGTGCAAAAAAAAAAAAATACCATATATCAATTTTAGGTCAGTATGCAGAATTTTGCCACAGAAAGACGCTTATGTGGCCTAAAGGCAGATTCAACAACACTGCATACACCACACATGGAAATAATAAACGTATACTGTTCCAGTATAGGAAACAAATCGTTGGACAGAAATAAAAGTACATTCTTTGCTTTTAAATTGTGCTTTATTGTAATCATAATTGTGTGATTTAAAGTATATTGACACATTCCACTAAAGAGTCCACCAGAGTATTTTGTCAGTTTGCTCTATAAGTGACAAAAAGCTTGATCTTGTGAGATATATCTGCACACCCACCTACACACACACTCAGAGAAAGCGGAGAGAGAAATGCATAAGCATTCTTATATTACATATTTCATTAAATATTTTCTTTTCTATAACTGATTACTTGATGTGCATTAAAACTAAAATTTCTTATTCAGCAATCCCATGCATGTTTGCTAAAATTTTACTGTAATAAATGTGATTATATATTAAATGCAACAGTAACATTTGTTTGTAAGACGTTTGCTGGAATTTTTTCTAAGTATAACAGCTCAGGAACACTTACAAAACAAAAAGAAATATGATGTCTTAATTTTATCCATGCTGCTCCTTATGTTTAAGCAATCTATCTTCTAGTCATTTATTTCCTCAGCTGTGGACACCATCCTAAAGAGAGGAGACACAGTGCTCATCAGTGATGTGTCTGTTAGAGTGAAACGCTACTTTGATTCTCTTGAAGAGAAGCCAAGTGTCATATCACATAGAAAAACATCTAAAGCAAATGCAGAAACTGTCAGTGATGACCAAACAGCTTCAGTTGATTTACCACAGAATGAATCTTTGTTTGAGAAACCAGAAAATAAAACAATGCCCAGTGTCAAACCACGAAGAAAAACATCTAAAGCAAATGCAGAAACTGTCAGTGATGAACAAACAGCTTCAGTTGATGATTTATCAGAGAATGAATCTTTGTTTGAGAAACCAGAAAATAAAACGATGCCCAGTGTCAAACCACAAAGAAAAACATCTAAAGCAAATGCAGAAACTGTCAGTGATGACCAAACAGCTTCAGTTGATGATTTACCAGAGAATGAATCTTTGTTTGAGAAACCAGAAAATAAAAAGAAGCCGCCAAGTGTCAAACCCAAACCTCAAAGAAAAACATTTAAAGCAAATGCAGACATCATCAGTGATGACCAGACAGCTTCAGTTGCTGATTTACCAGAGAATGAATCTTTGTTTGAGAAACCAGAAAATAGAAAGACGCCAAGTGTCAAACCACAAATAAAAACATCTAAAGCAAATGCAGAAACTGTCAGTGCAGAAACCATTAGTGATAACCTAACAGCTTCAGTTGATGATTTACCAGAGAATGAATCTTTGTTTGAGAAACCAGAAAATAGAAAGATGCCAAGTGTCAGACTACAAATAAAAACATCTAAAGCAAATGCAGAAACTGTCAGTGCAGAAACCATTAGTGATGACCAAACAGCTTCAGTTGATGATTTACCAGAGAATGAATCTTTGTTTGAGAAACCAGAAAATACAAAGAAGCCACCAAGTGTCAAACCACAAATAAAAACATCTAAAGCAAATGCAGAAACTGTCAGTGCAGAAACCATTAGTGATGACCAAACAGCTTCAGTTGATGATTTACCAGAGAATGAATCTTTGTTTGAGAAACCAGAAATAAGAAAGACACCAAATGTCAAACCACTAATAAAAACATCTAAAGCAAATGCAGAAACTGTCAGTGCAGAAACCATTAGTGATAACCAAACAGCTTCAGTTGATGATTTACCAGAGAATGAATCTTTGTTTGAGAAACCAGAAAATAGAAAGACGCCAAGTGTCAAACAAAAAATAAAAACATCTAAAGCAAATGCAGAAACTGTCAGTGCAGAAACCATTAGTGATGACCAAACAGCTTCAGTTGATGATTTACCAGAGAATGAATCTTTGTTTGAGAAACCAGAAAATAGAAAGACGCCAAGTGTCAAACCACAAATAAAAACATCTAAAGCAAATGAAGAAACTGTCAGTGCAGAAAGCATTAGTGATAACCTAACAGCTTCAGTTGATGATTTACCAGAGAATGAATCTTTGTTTGAGAAACCAGAAAATAGAAAGACACCAAGTGTCAAACCACAAATAAAAACATCTAAAGCAAATGCAGAAACTGTCAGTGCAGAAACCATTAGTGATGACCAAACAGCTTCAGTTGATGATTTACCAGAGAATAAATCTTTGTTTGAGAAACCAGAAAATAAGAAGAAGCCACCAAGTGTCAAACCCAAACCACAAAGAAAAACATTTAAAGCAAATGCAGAAACTGTCAGTGCAGAAACCATTAGTGATGACCAAACAGCTTCAGTTGATGATTTACCAGAGAATGAATCTTTGTTTGAGAAACCAGAAAATAGAAAGACGCCAAGTGTCAAACCACAAATAAAAACATCTAAAGCAAATGCAGAAACTGTCAGTGCAGAAACCATTAGTGATGACCAAACAGCTTCAGTTGATGATTTACCAGAGAATGAATCTTTGTTTGAGAAACCAGAAAATAGAAAGACGCCAAGTGTCAAACCACAAATAAAAACATCTAAAGCAAATGCAGAAACTGTCAGTGCAGAAACCATTTGTGATGACCAAACAGCTTCAGTTGATGATTTACCAGAGAATGAATCTTTGTTTGAGAAACCAGAAAATACAAAGAAGCCACCAAGTGTCAAACCCAAACCACAAAGAACAAAAATAGAAAGACACCAAGTTTAAAGCAAAAAAACATGCAGAAAATGTCAGTGCAGAAACCATTAGTGATAACCTAACAGCTTCAGTTGATGATTTACCAGAGAATGAATCTTTGTTTGAGAAACCAGAAAATAGAAAGACGCCAAGTGTCAAACCACAAATAAAAACATCTAAAGCAAATGCAGAAACTGTCAGTGCAGAAACCATTAGTGATAACCTAACAGCTTCAGTTGATGATTTACCAGAGAATGAATCTTTGTTTGAGAAACCAGAAAATAGAAAGACGCCAAGTGTCAAACCACAAATAAAAACATCTAAAGCAAATGCAGAAACTGTCAGTGCAGAAACCATTAGTGATGACCAAACAGCTACAGTTGATGATGTAGCGGAGAATGAAACTGTGTTTGAGAAACCAGAAAATAGAAAGACGCCAAGTGTCAAACCACAAATAAAAACATCTAAAGCAAATGCAGAAACTGTCAGTGCAGAAACCATTAGTGATGACCAAACAGCTTCAGTTGATGATTTACCAGAGAATGAATCTTTGTTTGAGAAACCAGAAAATACAAAGAAGCCACCAAGTGTCAAACCCAAACCACAAAGAAAAACATTTAAAGCAAATGCACAAACTGTCAGTGCAGAAACCATTAGTGATAACCTAACAGCTTCAGTTGATGATTTACCAGAGAATGAATCTTTGTTTGAGAAACCAGAAAATAGAAAGACGCCAAGTGTGAAACCACAAATAAAAACATCTAAAGCAAATGCAGAAACTGTCAGTGCAGAAACCATTATTAGTGATGACCAAACAGCTTCAGTTGATTTACCAGAGAATGTATCTTTGTTTGAGAAACCAGAAAATAGAAAGACACCAAGTGTCAAATCACAAATAAAAACATCTAAAGCAAATGCAGAAACTGTCAGTGCAGAAACCATTAGTGATGACCAAACAGCTTCAGTTGATGATTTACCAGAGAATGAATCTTTGTTTGAGAAACCAGAAAATAGAAAGACGCCAAGTGTCAAACCACAAATAAAAACATCTAAAGCAAATGCAGAAACTGTCAGTGCAGAAACCATTAGTGATGACCAAACAGCTTCAGTTGATGATTTACCAGAGAATGAATCTTTGTTTGAGAAACCAGAAAATAAAATACTCAAATATGTCAAGGGGAGCTCACTGAGAAAATATCTCAAAGAACCATGGAAGAAAACCATTAAGGCAAAAGTGTCAGATGTTACTAAAGGCAAAGATTTTTATGAAATCTATTTTGAAGATCCAAGAATATCTCAGGGGTCATTCTATGAGGACAGCCTACTGCTTGATGGCTTGAACAGAAATCTTTATGTGACATTCTGTACCAGAAAAGGTAATGAAATTTGCTAATTTTTGTGTGTGACTGTAAGTAAACTAGATGAAGAGGTAGATAGCATACCAAATTACAGTTTTGCAATTACACAATGTATCTTAAGGAAGATCTCATAACTGTCTTCTTCTTCTTCGATCCTTAACCACCGACCATCAAAGCAGTCAGTGGCCATCACGCCTAGTGGCGTCTTGTCATAACTGTCTACTCATGATTATTTTGCAAGAATCATTTGAACTTTTTTGTCGGATCCAACACGAAAATAAGAATCTTCAACTCAAATGTGAAGTCAGTCCTATTGTATGGCTCTGAGACATGGAGAACAACAAAGATAACAACCAAAAAGCTACAGACTTTCATAAATGGGTGCTTGCGTAGAATAGAGTGATTAAAATGGTATGACAAGGTTACCAACGTGGAACTGATGACAAGAAATAGATAAGTGCCAGTGGAACAAGAGATGAGAAGAAGATGATGGCGATGGATAGGACACACACTGAGGAAACCTGTTGATAGCATTACAAGGCAGTCCTTGTTCTGGAACCCCCAGGGAAAGAGAGGCAGAGGTAGACCAAGAAGCACATGGAGAAGAGAGCTGGAAACAGGTGAAAATGATGAGGAGAATGTGGAAAGAACTTGAGATGATGGCACGTGACAGGAGGACTTGGCATCTGTTTGTTGAAGGTCTATGCTCCTTTGGGAGTGGAGGGTTATGAATGAATGAAAAAAAAAAAAAAAATATATATATAAATATATATAAATATATATATATATAAATATATATATATATATATATATATATTGTCACAGTATAATATCTACACCTTCATGACATTGTCCTCTAAGCTCGTATCAAACTGCGAGAGGTCACACAATCAACATGCTTGTAAATGCCATTCACAAAGTGTACACGAAGGCTTGCTGACAATCTCCCTTTTAATAATAACAATGCTACATGTATGAATGCAATAACAACAGCACTAAATTGTCAGCAATAACCATATGGCTGGACCACCAATTCCTACTACCATCGGAATATAAAACAAGGCTGTACAAAAGCCAGCAACCATAAAGAGAGCACGATTAATATGCAATGCGGCTTCTAAAGCCGGCCAACTGACATCTTTCTCTGTCAGGCTTCCTGTTCACTCCATTCCATTGCACCCCTTTGCACCATTTTCTTTTAAAGCTGATGTGCGCACCAAAATATATGTTTATTCCACCAAAGCCCATGTGCGCAACAAAAGATATTATGTGACATCTACCCCCTTCCCCAGAAAAGAAAACGGAGTTTTCTTCTCCCTAAGAGTAGTAGATTGCACACCAAACAACAAAATACATGACAAAAATATAAAAAATTGACACCGGTGTACGTATACGTCGTGCCTACGAACACATATAACTCATGTCCCAAAAATTACAATCTAGACAGAGCATCTGCCACGACATTAAGTCTACCCTCTAATGGGATAATTGTGAACTGGAACTGTTGTAGCAATAAGGCCCAATGAGTTAACCGTGAGCTTGTCGACTTCGAAGATTTCAAAAACAGTAAAGGTCGATGATCTGTCTGAAGTATAAACTGGGACCCTATCAAGTATCGGGACAGTTTTGACACTGCCCATATTATAGCCAGGCATTCCCTTTCTATTGTGGAGCACATGGTCTCCGCCGGTAACAGTTTCCGACTAACATACATCTTAGGATGTAGTGTACCCTCGTGGTCTTGCATAAGACATGCGCCAATGCTCACAGATGACGCGTCGGTCCGCAGTATAAAGGGTTTGCTCAAATCAGGCAAAAGAAGGATTGGTCGTCTGGAAAATACGAGGGGCGTTCAGAAAGTAATGCACCACATCGTTTTTCTCAGGAGCTGTTTATCCAAAAAGCATGAAATTCATACACAATATACATGGATATGTCATGTAAACATCGGTTTTATTCAACATATAATCCCCATCAATTTGTACGGCTTTATGTCAGCGCGAAACAAGTGCATGTATTCCTAACCCGTACCAGATTTTGTCTTGATCATGTAGCCATTTCTTCGCTTCATGAATCACTCCTTCATCATCTTCAAACCTTGTCCCACGGAGTGCATCTTTACGTGGACCAAATAGAAGAAAATGAGAGGGTACCAAATCGGGACTATAGGGTGGATGGGGTAGTACAGTCCAACCCAATTTGGTGATTGCTTCCCGTGTTGCCAGACTTGTGTGAGGTCGCGCATTGTCGTGAAGGAGAAGCAGGTCTGTTGGATTCTTGTGCGGCCGAACTCTGCGAAAATGTTGATTGAGTTTTTTCAATGTCTTAATGTAAGCTTGCAAATTGATTGTCTCTCCTCTTGGCATAACGTCCACAAGAATCATACCTTCAATGTCCCAAAAGACAGTGATCATGACCTTTCCAGCTGAAGGAATTGTCTTGAATTTCTTTCTTCGTGGTGATTGCGGATGATGCCACTCCATTGACTGTCTTTTTGTCTCAGGTTCAAAATGATGTGCCCAGGTTTCGTCACGTGTAACGATCTTAGCCAAAACGTTCTCTCCATCAGCATTGAAACGCTCCAACAATTCAGAAGAAATTGCTTTCCTTTGCAATCGGTGGTCATTTGTGAGACTTCGAAAAGCCCATCTTGCGCAAACCTTAGAAATTCCGTGAGTTTTAATAACTGCATTTGCACTACCAATGCTGACTGACAGCTGTAAGGCCAATTGTTGAGTAGTGATTCGCCTATCAGTAAGAATAATGCCCTCAATGCATTTCAACATTTCTGCGTTGGTGGCCTTGGCAGGACGTCCACAGCGCGGCCGATCAAGCAGCTCCGTATCTCCACTTCCTGATTCTTTGATTCTCTGAACCCAGCGACTGATTGTACTCCTGTCGACTGCAAAACTTCCATACACATCACATAGACGCTTGTGAATGTTCACTACAGTTTCCTTCTCTGCAACGCGAAATTCTTTCACAATTCGCTGCTTAAAACGCAAGTTGCTAACACGCTCCATTTCAACGGTTTAGGGCAGCCGTATTATTTGGCCGGTTGAAGTGCAGTTTGGTGCACACAATTGGCACATGCCACATTTGAAGTGTGCAAAATTTCATGCTTCTATCTTCATTATTAGCTGAGAAAAACGATGTGGTGCAATACTTTCTGAACGCCCCTCGTTGTAATATGAATACATTAAAGTACGAACCACACATTGTAATATAATGCGAATCTTGACATGTACGATATTCTGTAAATAAACATGGCAACGAATTGAACATGCTTTTACTGAGTCCCTTCTGAAACGTGTGTGCTTGTGTAGATGACGAGGTAATGATTATATACATACACCATAACATTACATGGTGGCAGCGGTCGATACCGGACTGACGCAAAACAGCTACACGATAACACGTGAGTACAGTTTATTCGGCTAATTTTCGTCATCGAGGTCAGCCATGGCGGCAAAACAATATCGCAACGCACCGCAAATGAGATTCGCCGGTCAAGATGATAAGAGTGAAGCTTTCTTGTTATGGCGCCAACGCATAGATCTATATTCCAAGACCACTGGTCTGGAAGGACAAACCCTAACTCCATATATCCTAGAAGCATTGGACGATGAAGGTTTGAAAATCTACAACAGTTTTGCTACCGCCATGCCGGTTGAGTCGGCAACCGACCCCGTAGCCATATTGGACGAATTTGAAAAGCGTCTGATCATAAAGCACACAAACTTTAGAGCGGCAAGATTAGAGCTTCACCACCTGCGACAGAAACGTGGTGAAAGCCTAGATGATTTCTTCACTCGCATTAAGGAGAAAACAAGAGTATGTAAATTTAGCAACGAAGAAGAAAAAGAGCGAATTATTGAACAGATTCTTCTTAGCACACCAATGCCAGAAATTCCAGAAATGGCTACTGAGCCAGAGTGATACGCTAACTTTACAACAACTTCTGGATGAAGGCAGGAAACACGAGGCACAAGCACTAAACATTAAACAAATTCAGCAAGGTACATTAGCAGCCCAGGTGGATGCAGTGAAAAGCTATAAACCTAGACACAACAAAGCAACTGGTTCGAAACAACAAGAAAAACACAACACAAGCAGAGGTGCTATGTGTAAATGTTGTGGCCTAAACCACATACAAAAACCACTGTCCAGCTAAAGACTCTACATGTCATTACTGCAGAAAGAGGGGCCACTGGATAAAATTATGTTTCAAGAGGAAACAAGACAGTGCTCAACACAAACTTCACAGCAGAAAGTCGTCAAAACAAACACACTCTATGATGACTGAGGACCTTGACTCCAGTGAAGAAAGTGATCCTTCCACTTTTGATACTGTGAAGATACTAACTTTCAGTAATGAACCAAAGAGAACGCAGGCTTTCTGCAAGGTACAATTCCGAATACCAGGAATTAAAAGGCACAAAGAAAGAATATTCGGTTCAAGATAGACACAGGTGCCCAAGGTAACACTCTACCCTTAAGAATATTCAGACAGATCATGCCTGACAAGGTGGATAAGCAAGGATTTCCCACAAGGGATGTAAAAAGTAGGAGTGGCAGGACAAAGCTAAGAGCTTACAATGGAACAAGTATAGACTGTTTCGGAGCAGTAACACTTGAATGTTTATACAGAGACTCTGAATGGACATCGTCAACATTTTACTTGGTAGATGTTGAAGGACCTGCAATTTTGGGTTTACCAATGTGCGAAAAGCTGAGTGTGGTAACTATTAACAACATTAAAGCTGACAAAAAAAGAACATCTTACTCTACACGTCACTGGAGTAGATGACCTTAAACAGCGATTCCCAGAACAGTTCGACAGAATAGGCAAACTTCCAGGAAAGGCAAGATTCTTTTTAAAAGACAACGCTGAGCCAAAGATAGACCCACCTAGAAAGTATCCTATACATGTTAAACAGAAACTTGCCACAGAACTAGAAAAGATGGTGCAGAATGATGTTATTAGAAAGGTTGAAGAGCATTCTGATTGGTGTAGTAGTATCACAACCGTTCTGAAGCAGGATGGTTCTCTTCGGGTTTGCCTTGACCCAAAACACTTAAACAACAGTCTAAAGCGCTGTCCACACATTTCTTTTCAACCGCCCATTTACAATTCTCTCAGATCATAAGCCACTTGAGATGATTCATAAAAAACCAATAGCTTCAGCACCACCACGACTACAAGCTCTGTTATTGGAAACACAAGGTTATGATTTTAATATTCAGTATATCCCAGGAGAGGATATAGGTCTTGCAGATGCTCTCAGCAGATTACCAAACCCCAACAAGACAGCAGATCTTACCCCAAACATCAAAGTTGATTTTGTCAAGTTTAGCGATAATCGGCTTGAACACATCAGAGAAGACACAATGAGAGATCCTATCCTTAACTCTCTCAAAGAACTGATATACCATGGATGGCCAAGCTCTATCAGGGAAATTCCAACACACATCCGTCCATACTACTCGATGAGGGACGAGTTAAGCATCGAAGATGGTCTGATCCTTAAAGGAGATCGCATTGTTGTACCAGAAACACAACGCGATATCATCCTTAAACAGCTCCATAATAGTCACCTTGGTATTGTGAAGACACAACTGAGAGCAAAGAAAGATGTTTACTGGCCACAGATAAACAAGGACCTAGAAACACTATGTAAAAACTGTTCAATTTGCCAAGAACATGCAAATAGGCAGTGCAGAGAACCTCTCATACCATCAGACATACCATTGAGCCCTTGGAGCATTATAGGAACTGATATTTTCTCAATCGACAATAATGACTATCTTATTATTGCTGATTACTACAGCAAATTTCCCATCATTGAGAAACTTCCACAACCCTCACCATCAGCTGTTATTGCAGACATTACAAAGAAGTATTGCAGCATGTTTGGCATCCCAGATGAAATTAGATCAGACAACGGTCCACATTTCTCAGGTCAAGCATACAGAAACTTCACTAAGGACTGGAAGATCAAACACACAACATCATCACCTAGATACCCTAAATCTAATGGTTTCATTGAGAGACAGATACAAACTATCAAGTCAATCATGAAGAAAACAAGAACAGAGGATGTACACCTAGCACTTTGAGATGGAGAACAACACCGGTAGACAGTAAGATCGACAGTCCAGCAGAACTTATGTTTGATAGAAGAATTAAAGACCTCCTACCATCTAAGGTCCACTTCCGTCCACAACATAGAGACAGCACATATGATCAATTTCAGCATCGTCAGCAAGTTCAGAAATTCAACTATGACAAATGTGCTAAAGACTTACCACCATTATATCCTGGTCAGCATGTGACTACCTACAACCACAACAATGACACATGGTCAAAAGCAACAATCATTTCCAGAAACCCTGAACCCAGGAGCTATACTTTAAGACCAGACAGCAGCAGCAACCTCCTGAGGCGAAACAGAGTGGACATAAGAGAAATCCCACAGAATACAACAGAACAGAGAATTCCCATGCTTTCAACAGACAATGCAGTAACTCCAGACTTTGGTGCCCCACAAAACCAACAAGCGCCAAGGCCGAAATCACAACCAACTCAAGCTAAACCAGGGACTTCCGCAGAACCACCAGCACTTTACACCACTCGTTCTGGCCGTACAGTGACACCTCCCAGCCGATACAGACAGTGACATATATATACTCACACTGAGCATTACACATACTTATCCTTTCTCACATGAAACATTTCGTTGGAAATGTTTACACACATTTTTTTTTTCAAAAAAGGGGGGATGTAATATGAATACATTAAAGTACGAACCACACATTGTAATATAATGCGAATCTTGACATGTACGATATTCTGTAAATAAACATGGCAACGAATTGAACATGCTTTTACTGAGTCCCTTCTGAAACGTGTGTGCTTGTGTAGATGACGAGGTAATGATTATATACATACATCATAACATTACACTCGTAACTCCTTGATTTTTGATAACGCTTTCTCGCATTCTGCCGACCATACAACCCTGTTAGGCATCCCTTTACTAGTAAGAGAGGTTAAAGCATCAGAAATTGTAGAATGGAGAAATGATCCCCAACCGTAACATGTCATCTAGTTCTTTTTCAATCGCCGACTTGAAATGTAATGGCTGCGGATACGGCTTCACTCTGATCGGTTGGTCGTCCGTCAGGATGATATTGTGGCAGATCAAGTCGGTACGTCCTGGCAAATCAGTGAGAACATCCTTAAACTCTCCAATGACCGATCGAGCCTCAGATTTCTGTGTTATCGTTAGGCCGTCACATATCTGCACATTCTCCCCAGACTCAGAAGGAGCAAGGGGAACGAGAGACAGCTGGAGATTAATATCATCTCCTATGTCACGCAATTCATTAATGACCACAGAACATGCCATCTTCGGGGTCTCCCCAGACAACCTAGTGTCCACCCCTTTTAGAGCCTCTGGCCGTTCTATATAAGGTTTTAACATATTAATGTGGAATACCTTCTCCTTGTTCCGAACCTGTATTAAATAATCAACATCCGTTACCCTCTTAAGCACCTTAAACGGTCCCTGCCATGTAATGCTCAAACGGTCTTCCTTTGATGGCAGAAGAAGCCATACCTCTTCACCGGGAACCAAGAACAGTAATTTGGATCCGCGGTTAGCATATTGCCTATACCGCGCCCCCGCCACGGATAAATTATCACGTGCCACGGCACACGCTTTGACAATATGGTCACGCAATCAACATACTTGTAAACGCCATTCACAAAGTGTACACGAAGGCGTGCTGACAATCTCCCTTTTAATAATAACAATGCTACATGTACGAATGCAATAACAACAGCACTAAATTGTCAGCAATAACCATATGGCTGGACCACCAATTCCTACTACCATCGGAATATAAAGCAAGGCTGTACAAAAGCCAGCAACCATAAAGAGAGCACGATTAATATGCAATGTGGCTTCTAAAGCCGGCCAACTGACATCTTTCTCTGTCAGGCTTCCTGTTCACTCCATTCCATTGCACCCCTTTGCACCATTTTCTTTTAAAGCTGATGTGCGCACCAAAATATATGTTTATTCCACCAAAGCCCATGTGCGCAACAAAAGATATTATGTGACATATATATATATATATATATATATATATATATATATATATATATATATATATATATATATATATATATATATATATATATATATATATACTGAAGCACATTAAAAATGCACCACCTGTATAATCCAGGAACAGAGTGTGAAATGTAAATATAAGTGTTTACAAGTTTACATATTTGGAATCTTTATTCATTTTCTTATGAATCCATGCTGGTCATTAATTTGAACATTTGATTGTTATGAAATTCATTGCATTCTGTGCAGGCAAGGGAGAAAACCAAAAATGCAACCAATAAAAAAATTCATTCACACTATCCTCAGTATCTGGTATGTCCACCGTGTGCTTGCAAACAAGCTTGGCAGCGGCTCCGCGTGGAACGCACAAGTCTCTGAAGGAAATTCCGGGGAATCAAGTCCCATTCACTTGTAAGAGCAGCTTCGAGCTGTTGCAGATTAGCTGGAGAACCTTGCCTGTAGACTCTGTGTCTAAGCTCGTCCCACAGATGTTCTGTAGGGGACATGTATGGTGATAGGGCAGGCCAATCAATCGTCACAATGTTCTGCTGCTGTAGATATTGCTGCGTAATGCATGCGGTGTGCGCACGTGCGTTATCCTGCTGGAGAAGCTGCAAGTCTGGATAATTTGTGAACGCAGGAGCAACCAATGCATCCAGAACCTCATCTCGATATGTCACAGCATTAACATTTCCACGGAAGATGTGAAGAGGCAAGCGATGGTGAAAATTGAATAATCCCCAAATGTGAATACTGCCACCTCCAAATCGATTGTGCTGACGAACACAGCAATCTGCAAAGCGCTCTCCACACTGTCGCCAAATCCGCATACGTCCATCAGCAAAGGATATGTTGAATCTGCTCTCGTCTGTGAATAGGACAGCATTCACTGCAGTCTAGTCCATCTGACATGTTGCTCTGCCCATTGCAGGCGCTGCTGATGATGTCTGTGAGTCAAGTTTGGCCCAACATAAGGTCATCTTGCAGTAAGGCCTGTATCTCTGAGTCGTCGTATGACTGTCATTCGAGAGACTTGCCCACGTCTACACACTATTGCTCTTGCTGTTTGACTTGCCGGGAGAGAACGATTCCTTAGGTGACTCAGCACAATATGATGATCTTGCGCAGGGGTAGTAACTCGTGGTTGGCCACTCCGAAGTCTATCCCGGGCACTGCCAGCGGTCCCGTAACGTTCATTGAGACGTACAATAGTGCTGTGGTGGCAGTTCATCCTTCTGGCAATGGCCCGCGAGCTCATTCCGGTCTCCAACATACCGTACCAATGGCTCGTTGGCGGTCGTTTTCAGATAGTCGTGGCATTTCAAGCACATGTACTGGGTGTTTTTTCTCAACGGCCTTTTTATACCGAGTATACTGCCACAACGCGTACATATTTTCAGGGTCATAGCTGTTGGGAATCATGTTGCACATGTAACTTTCATTGTTTTCATGTAGTCTGTACACAAACCCTGGGTTGAATCATGCACTTTCCATTCCAGCAGCCATTCGCTCTCTACCTCATGACAAACACGGGGAAAATCCATTCCCACACTTTTTTTTCCAGCTTCTCGGCATCAGTATATATAATAGTGGTGCGTTTTTAATGTGCTTCAGTAAGTATATATATATATATATATATATATATATATATATATATATATATATATATATATACGAGGTGTGTTCAAATGAAACCCGTCCCAGTGGCTTTATAAGAAATATATGTAAGGTACATCAGCAGGAGTAGTAGAATTAAATACAGCAATTGTTATGAAGCAAGTACTCACTGGGGTTCTTTAGAAATAGTCACCATAGGCATTCAGACACGCATCCCACTGCTTGGGTAGACGGCGGATGCCGTCCGAGAAAAAATGACTGGTTGCTTATTGAACCATTTGGTCACCGAGGCCCTGACGTCTGCATCGGAGTCGAATCGTTGTCCCTTTAGAGATTTTTTTAAGGGTCCGAACAAATGAAAGTCACATGGTGACAGATCGGGGCTGTAGGCTGGGTGTGGCAGAACTTCCCATCTTTTCCTTGCTAACGCTTCCTGCACAATGTTCGCAGCATGTGGACGAGCGTTGACGTGCAACAGAATCACACCACGCGAAAGCATGCTGGGTCGTTTATTTTTAGCATCCGTGGGACCCTTTGTGAACACACCTTTCGATACTTCACTTTTTTACTAACCACCATTTGAACTGTCCCAAGAGACAGACTTTCAGTTTTGCTACTACTAAATGGTGATCACTTCCCACATCTGCACCTCTTCTTACCTTCACATCTTGTAATGCATGTCTCCATCTACCGTTAATCATGATGTGGTCTATCTGGTTTCTGTCCCGACCATTTGGTGATTCCCATGTTAATTTGTGAATTTCTTTATGTGGGAAAAGTGTTCCTCCAATGACCAGGTTGTTAATACTACAGAAACTTATTAATTTATCCCCATTTTCGTTTGCTGTTCCGCTGCCGCATTTCCCCATTACTCTTTCATTATATGTATTGTGTGTACCAGCTTTCGCATTGAGGTCTCCCATTACTATAATAAGATCATATCTAGGTGTGTCTTCCATTTCTTTCTGCAGTTGTTGATAGAAAGTGAAACTAAGAAGGGCTGGACCAACTGTAACTACACAGAAAAGGTTTGACATCAGCAAATTGAAGGACCCCCTTACCAGAAAAGCTTTTGCGGCTGACATAAAGAAACGATATCAATTTGCCAAAAGTCAGGAAAAGACATTGACTGATGATATAGACCAGAAATTCAACACCATTTCAACAATATATAAGGAAAGCAGCAAATCATGCTTGGGATTCCAGGAAAGGAAGAAGCAAGACTGGATAACACCAGAAACATTAAACACCATAACACTGAGAAAGGAAATGAAAAGAAAGAAAACAGAAGCAAAGTCCCCCAGGTTAAAGCAACTATATAGCAAACAGTACAGTCAGCTGGACAAGGAGGTTAAACGCCAAACCCGAGCCAACAAAAGGAATTTCCTAGACGATCTTGCAAGACAGGCAGAAGAGGCAGCACTGAGAAATGAACAAAGCACAGTATACAAAATAACTAAATTCATCAGCAGAAAACGAGGTGCAAAAAATATTACATTAGTAAGAGATAAGCAAGGAAATCTCATCACGACAGCAGAGGGACAGGAAACAAGATGGGCAGAGCTCTTCAGAGAAACTCTAAACAAGGGACCACCAGAGACACAATTGAATGTTCCTGAGGCTGAAAACGATATAGATGTAAATACAGACATTCCACGAAAAGAAGAAATCATCACAGCAATCAAAGGGTTAAAGAACGGAAAAGAAAAGCTCCTGGCCATGATAACTTAAATGCAGAGCTATTTAAGACAGACCCTGAGCTAGCAACAGAACTATTAGAACCACTATTTGCACAAGTGTGGAAAACGGGGACAACACCATCAGAGTGGAACAAAGGAATAATTGTCAAATTGCCCAAGAAGGGAGATCTTGCAGACTGCAATAATTGGAGAGGAATCACTCTTCTCTCAGTTCCCAGCAAAATACTAGGCAGGATAATTATACAGAGAATTTCAAAAGCAGTAGACCACAAACTGAGGAAAGAACAAGCAGGATTTAGAAAGAACAGAAGATGTGTAGATCATATATTCACTCTCAGGAACATTATAGAGCAGTGCTCAGAATGGCAAAGACAGCTGTACATTAATTTTGTTGATTTTGAAAAGGCTTTTGACAGTATACATAGGGACAGTTTATGGAAAATACTGAGGGCTTATGGAATTCCAAGCTGCATAGTGTCAATCATAAAAAGCCTCTATGCTAACTTTACGTGTAGTGTTGGGCAGAGCAACCTAACCTTTGAGGTGAAGACAGCAGTATGACAGGGATGCCCCTTATCAACCACTCTATTTTTAACAGTCATAGATTGGGTGAAGCGCCAGAGGGCAATCCAAGAGGAATAAGATGGACTACATTTTCTACATTGGAAGATCTGGAATATGCAGATGACATTGCACTACTAACACATTCACATCAACACATCCAGGAAAAAACGGATAGACTTAATAAGTTTAGCCAGCAGGTGGGCTTGAACATCAGTTTAAAGAAGTCAGAGGTCATGACGCTCAATGTGAGCAACCCTGAGCCCATATCAGTAAAGAATCAGCAACTGGTACAGACAGACACCTTCACATACCTAGGATGCATAGTAACACCAGATGACGGGGCAGGCAAAGACATCAACATCAGAATGAATAAGGCAAGAACAGCCTTTTTTAGCCTAAACAACATCTGGAAGTCCTCTCAATACAGCACAAGCACAAAATTAAGATTATATCAGAGCTGTGTGCTTCTCTATGGTGCGGAATGCTGGAGAGTTACAGAGAAGGAAATGTCGAAATTGTCTTCTTTTCACACAACATGCCTAAGAAAAATTCACCGAATCTTTTGGCCAAATACCATCACCAACCAAGATCTGCTTACTCGGAGCAAGCAAGAGGACATGCACACCATCATAGCTGGCAGACTCTGGAGCTGGGTTGGCCATGTCCTCAGAAGAGACCCCGATGCCATCACAAGAACAGCTATGCTTTGGACCCCTGAAGGAAAACGAAAGAGGCCGACCAAAAACAACCTGGCGGAGGACTGCGGAGGCTGAGATGCAAAGAATGAACCAGAGTTGGGGCACTGTACGAAGGATGGCCGCCGACCGAGCAAAGTGGAATCAATTTCTTGTTGCCCTACAAGACACCACTAGGCGTGATGGCCACTGACTGCTTTGACGGTCAGCGGCTAAGGATCAAAGAAGAAGAAGAAACACAGCGAATTCCTCTGCTATCGAACGTAAGCTCCGACGACGGTCCACCCGTATTGCTGCATCAATCTCGGCGATGGCTTCTTCTGTCGCAACAATATGCACCTGACCTGGCCGCGGAAGATCTTTCGTTAACTGACGTCCTTCTCGAAACATTCATGCCCAGTATTTCACTGTAGTCTTAGACACACTTTTATCACCATACACTGCTTTCATTCGGCGTTAAATGTCGACTGGTCAACATCCTTCGGCTGTTAGGAACTGAATCACCGCTCGCTGATTGACCTTGGATGGATTCCGTATCACACCGGCCATTATTTTAACGGTCTGCAGCACAACCAATGAATACTAGGAGAATGAACAATTACACACTTGTACATTCGTATGTGCTTATTACGTCAGATGTGACGTCATCATGCTCCTCCTACAAATGTCCACTTGGCGCAGCACGGTCGGGTTTCATTTGAACATGCCTTGTATATATATATATATATATATATATATATATATATATATATATATATATATATATATATATATATATATATATATATATATATATATATATATATATATATATATATATATATACATACATACATACATACATACATACATACATACATACATACATACATACATACATACATACATACATACATACATACATACATACATACATACATACAAATTTGCGCTTTATGGAAGTGGTTGTTTTTGTGTAGAATCTCATTGTGTTATTCCTGGAAGAATCCCAGCCCGTATTAGTAACATTATTGGTGTATTTGAATCAGAAGACAGAATGGAATGTGATAATAGTTTTAGGAAAGCTCTTCAAGATGTTAGGCTTGCTGGATTGGACTGTATAAACTGGAAGAAGGTATGGATGAAAAGAATTTATTTTCTGTATCGTTTGAGATAGCACACTTCATTTTCCATAAGGCCTATGTGTTTGTAATGAGGATAATCATGGACATAACTGTAAAAGTGAGTTTACTGAAATATTGTACTAGTAATTGGATAAATCGTGTTATTTATGTCCTACTCTGTCTCTTATGGTTAACCACAGTTATCTGAACTGTCTCCTGTCGGTTATACCTCCTGTCTGGATAGGGAGAAAGTTGGATGATACTACCTAGGTAATATTATATTTCAGTTCATATCCTGCCCTAAGTGTCATATCAAATCCTGTAGAGACCTAGTCAGCAATTGGATGGCCAAGTTGTACTCGTGCCTTACTGTGAATTACTAAGGCCACTAACATTGTCATCTCATGTGATTGGGAAACCCGCAGCTGTGGGGTTTACTCAAGTCAACATATGCTGTACATGTCCTATAGTGGGAGCTTTCAAAGATAAGTGGCTCAGTTTTGGGCTGCTTCACATTTCATGAATCCACACCTGGCAGTATTGTAAAAGTGATGAAAACTAAGTGGTATCAACCAAGAGAATAAGTCAATCAGTATCAGTCTATGTGACTTTTCCATTAAATAACATTGAAGAAAGAATTCAAACTAGTTCAAGTGAGAGACAGACTATAATAACATAGCGGTAGCATAGTGGTTAGTGCACTGGCTTCCTAGCTCAGTGGTCTATGGTTCGATCCCCAGATGAGGTGGGATTTATTTAGGCCGCAAACGGCTCCTGGGTTGACCCAGCCCCAATTGGGTACAGAGCAACTCTGGGAAGGTTAAGGTGGCCGGCGTGATGCTGACCACATCACCCCTAGTGTGCAGATGGTCAAGAAAATATGGGCCTAACACCATATTCCCAATATGCCTCAATGGGCGTGTAACAGGATCCTAATGGACCATCTTTTCATTTTTGAGTGATTATAAATTCTATTTGAGTTTTTTTCAAAAAAAGATAAAAAAAAGATCCTGTACATAAATCAAAGTAATAATTGTAACCACACTTTTGAATAAATTCTTTACGTTGGTTCAAGTTACTTTTTTTGATAATTAATTCCCTTAGATAAGCCACAATCTTAGGTTGGTCTACGCGAGAGGAGGCATCATAGGTGACTGGGCTAGCACATTACCATCTCACCCAGTAATCTATACATCCTGACTTTGACCTCGATACACCATTACTCTTTTTAGAGGGTGGGGTATTTCTTTTAAGACCAGTCTCTTAACTGGCACTATCCTGAAACCATCTGATACACCTAATTGTCCATTGTCTTACACACTAAAGAACCTCTCATCACAGCTGCAAAAATCATGGTTTCTGCATTGATCAATGAGAAAGCTGCCAAGGACCTTTCCTTAATCATCATCATCAGTTGCCATCTCCACAACGAAGGTTGGCTGTAATGGATCTCCAACGTCTTCTGTCTCTTGTCTTGGTGGAGCACTCTGATAGACTCTTTCCTGTCCATCTCTTGATGTTATCTTCCCACTTATAGCGCTGTCTTCCCCTTGCACGTTTGCCTTCAACTCTCCCTTCTGTTATGGTCTTCTGCAAGTTGTTATGCCTTTTTATGTGGCCAAAGTATTTTAGCTGCCGAACTTTGACCTCCCTCAATAATTCTCTTTTCATACCTAGATTTTCTAGGACCTCCTTATTTGTTTTCATCTCTTTCCATGAGATACGCCCCATTCTTCTATATATCCACATTTCAAGAGCCTCAATTCTTTCTTCCAAATGCTTATTCATCGTCCATGTTTCTGCACCATAAAGAAATGCAGAATATATATTATAACACTTTATGATTCTCAGTTTTAATTTGTGAGATAACTGTTTAGATGTCAGTATATGTTTCATGTTGTTGAATGTAGCTTTGGCCATTCCTATTCTCTTCTTGATTTCTGTTTCACATCTGCCAGCCATCTTCTGTAATTATATGACCAAGATATACGTAGCTCTTGACTTGTTCCAGGATTTTCCCATTTACGGTTATCTTTATTGTGGGTTTATACCTCTTTTTATGTCTATGTATGGTGAATAATTCCTTTCAGATCTTACTGTGGCAGTTTACTCCCAATAAAGGTTACTGAGTATTCTTATATCTTTTCCATCAATACCTATGTCTTCGAGGCATTCAATTATTTTCTCATGATGGACTCTGTCAAAAGCCTTCTTATAGTCAATGAAGCACATATACATACTTTTTTGGACCTCTGTATATTTTTCTGCTAATATTCTTAGGCAAAATATTGCCTCTCTTGTTCCACTGTTCCATCTAAAACCAAACTGTTCTTCTTGGATTTCGCTGTCTACCTTATTTTTTATTCTTTCCTGTATAATTTTAAGCAGTATCCTAATTGCATGACTCATCAGGCTGATTGTTCTGAAGTCTGAACATTCTGAATATTTCCTTAATACCTTTGTCAAATGACCCAGTTAAGAAGCGAATTGACGGTTTTTCAGCCAATGTCAAGGAACAGTTATAAGGAAGAATTTGCATGTCCCCATATTTTGCTCTGCAAGTGGACGAAAGCACACACATAACAGACAAAGCGACCTTAGTGTGCTACGTTAGATATGAGCACGAGATAAATATTTTCGAAGACTTACTGTTCATCTCCTTGTTGGTACACACTACAGCTGAAGAAGTATTTAACAGCTTAAACTAGTTTACAACATCTATGACATGGATTGGTTGAAATGCGTTGGAATCAGGGCCGGCCCTAGGAATTTTGCCGTCCCGTGCAATACCATACTTTGCCGCCCCAGCCCAACCTCAAATTAACGTTTGAAATTTTTAAAACCATTATGTTAAACAAACTTCAGCATTAATTTCATGACCATTAGCCTAATTTTAAATAGTACCATAAATAATAACACTGGTATACACACATTTTGGTGCCTTAAATTTTATAGCTGTTCTTGGGTTGCTGATTCCAAAAATGAAATCAAATTTTTTCTATCAGCTCTAGTTTTTGAGATAACTAAGAATGACCATATTAGTAGGGCAATTGTTATGTACAATCCTAGAGTTAGGTGCTATCAGTGGCACTTTGACTTTAGTCTGCATTCATATTATATGTAATTACTGTGCATATATTACCAAAAATGTAATAAAACTTTATCACTAGCACTTGTTTAGTCAACACGCAAAAAGGATCTTTTCGAGGACTTCCTGGAATGTGATATGCCCGGACAGTCACGCTTAAGGGACCAACAGTAATCTGCCATCATGTGGGCATCCCAAAGTCCCTGGTATCTCTCTTCCATTGTTTTTATATCTTGGTGAAATCTTTCACCTTGCTCCTCACTAAAGACGCCAAGATTCTCCGGAAATAAATGTAAATGGTTATGGAGGTAATGCAATTTTATGCTCATGTTGCATCCAAGTTCACAAAAACTCGACAGCATGTTTCCAACTAATTCAGAATAATTGTCTGCTTTAAAGTTACCCAGAAAGTTTTGCACAACTAAAACAAATGATGACCAGGCTGTGGACTCTGTTTTATTCATGGAATCAATAAAATTTGGATCGTTTATTAACTTTCTAATTTGAGGTCCATCAAAAATTCCAGCTTTAAGTTTGTCTATGCTCAATTCTGGAAACTTTCTGCATAAGTAATTAAAACAGGTACCATCTTTGTTCAGTGCCTTAACAAATTGCTTCATCAAGCCAAGCTTTATATGTAATGGTGGCAGTAGAACTCTTTTTCGATCAATGAGAGGCTTATTGACAATATTTTTTTTCTCCAACTTTAAATTCATCCCTCAACGGCCACTGTTTCTTTGTCCAGTGCATATCTTTTGCCCTGCTATCCCACAAACATATAAAGCATGGATATTTGGTGAATCCCATTTGCTGGCCAAGCAAGAAGTTCATCATTTTAAGATCTACACAAACCATCCAGTTATGTTCTAAATACTTCAATTTTTCCAGAACTGTGCTTATTGTAGCATACTCCTCCTTCATTTTAGTAGAATGAGCAATTGGAATTGAGCCATATTTGTTACCATTGTGTAAGAGAACACCCTTCAAACTTCTTTTAGAGCTGTCAATGAAAAGTCGCCACTCATCTGGTTTATAACTTACACCCATTTTGTTAACAAGACCTCCTACATTAGTAGAAAACACAAGGTTGTTTTCTTTACAAAAGAATGGAATAAAACCTTGCTCTCTGCTGCGATAAAATGTAACCTTTGTTTCAGCAGTCAGTAATTTTTTTCTTTCAATCTTGAAGCCAAAAGTTCTGAAGATTCCTTGGAGAGATATAGATCTCGGATTAGATCATTTAGTTCAAGCTGGTCGAAGCGTTGAGCATCTGAAAAATCATCTTCGAAATCACTGTCACTTGTCGTTCCACATGCCACTGCTGTCTCATCTTCTAGCAGGGAATTCGAAATCTGACTAAAAGTTGGAATTGGTATGTCATCTCCGTGTGGAACAGGTCGCCTAGCAGAATCTAAATCTGGATATTTCCACTTTTTGTGATTTTTTCCATTAATTCCCTTAATATTCACAACACAGAAATAACAGTCATCAAAGTGGTTCTTGGGCTCTCTCCAAACCATTGGAATTCCAAATTTTAAACATTTTCTTTTCCCACAAGTCCACTGTCGCAGGTGTTCAACACATGTTTTGCAAACAATATGAGGAGCCCAAGACTTGTCCTGGTCACCTAGTTTTACTTTAAAGTAAGCAAAGTATGCCTTTTTCACAAAAACAGTAATTTGCTTCCTATGTTCTTCTTTGAAAGTGTACTCTCCACAAATATAACAAAATAAATGCGGTGAAAGAAAACATGCTCTTCTTGAAGATGATGCCATTCTCTGTTAGAAGTGTAATAAAATAAGTAGCATACTAACATGCATGCAGTGGCTTAAAATCTAAAAAAGGCAATTCTGGGAAGATTCTTGGAAAACTGAAACTGAACGAACGAACGAACGAACTTTATTTTCAAAGGGTTAAGAATAGGGCACGCAGGCCCGTCTGAGTTTTCTTTTGTAAAGGACTAGACAGCAATAGTTTTTTTTACATAGCCTTGAATAGAAAATATTGTAATAATACAGGGTGACCCCAAAAAATGGGCCCGCGCGTGCACAACAAGTGCGCGCGCGGGCCCGTTTTTTTGGGTCACCCTGTATTAATGAAATACAAAAATGTCTGTATGTCAAAAACTATAGCTGCTACAGACAAGTAAATGTGATATTTGGATTGAGCAGGCCTCATTTATGTACAATCAAGAGTAAAATGTTTGGCACTAAAAAATTTTTTTTTTTTTGGATAGGGCAGTGTAATGTATTGATAAATTGATGAAAATACTGTATAGTCATAAAATAAACCATTGACTTTATTAGAGACAATTATATGAAATAAATGTAGTTACATTACTTACATATAGGGAATGCTTTTCTCATGTGGAAGGATGAACTGTTGAGTCACAAACACTTAACTATAGTATGTACTTGTTATAATTTTTAGCACTATTTTCACATTATTTGAATTTATATTGTTTGAAGTATGTACAGCTTAAAAAGACACTTCTTGCTTTCATATTTGCAAAAGCAGAAATAAGGTCTGCGTAGTCCAATTTTTGACCGATTTCATGTTCAATTGAAATCATGGCAAGTCCTTCCAATCTAGTTTCGGCCATTGTTGATGTGGTGGATTTTGATGGTATGCAATGTTGTTCTTTATTACTATTGTACTGAATGAGGTCAGCTGTGAAGGTCCCTGATTATAACAAATTTTGGGTTGAGTTATCAGGATACCTTTCTGCTACCACCTTATGACCTCAATCAGACCTATTCTTCACTAGTATGTATGATAGCTACGTCTAATGTCTAGGGTTATGCCAGTGTGGTGTGATGGTAAGTTAACACTAACACACACACACACATAAACAAATATTAAAGTCTATGATCAAATGAACTAACACATGGGTTAAATTTTTATATGTAAATATTTTCTATACAATTTTATTGGTCCTGAACCTAGTATTCTTCTGGTCAGGACTTTCAAAATTAAAAAGAACTCAAGGTATATACATAAAATGCAAATTTTTAACCCAAAGGGACAATTGTCCAAACAATCACTGTTAAAATATACTAATAGTGTTACTAAATTTTTAATATTACTGGTTTCTAACACTGGATGGCTGTTTGGGATTCTTTAATCATCCCCAGTTCTTTAATACACCTTTCAATGTTTAATTCTTTGGGGAATATTTTTATTATGTTATACAAGAATGCACTAGTCTTTGATGCTGATGAAAAGTCGTGTGCCAGATATTATACTTATCTGGCACAACTTGAACTGTCCGTATTCTTGCTGTAAAACGATCACTTTGATACTGGCCCAAAAGTAACAGGGTGGACTCTGTAGACCCCTGTCACTACTGGAAATGAAAAGACTTCTCAACTGCTTTTCACAGACCTCTGGCACCGGGCTAGTGCCAGATAAAAACCCTGTAACAATGAAATAATGCCTCCTTGTTGATATCATACTTAAACTGTTATTTCTACAAATTATAATACATAAGAAATAAAGATCTGGGTCATATCTAATTGACCAACCCAGCGCATCCATTACAAAGTGTACCAGTGTTGTTCACATGTCTCTCCTCTCAAGGCGGCCCTACATCTGCAATAATAACATTAATCTTTCTTTTCTTCTATACAATAGGATAGGTGAGTGTTGCTGTCGTTTTTGACGGTTTCATAAGACGTAAATCTATTTAATACTTTTGATGATCTAAGTTAGAGAACTGTTTATGAACTCCCTGGGACAGGTTGATTTGGGGTTATCTTCCCTTTGTTTTATTCATTGTTGTTGACCTGTCTTAAGTCGGGGTTAGCTTTACTCAGATCTGTGCTGTCTACACATGCGCAAGTTTTTTTAGCGTGAACGGGGAGACTTCCGTCAGGGAGTGATGATCTGGGTTCTGACCGGACTAGTATGTCCGTGGTACTTCTCTGCATTATCTGGGGGAAAGATAGTCTTCAGTGCGACTGTGATGTCAGTGATTCTCCCCAGAGTTATTCTGTTCGTCAAGAATGACGATAGTTGTTATTTGTGTATTTCTCGGATTCTGTCAAAGGTAAAAGAAAATTATTATGCCTAAGTTGCAGAACATTTTGTGGCAACCTGTGAGTAGAGCTCACAGTCCTTTGAGATGCAGAGTCCATTATTTGTGCTCGATGTAGCCAACTAAGACTATTCGTCTAACTGTTATACAGAAGCCCAGTGAAGATATATTATTATGAAAACCGCCTATTGGCGGTATGTTTCGGCATGGATGATTATGCCTGCCTATGAAGAATACACAGTTGTTTACATTATTATAGAGGCCCGACATTACGGCCGATATCTTTGAGCAGAAGAAGATGTATTTGGCGTGTTATGCCAGATGAATTGCAGCATTATTATTATTTATGCAATTGAGAACTCGCCTTTTGGTACGGCGGAGTTGTTTAAAGTACCTGACGTGCTGAGTCAGAGGTACGTGAGCTGCAGTATGAACTATGTGTTAAAGGACAGACCATTGTCGATAACGTCCTGATAGATGAGTGGTTCAAGCTTTATAATGCCAGATGTTTTGCCAGTCATTTCCAGTTTATATGATGTCCTTGATCCTCGTCCATTTGACTGTAACTGTTGATGTCACTGTGTCTCGTAAATAAATGGTTGAAAAGTTCCAGCAGTTGCAACAATTACTGACTACTGCATGTGAGTGAGTGGGTGCATTGTTTACCTGTCAAAGAGCCTTTACGCATTCGTGTTTTCTCACACCCACATCACTTATCAACCCACACAAACTTCGAGTACTTCACATTCAAGAGATGTATGATGTTTGAATGTCAACATGACACCCTGTTAGCGCCTCAACGCCTGATGAGCTAATCATGCACAAAAACGCTTATTACAAATAAGGGAGGGAAACCTGAGGCCTGTAAACAGTAAATTAATATGAAATTAATATGAAACAAATATAAAGGTATGTTATCAGGCACTCGCAGGAAATAAAGAAGTAGAACACCAGACAACAGAAAAACAACAGACATGAGTGGCTTACCCAGGATTTGAACACTGGACCTTCCGTGCGACAACCCCGCCTAGCCATGCAAGCGAATCACACTATCCGCTCTGCCATCTACGCATCATCAAAAAATGATGTTTCAATGGCAGGTCAATAGTGCGAACCACAATACACGACACCAGAAGTCCTCCATGGGCAGTTCAGCCTATTAATGACGCAATCACTTCTGTTGTATTTCTATCAAGCAGTATAGGCCGAATCCAACAAGACCCTTAGGACCTTAATACTGTGTCCAGTAAATGATAGTAGACTAGAACAGTGAGAACAGAATAGTGGGTAGGTTTGGTATTGTACAAACATTTATTACAAATAAGGGAGGGAAACCTGAGGCCTGTAAACAGTAAATTAATATGAAATTAATATGAAACAAATATAAAGGTATGTTATCAGGCACTCGCAGGAAATAAAGAAGTAGAACACCAGACAACAGAAAAACAACAGACATGAGTGGCTTACCCAGGATTTGAACACTGGACCTTCCGTGCGACAACCCCGCCTAGCCATGCAAGCGAATCACACTATCCGCTCTGCCATCTACGCATCATCAAAAAATGATGTTTCAATGGCAGGTCAATAGTGCGAACCACAATACACGACACCAGAAGTC
This sequence comes from Oreohelix idahoensis, assembly GCA_024509875.1. NCBI lineage: Eukaryota > Metazoa > Mollusca > Gastropoda > Stylommatophora > Oreohelicidae > Oreohelix > Oreohelix idahoensis. The sequence continues at coordinate 2,589 of JAMPIV010017513.1, read as the reverse complement.
CTCCATGGGCAGTTCAGCCTATTAATGACGCAATCACTTCTGTTGTATTTCTATCAAGCAGTATAGGCCGAATCCAACAAGACCCTTAGGACCTTAATACTGTGTCCAGTAAATGATAGTAGACTAGAACAGTGAGAACAGAATAGTGGGTAGGTTTGGTATTGTACAAACATTTATTACATATTTTTCATATTAATTTCATATTAATTTACTGTTTACAGGCCTCAGGTTTCCCTCCCTTATTTGTAATAAATGTTTGTACAATACCAAACCTACCCACTATTCTGTTCTCACTGTTCTAGTCTACTATCATTTACTGGACACAGTATTAAGGTCCTAAGGGTCTTGTTGGATTCGGCCTATACTGCTTGATAGAAATACAACAGAAGTGATTGCGTCATTAATAGGCTGAACTGCCCATGGAGGACTTCTGGTGTCGTGTATTGTGGTTCGCACTATTGACCTGCCATTGAAACATCATTTTTTGATGATGCGTAGATGGCAGAGCGGATAGTGTGATTCGCTTGCATGGCTAGGCGGGGTTGTCGCACGGAAGGTCCAGTGTTCAAATCCTGGGTAAGCCACTCATGTCTGTTGTTTTTTTCTGTTGTCTGGTGTTCTACTTCTTTATTTCCTGCGAGTGCCTGATAACATACCTTTATATTTGTTTCATATTAATTTCATATTAATTTACTGTTTACAGGCCTCAGGTTTCCCTCCCTTATTTGTAATAAATGTTTGTACAATACCAAACCTACCCACTATCCTGTTCTCACTGTTCTAGTCTACTATTATTTACTGGACACAGTATTAAGGTCCTAAGGGTCTCGTTGGATTCGGCCTATACTGCTTGATAGAAATACAACAGAAGTGATTGCGTCATTAATAGGCTGAACTGCCCATGGAGGACTTCTGGTGTCGTGTATTGTGGTTCGCACTATTGACCTGCCATTGAAACATCATTTTTTGATGATGCGTAGATGGCAGAGCGGATAGTGTGATTCGCTTGCATGGCAGGCGGGGTTGTCGCACGGAAGGTCCAGTGTTCAAATCCTGGGTAAGCCACTCATGTCTGTTGTTTTTCTGTTGTCTGGTGTTCTACTTCTTTATTTCCTGCGAGTGCCTGATAACATACCTTTATATTTGTTTCATATTAATTTCATATTAATTTACTGTTTACAGGCCTCAGGTTTCCCTCCCTTATTTGTAATAAATGTTTGTACAATACCAAACCTACCCACTATCCTGTTCTCACTGTTCTAGTCTACTATCATTTACTGGACACAGTATTAAGGTCCAAGGTCTTGTTGGATTCGGCCTATACTGCTTGATAGAAATACAACAGAAGTGATTGCGTCATTAATAGGCTGAACTGCCCATGGAGGACTTCTGGTGTCGTGTATTGTGGTTCGCACTATTGACCTGCCATTGAAACATCATTTTTTGATGATGCGTAGATGGCAGAGCGGATAGTGTGATTCGCTTGCATGGCTAGGCGGGGTTGTCGCACGGAAGGTCCAGTGTTCAAATCCTGGGTAAGCCACTCATGTCTGTTGTTTTTTCTGTTGTCTGGTGTTCTACTTCTTTATTTCCTGCGAGTGCCTGATAACATACCTTTATATTTGTTTCATATTAATTTCATATTAATTTACTGTTTACAGGCCTCAGGTTTCCCTCCCTTATTTGTAATAAATGTTTGTACAATACCAAACCTACCCACTATCCTGTTCTCACTGTTCTAGTCTACTATCATTTACTGGACACAGTATTAAGGTCCTAAGGTCTTGTTGGATTCGGCCTATACTGCTTGATAGAAATACAACAGAAGTGATTGCGTCATTAATAGGCTGAACTGCCCATGGAGGACTTCTGGTGTCGTGTATTGTGGTTCGCACTATTGACCTGCCATTGAAACATCATTTTTTGATGATGCGTAGATGGCAGAGCGGATAGTGTGATTCGCTTGCATGGCTAGGCGGGGTTGTCGCACGGAAGGTCCAGTGTTCAAATCCTGGGTAAGCCACTCATGTCTGTTGTTTTTCTGTTGTCTGGTGTTCTACTTCTTTATTTCCTGCGAGTGCCTGATAACATACCTTTATATTTGTTTCATATTAATTTCATATTAATTTACTGTTTACAGGCCTCAGGTTTCCCTCCCTTATTTGTAATAAATGTTTGTACAATACCAAACCTACCCACTATCCTGTTCTCACTGTTCTAGTCTACTATCATTTACTGGACACAGTATTAAGGTCCTAAGGGTCTTGTTGGATTCGGCCTATACTGCTTGATAGAAATACAACAGAAGTGATTGCGTCATTAATAGGCTGAACTGCCCATGGAGGACTTCTGGTGTCGTGTATTGTGGTTCGCACTATTGACCTCCCATTGAAACATCATTTTTTTGATGATGCGTAGATGGCAGAGCGGATAGTGTGATTCGCTTGCATGGCTAGGCGGGGTTGTCGCACGGAAGGTCCAGTGTTCAAATCCTGGGTAAGCCACTCATGTCTGTTGTTTTTTCTGTTGTCTGGTGTTCTACTTCTTTATTTCCTGCGAGTGCCTGACAACATACCTTTATATTTGTTT